>CM033472.1:235288390-235888390 GCA_019447015.1 Hymenochirus boettgeri
GAACCCAGTGTTACTGAACGGGGAATAGAAAATCTACATTGCTTACATACAGAACCCAGTGTTACTGACAGGGAATAGAACATCTACATTGCTTACATACAGAACCCAGTGTTACTGACGGGGAATAGAACATCTACTTCGCTTACATACAGAACCCAGTGTTACTGACGGGGATTAAAACATCTACTTCGCTTACATACAGTACCCAGTGTTACTGAACGGGGAATAGAACATCTACATTGCTTACATACAGAACCCATTGTTACTGAACGGGGAATAGAACATCTACATTGCTTACATACAAAACCCATTGTTACTGAACGGGGAATAGAACATATACATTGCTTACATAAAGAACCCAGTGTTACTGAACAGGGAATAGAACATATACATTGCTTACATACAGTACCCAGTGTTACTGACGGGGAATACAACATCTACATTGCTTACATACAGAACCCAGTGTTACTGAACGGGGAATAGAACATATACATTGCTTACATACAGAACCCAGTGTTACTGACGGGGAATAGAACATCTACATCACTTACATACAGAACCCAGTGTTACTGAACGGGGAATAGAAAATCTACTAGCACTTTGGGGGCAAAAACTATATTTAGTCGACCAAAAAGGAAGTTCTGTGGTTAAACAAAACACATTTAGTCAAAAAAAAAAAACAATTTTTTTTTTTTTTTTTGGTTGGCAAACTATATTTAGTCGACCAAAAGAAATTCGTGGTCACAAAAGACATAGTCAATAAAAAAAAAAGAAACATGTTTTGTTTAGAAACTTAATATTAGTCAGCCAATTACATTCGGTGGTAACAAAAACATACTTCGGGGGGTCAACAACAAAAACTTAGCACCAAAAGTATATTTTGATGACCAAAATCTTTTTGTGAACAAAAATGTGCAGTGGATTGAAACAGAATTTTTTTTTTTTTTTGTTATACAGAAAAAGTGGGTGAAAAGAAACATCTGGCAAAAGAAAAATTTTGTAGCCCAAAATATCTTGTAGATTAAGTGTATGTTTTTGTACACAAAAAACAACTAAGGAAAACAAGGCCTGACTTTTTTGTCTTAAAATGCAATTTTGTGCACCAAGAGTTATGTATGTAATGGTTGAATGGCAACTTTCTCTTAATCTTGTTAAAAACAAATATAAACTGGTTAAATATTTGCTTCCCTTTAATCCTTCAGAAAAACTGTGTTACAATTAATGACTCTACTCCAATAATAGTTCCCTAAAAACGCATTAAGGGTTGTCCACACCCATAAACTCTTTTTAATATGCTGCTGGCCCAATGTCCCCAAACCCCAAAACGCTAAATAGTTTTTCAGAAAGGCCCCCCAAACTCTTAACTTACCCTCCCCTCGTTCCTCCGCCGCACTGCAGGACCTCTGCTTGGAGAAGGCAAGACAGAGGGCGGGGGACCGGCAAGTAGCGTCTGTGGTGGCTGACGGCAGCCAATCAGGACGCGGCTGCGGTTCATCAGTGGAGCGGAAGGAAGGGAGAGGTGGTAAGTAAGAGTTTGGGGGCTTTTTGGAAAAAAAAAAATATGCGGTTTGGGGCTGGGGGACATGGGGGAGCAGGCATTATTAAGGGGGGATTGCGCTAGGGGAGGGATAGTTAGAACGGGAGGGAGAGGGAGGGGTGGGAGGGGGGGAGAAGAAGGATGCCTGGGAGAAGAGGCTGCAGTGTGCATGGCAAATATCTACCCGGAGGGCAAAGATAGCAGGCAGAGGCCATGCTATCCTCCTGGTGGTTAGTTTGGGGAACTTGGGGGGGGGAACTACAGAGAACCCTAGAGATGGGATGTTGAGGTAAGATTAAAACTACCACTACATGGTGGGGCCAGTGGGAGTTTAGTGGGGGGATTATAGTTTTGGGGTGGAACATGCCCTTTAAAAAGAAAAATATCTGGTATATGATACACTCTATAAAAAATGTTAATTGACCATGCATGGCCTAAGTAAATTTTGGTAAATGGAAAACGTTTCCTTAATTTTGATGTAGAAAATACTATAAATGGCACAGTCCTTATTTTATTTTTATGGGCAAGGCCCACAGGTTAGTGCGCCATGAATACGCGCGACATGGCGGAATTTTGTAAAAGTGATTTTTTGCACGCTGCCTAGTGGGCTTGCATATAAAAAGAAAATAAGGGGACTGTGACCATTTATTAGTATTTTTTTACACAGAATTAAAGGGGGAAAACATTTCCATTACCAGAATTTATTTAGTAATTATGGACAATTTCATTTTTTAAAGGGGGAAAGTGTATCTTACAGATATTTGATTTAAAGAGTTTAAAGGGAAAATATATTATGGGAAAGAGTCAGTAAGTGTACACATTTTTTCTGAAGGAATTCAAGGGATAGCAAAAACAATTTGACCAGTTTTTTATATATATATAGTATATATATCTATATTTATATAGAATATATATTATTATAATTTTTGTTTACAAAGATTAAAGGGGGAAAGCATTGCATTTTTTACCATTACAAAAAACATGATTTCCTTGGTGCACACAAATTGCATGGTTTAAGGCAAAAAGTATAACATAAGCAACAAAACAATGGGAGGTTTCAGCCGTTGAGCTGAAAGTGAGAACTGTGAAAAAATGTATTCCATCGAAAACAGGTAAAAACAGTGCACGTTTAGGGCCCCACCTTAGCCCTTTACTCAATTGAGAAAAAGAAAGTGGGTGGGGGCCGAAACGGTGCCACGTTTTACTGGTCCTGATGGAATACATTTTTCACGTGATCACTTTTAGTCTCAACGTCGGGACCTCCCTCAGTGTTGTTCTTTAATGTTATATATGGATATTGGAGGGGCTTGGGGCAGAGAGCCCTGTCAGGGAGCCTGCAGTGCGGCATTAAGACGGTTTTGTACCACTTGTGTTTAAGCAAAGTATGCTTGTTTTTTCCTTGGTTCATTTGTGTAATAAAAACGTTTACACTGCGGCTACAAGATTATGTGGTCTACAAAATTTTCTTTGTGCCCAACCATAATGGTACTCCTGGGAGTCACGTCAACACACAATGCATTTGGTGCACCAAATAGATTTTGGTCAGTGGAAATATTATTATTCTATAAAAGCAGTTATTAGAACAATCTGCCATCAATTAAACAGTACTTTTCTTCCGTGTTTTTTCACTCATTTCTATCTCAGTAGGAACAGGTGTTGTCTTGTTAACACAACACTGTGCCTGCCGCGCGGATTCATCCCCAAATATTTGAAGCGTTTTCATTCAATGGATTCAAGGAAAATAGTACTCAACCATTTCCCTTATTGGGGGTTGGTCCGGGGACCGCCTTGGCACCCGAACCTTCGTTTGTTTCTTATCACAGTACGTACAGTTGTGGGGAGGGATCATTCCGACAACGGCGCCAACACCGAATTTCAAGAACCCAAAACTTGTTAAGGCTATGGCAAACCTAAAATGAAAATTAATATAATTGCTCCCATGGTCCCAAGCCCCAAACCGCATGATTTGTTTTTTAAAAAAAGCCCCCCAAACTCTAACTGACATCCCCTCGATACTCCGCCGCACTGACGGCCCTCTGCTTGAGAGGAACAAGCAGAGGGGCGGGGGGGGGACCGGGCCAGTCGCGTCGGTGAATTGGTGAGCGGAGCCACAATCAAGGACGCGGCTGCCGGTATTCAAGTCAAGGGAGGGAAAGCGGAGAGGTAAGTAAGGGTTTGGGGAGCTTTGAAAAAAAAACAAACATGCGGTTGGGGCTGGGGGGACATGGGGGGGGGGAGCTGAATTTAAGGGGTTTTTCGCTAGGGGGAGGATAGTAGAACGGGAGGGGAGAAGAGGGGAGGGAGAGGGAGGGGGGGAGAAGGGGCTGAGCACGCCGATGGCAGCGAATCTCGGGGAGGCCAGGTAGCAGCCAGTGTCCATATGGGACCTGGCTAGCCTTCCTGGTGGGCTTAGTTTTTGGACTTTGGGGGGGGGGGACACTACAGGAGAACCAGAGGAAGTTGGGATGTGAGGTAAGGATTAAACTACACTACATGGTGGGGCCCAGTAGTGGTAGGGGGATTAGGGGATTATAGTTTTGGGTGGTGGGACATGCCCTTAAAATAAAAGCACGGACTTTATTGAGGCAAAAAATTATGCCATAAAACTACAAACATAGAGATTCCGCTTTACGCGTGTGAAAATATATACTAATATTACTTAGTGTTACAGGTGTTTTTTGTTGACTACAGGGTATATTTTTGATTGACAAATGTCATAGTTTTTTGATGACTAAATATGTTGAAAACTGAATTTCTTTGGTCGACACAAAATTGAGTCTTCCACTAAAACATTGGTTTATTGATGGACTTAATATAATATGTTTTGTCCCACAAGAATAACCACAAGTTTTTGTTATTGTTGATCTAAATGTATTGATTCCTACCACTGAATTCATTGGAGAACTAAAGTATAGTTTATCACCAAAAGTGGTCTTTTTTTTTTTGTAACGTCGTGTTGGTTCCACAGAATTCTCTTTGGTCGACTCTCTAAATATAGTTTTGTCCACTAAGTTATTGTTTTTTGTTGACTAACTGATCTGGGAACAAATGGCACCCTAAAACATTATTGACATACAGAAACCAGTGTTACTGAACGGGAATAGAACATCTACATTGCTTACATACAGAACCCAGTGTTCTGAACGGGAGAAGTAGAACATCTACATTGCTTACATACAAACCCGTGTTACTGAAGGGGAATAGACATCTACATTGCTTACATACAGTAACCCAGTGTTACTGACAGGGAATAGCACATCTACATTGCTTATATACAGAACCCAGTGTACTTAAGGGGAAGAAAAAACATCTACATTGCTTACATACAGTACCCAGTGTTTACTGACAGGGAATAGAACATCTACATTGTTACATACAGAACCCAGTTTACTGACAGGAATAGAACAAACATTGCTTACATACCAGAACCCAGTGTACTGCGGGATAGAACATCTACATTGCTTACATACAGAACCCAGTTTACTGACAGGGAATAAGAACATCTACATTGCTACATACAGAACCCAGTTACTGAACGGGAAATTAAAAACATCTACAGTGCTACATACAGAAAACCCAGTATACTGAGGGAATAAAACATTACATTGCTTACATACAGAACCCAGTTTTATGACAGGGGAATAGAACATTTACATTGCTTACATACAGAACTCAGTATTACTGAACGGGAATAGAACATCTACATGCTTACATACGAACCCAGTGTTACTGACAGGGAATAGAACATTACATGCTTACATACAGAACCCAGTGTTACTGCGGGAATAGAAAAACATCTACTTTTTACATACAGAACCCAGTGTTACTGAACGGGGAATAGAACATCTACATTGCTTACATACAGAACCCAGTGTTACTGAACGGGGAATAGAACATCTACATTGCTTACACACATAACCCAGTGTTACTGACAGGGAATAGAACATCTAATTGCTTACACACAAACCCAGTGTTACTGACGGGGAATAGAACTTCTAACATTGCTTACATACAGAACCCATTGTACTGACACGGGGAATAGAACATCTACATTGCCTTACATACAGAACCCCGTGTTACTGACGGGGGAAATAGAACATCTACTCGCTTACATACAGTACCCAGTGTTTACTGGACGGGGAATAGAACATCACTTCGCTACTACAGTACCCAGTGTTACTGCGGGGAATAGAACATCTACTTTGTACATACAGAACCCAGTGTTACTGAACGGGGAATAGAAAATTTACATTGCTTACATACAGAACCCAGTGTTACTGACGGGGAATAGAACATTACTTCGCTTACATACAGTTACCCAGGTTACTGACGGGGAATAGAAACATAACTTCGCTTACATACAGTACCAGGTTACTGACAGGGAATAGAACATCTACTTCGCTTACACACAGAACCCAGTGTTACTGACACGGGGAATAGAAAATGTACATTGCTTACATACAGAACCCAGTGTTAATGACAGGGAATAGAACATCTACATGCTTACATACAGAAACCCAGTGTTACTGACGGGGAAATAGAACTAGAACATCTATTCGCTTAATTACAGAACACCAGTGTTACTGACGGGGATTTAAAACATTACTTCGCTTACATACAGACCCAGTGTTACTGAACGGGGAATAGAACATCTACATTGATTACATACGAACCCATTGTTACTGAACGGGGAATAGAACATCTACATTGCTTACATACAAAAACCAATGTTACTGAACGGGGAATAGAACATCTATACATTGCTTACTAAAGAACCAGTGTACTGAACGGGAATAGAACACAATACATTGCTTACATACAGTACCCAGTGTTACTGAAGGGGAATGAAACATCTACATTGCTTACATACAGAACCCATGTTACTGACAGGGAATAGGAACCCGTCTATCGCATCCTTATTTTTCTAATTCACTCCTCTCGAACAACTCTGTATTGTCTGTTGGATCAGCATGTGTTCACTGTGAGTTATATAGAATGTCAATCAAGCCCCGATCACTGCATTTCTGGGTGACATGTTGTTTCCAAGGCCTTGAGACCACTGGGGCTGCTGTTTATAACCATGCAAAATGCTCAATTTATTATCTAGTGCAAGGGTGACAACATTTTATTAAAGAAAGGAAAATGGCCCATGCTGATTCCATGTTGTCAGTAGGTGGAATAGAAGAAAGGAGCCACTCCGTCTGTAGATTGAGACTTCCACTACGTGGTCTCCTTCTTACTCGCAGCAAAATATGTTACCAAGCTTTGTCTAAAAATGATTATATTGTTATTTTAAAATATCATGGCATGCGCAAAACTTTATTGCTTTGGGGAAATAATGGTACCAATTTTGTCCTGAAATGAGGTTCTGCAATATGTGTGCTACTGCTACATCCTTCTAAGGCTACATATACTGCTCCCTGTATACTGCACATATATTCAAAACATAAATATAGGTTTGCATGGGTGATGTGCAAAAGGCAAAGGCACATGAAACAGGAGTAGGAATACCGCAGGCACAATAATTTAGGAAAATATATTTGTGCATACTGTTGTATTAATTAGATTCAACTGGACATGAATGTTCTTTGAAGACGTTTTTCGCTAGTCATCCGACTGGCTTTTCTCAATTCAGAATGCTGTACATGAATCTGGGGCAATTATGTAACCTGGAAAAATCCCAATTAGCATATCACAGCAGGGTTAAGGGTTGATGTAGCTAGTGGCTAAGGTGTTTATAGGAACCCAGAGTAAGTGTTAAAACAGCATTGTACACTGCAACAGTGGTGTCGAACCCCCCCCCACCTCTATTAGGCCTTGGTTTCTTTATTTTCACACATAAATGGCCCCTCCCGTAGGAAGAACATGGTCAATCCTAGGAGCAGGGCTTCTCCGAGAATTAAGAGAATTTTCAAAAAACAATCGTATCTGTGCTCTTTAAACCGAAACACACTGAGGCAGAAATTGGGGTACATCCGAAGACCCATGACCTAAACACAAGAAAAAGGACCTCATATATCAGTGCAGTGCAGTGAAGAATGCTCTGATTTTGTATGTGGGGGAGACCAAACAGAAACCACTGCATCAACGTGAGGCCAGCACAGAAGAGCCAATTCATGGTGCAGATAAAAAAGCGTAAAGTAAAAGAAAAAAGAAAGAGAAAAAAAAAGAAAAACTCCAGCGGCATCTTAAGGATAAAGACATACCTTTGAAGATGTAATGTTTTAACTAATGGCGAAGGAACCGTGACGTGGTTCAAGAGAGGTGTTAAGGAGGCCATTTATGTGAAAATAAGAACCAGCCTAAATAGGATTGGGGGGGTCGACACAACTGTCGTCCCATGTACAATATGTTTACACCTTAACTCTGGGCGTTTCTATAACACCTCGTAGCCACTATCTAATCCAGCACCCTTACACCTGGTGCTGTGATATGCTAATTGGGATTTTCCAGGGTTACATAATTGCCACAGATTCTTGGTAAAGTCATTCTGAATTGAGAAAGCCAGTAGGATGCTAGCGAAACGTTTCAAGAACTACCTTTCATGTCCAGTGATACTAATTGAATACAACAGATTATACCATGACCTGTGATATGAGAACCTTCACAAGCCGATATTTGTGCAGTATAGGGTCCTTAAAGTTGTGTTTATGACATTCCTGTGCTTGTTTGTTATTGTATTAAAGGCAATTAGACTAACCCCATCCCTTTTAAGTACCCAGGGTGAGGGACTTAAAACTGCTAAGTGCAGTAGTATTGACAGTGATCTAATGTACCCCTAAGGTTTAGGGCCTCTGAGTACATCAAAGGATGGTTGGGGGTTTTAATTACCCTATAAATTGCCGTTGTAGTAGAATGCAGCGTCTATTGATGTCTTAATGTGAACAAGCAATGCTAAAAATAGTTTTAATAAAAATACTGTTTGCCACTTCTGCTACTGTCCTGTATAGTGTGTGACACTACATTCTGTTATCATCCCTTCACTGCTGTGTATGGCACAAAGTTAGGCCATCCATCCATGACAGTCGTGCCCTACCCCCTTGTGCCACGCCATCTCCTAGCCATATATTGGCTTCCCTTCATGGTGGACTCACGTTAGAAAGTTATAATAAACTATGCAGCGTGGGCTCCCCCCCCCACCCCCAACAATACACATTTCATGATTCGTCAAGACTTTTAAGGCCAAATCATCTAAACTGAACTTTTTCACAACACATGAGGAATATCTGTTACAGAGCATATAAATGAGTCGTGTCACACCTTCGCCTCAACAGTGTGAGCTCCGCGCTGACACTAGCACACATCAGCTGCAGTCACAGCAGTAAAACTGAGCCATTTTATCACTTAACCCTCCAGCTTTGCAAAGTGTGGGACTAACCATTGCATTCATTCCAATGTCTTCTATATGTTACACTTAACCCTTGTTTCCTTTTAACATTTGCTGTGCAGATACAGAATAATGTAAACAACACTCTTCCACTCACCAATTCATCAGGAGGTCCTAATGTGCCCCCAACGATTGAAAAGTTGGTGCAACCATATGGAAGGAGATCCACTGTCCGTGTGAACCCTTCACCCTGCTTGATAATCTTAATCTAGTGCAAATACATATACTACTCAGTATTTTTCATCCCAATGACCTAATCTGCCAATTCAGCATTTTGTCTGGTGTATAAAAATGCAAAAATAACCGATCCTGTTTGCAGGACCTAGTAGAGACATTATGGTCTTGCCCTTGACCCAGCGCCGGGTTGATTCAGGTGCTCAGTAGAGAGAGAGCATCTTTGACCATCCAACAGCCAATCAGTAGAAATAACTGTTAGGAACATTCAAGGAAGTGGTGCATCCGGGGAGAAGAAGGACCGTTAGAACCTGAAATGTCAGCTCACTAATGTCAAAAGCAGGGAACAGCAAAGGGTACTAAATAAATGATATTTCAAAATGGAAGAGAATATGTGGAATAACTAAGTATGCATTACACCAAACAACAATTTTACCGTATATACTCGAGTATAAGTCGAGGTTTTCAGGCTGTAAAAACAGCCTGAAAAAACTGAAACCTCGACTTATCATCGGGTCAGTCACTCACTTGATGGAGGAATCCAGCTGCCGCATTCACTGATGGTCGCATCACTGACGTCACTACTTGGCGCCGGGAAATGAGACTGGGCCGAGTAGTGACGTCAGTGGATGCGACCATCAGTGCATGCGGCAGCCAGATTCCTCCATCAAGTGAGTGAGTCGGGGCCGGACTCTCCTGCAACTATGACAGCACCCACAGCACCTGGGGAAAAAGGTTAGGTGCATAAAAAGAACTGTACTCGTACTGTAGTGAGGGTGGGTACTCTAGTGGCAGGGAAATAGGGTTTTATTCTGGGGGTTGGGGGGAGGAGGAGGAGTAAGGGAGTCATTTGGGTTAGGGGCAGGATAGGTAGGTAAGGTAAGGTAAGGCTGCATTAAAAAGAAACGTACTGATAGTGGAAGGGTGGGTACTGTAGTGGCAGGGAAATAGGTTTTATTCCTGGGGGTGGGGGGGAGAGTAAGGGGTAATTTGTGGTCAGGGACAGGATCAGGATATAAGGGTAAGGTAAGGCTGCATAAAAAGAACTGTACTGTAGTGGGAGGTGGGTACTGTGTGGCAGGGAAAATAGGGTTTTATCCTGGGGGTGGGGGGGGGAGAGTAAGGGAGTCCTTTGGGTCAAGGGGACAGGATAGGTAGTAAGGAAGGCTGCCATAAAAAGAACTGTACTGTAGTGGAAGGGTGGTACTGTAGTGGCAGGGAAATAGGGTTTTATTCCTGGGGGTAGGGGGGGGAGTAAGGGAGTGTAATTGGGTTCAGGGACAGGATAGGTAAGGTAAGGTAGGTAAGGCTGCATAAAAAGAACTGTACTGTAGTGGAAGGGTGGGTTACATGTAGTGGCAGGGATATAGGGTTTTTCCTGGGGGTGGGGGGGGGGGGAAAGGAGTAAGGGTCATTTGGGTTCAGGGACAGGATAGGTAAGGTAAGATAAGGTAAGGTAAGGCTGCATATAAAAAGAACTGACTGTAGTGGAAGTGGGTGGGTACTGAGTGGCAGGGATATAGGGTTTTATTCCTGGGGTGGGGGAGAGGTGGGGGGGAGAGTAGGGAGGTAATTTGGGTCAGGGACAGGATAGGTAAGGTAAGATAGGTAAGGTAAGGCTGCATAAAAAGAACTGTACTGTAGTGGAAGGGTGGGTACTGTAGAGGCAGGGAAATAGGGTTTTATTCCTGGGGTGGGGGGGAGGAGTAAGGGAGTCATTTGGGTCAGGGACAGGATAGTTTGTTTGGGGTTGTAAAAAGGTTAGTGTGTGCAGTTCCACTCAGATGTTTGTAAAACTACAAACTCCCAGCATTAAAGCATGCTGGGGGAGTTGTAGTTTCCAAACATCTGGAGTGCCAATGAATTGTGGGATTACTGTTATTTAATGGGCAACTAATGCCTGAACAATAAGAGGATTGTACCTATTGTTAAATAGATTGCCTTCTGATTCTGTATAGTTTTGAGGCTTTAGTTTCCTTTGAATGGACAGCAGAATTCAAATACGTATTTCCAACAGTTAATAGCCATACTGGATTTGGCTATTACTGTAGGGACTACTGAATGGGAATTCTCTGTCCATTTAAAGGGCACTAAAGCCTCACACATACAGAATCAGAAGGCAGTAGTGGTCATATTTCTAACCTCGACTTATTTCGAGTCAACAGTTTTAACTCATTTTTTTTTTTGGAGGTAAAATAGGTACCTCGACTTATACTCGGGTGACTTATATTCGGTATATATGGTAACAAATATGATAATTCCTAATGAACTGTCCCTTAACTTCTCTATTGTAATGCTCTTCTGAAAAACAGGTCCTTCATTTTCAATATTAGCAATGATGTCAGGACTCGCCACTATGGGCCTCCATGTTGTGTTCCTTATACCCCTTATGGTGGCATGACCCTATTCATAAGAACCCTGCGCACTACTATTTTCTAATATTCACATATCAATGTCCACTAATGATGGTCTATATGGCTTTACTCGTGTCTATATATTTCCTTCTTCCTGCAGAGCTTGTTTCATATGTACTACCCCCTACAAACAGTCATGTGCATGTATTACGTTAACCTTAGAGTCTGTACAAAGCTTTCTTCTGTTTCAGTTTTGTGGGTGTAGCACCATTAACTTCTCAGTCCAGTACAATACACCCATTATTTAACGCTTCCAATAGGTTCTAGGCAAATGTGAACAGTCCTTTAGCTTGTAGCTTAAAATCTTTGTAGTTTTACATGTTATGTTCACACAAGTCCCTGGTCCAGATAGAAAAGTGCATAAGCAGTCCGATTTCTAAATGGTTTAGATTGACGCCGGCCGTTTAAAACCTCCTGCTGCACGTATTTTGTGGGGTAACGGATAGTTTTAAGATATAGGAAAAAACCGACCACTACAACAGCTGAAGATGGAAAATAAAACAGACTGTTTGTTTTGTCCTGTTTATGTCCATGTGTAGTGTGAAAAGACCTATGGACTTCATTCTTTCAATGAACAAATAATCCAAATAAATATGCTCAGTGAAGTCTGGATGTGAATAGCACATATGGCTGTGTAGAACCCAGTTTATTTATGAAAGATGAGTAATCAGCCTGATCAGTAACATTTTTTTTTATTTAATGGACTGCAAATCTAAAATCTTTCAATTCCATCGGTTATTTCCACGAATTTCCTATGGTTACATGCAATGTGTTTTCTATTAAATCAGGTAAGTTCAAGACATCAGGACACCGAACTACAGGGAGATTCATAAAAGTTCTTAGCGTTTAAAATGATGCTAATTTTCACCCCAACCAATCAGATCTTATTTACTATTTGAAAGCTAACACCTAATTGGTGGGGGGAAGAATGAAGCAAATCTTTTAATGATAAGAACTTTTATTGAATAACCTGTTAGTATAAAAAAAATGTTTATTGACACATGTGATTTATGGTGTCAAAACGTCACCTTTCATCAGGCATTTTGACACCGAAAATCACGTGTAGAGCAGGATTAGGCCAATAAACCCTTTTATTCTGGTGTGCACTGATGTCTTGAACTTACGAGGATTATACACGCCCTGGTCAAGGTGTACCAGCAGAACCAGCCAAAAAGACATGGTGTGTGGGATACACATATATTGATTTGACATTTTTATTAAATGGGTGAACTGGTAATAATATATATGTATATTTTAATACATAAACAGTGTGTCTATCTAATAGGGGGTTTGTGTGGGATTCTTAGCGGGGCCGCGCTATTTACAAAAAAATTGTAGGCAGGACATGGCACCCACATGCAATAAATAGAGGGCATCTCACCTTCCTGGTTACTGCATCACGTGACCGGGGTAAGATAGAGGTGCTATCCTTATCAATATTCTTGCCCTCAATGCATTGTAGCATTTTAGTTCTTTCCTGGTCTTCTCCCTACTGCTCCAGTATCACAATGCAAAACCTGGTTTATTATACTTGGCTTTACGCCTTTATCCAGTTGCTAAGGTACTTGCAGGTTATAAAAAATGCTATCCTTGAAAACTTAGAAATTGAGAATCGTATAATGAGTCATTTGTTATATATACTTAAGGTCTCTAAAGCCCGAACAACGAGAAAGAGAAATCATTTGTCGTGATTTGCATAATGTGTTGTTTGCCAACACATCCTGTCAATGTTTACAGATCTTTATGGAATGTGTCCTTTTATGGCCCCCAAGGGGGAAGAAGTAAGTTCTGATAAACCATTTGCCATGCCTTTGATGCATGATGCAGGCGCATTGATTTCAGTGAAGCCATTCAGTATTCTTAAGATTCGTACACATGTCAATAATTTTTGCACGTTTTGCCGACGAACAATTCATTGTGCGACATTCGTGCGAAATAGAAACTTCAACGATCTTCTAAGCCCCATGATCCATGAAATTCTAGCTTTTTCCTCAAACAGCCTGGCGGATTTTTGGGCAATGGTCTTCTTATGTTGTAACAGTGGCGCAGATTAGTGGAGACTTAATCTAAGATTGATGAAATGCACATGTGCAACATTCGAGATCACATGATATTCCGAACGTCACATAATACGTAGTCACGGAATAACTTTACCGACGAACATCATCTATCCACATTCATTGATGTATGTACAGGCGCCGTTGGCAGAACTAGTGTATAATGAGGACGGTCACAAAACGTTCGTCGCAAATGATCGATGTGATTCGCAGTGTAGGGGGGGAAAACTCTAGTCATTATTTATTTTACATGGTCACGGAATATGGTCAATTGGTCAACGTTGGTTTAACGCTCCGACACATAATATATATGTATTAGTTTGCAGTCTGTTAGTTTTTATAGTTTTTTTTTCATTTGCTTGAAGATAATTTTCAAGGGTAGGTTCAGTGAAAAAAAATAAAATTATTCATCTGTATTACAAATTCTATATTTGCCTTCATTTTTGGAAAAATTGGTTGATTTCTTACCTTTTGCTATGCTTTGCGTGGTCGTAGTGAGTTGACATTTGTTTGCAATAGTCCTTCTCCCAGGATGCCCCCTTTCTACTGATTGGCTGTTGGACGGGTCCAATATGCTCAGATCACTACTGAGCAACTGATCGACAGGACCGAGACCATTACAGACACTATTAGGGGTTCCACAGTTTTTCAGTACTTTGTATGTATGTATTTTATTTCTTATATAGCGCTACATATTCTGCAGCGCTTTACAATTATTCTACTCAATTCACATCAGGCCCTGCCCCGAAGGATCTACATCTAATCGCTTTATGTACCTATACAACCTATCAGTATTGTCTTAAGATTGTGCAAGGCATCAGCACTAACCACTGAGCACAATGCTGCTACACTTTGGAAGAATTATTTTTGCCCAGAGAAATCCTTAGAGGATAGGCACATTGGCGAGATTCTATACGCTTCCAAATGCAGTTTGCAATCTGTTACTGTGTGAGAATCGCATGCCAGTGCATCCTAATGTGACTGGCCACACTGTGCGATGCTCTCCAAACCATTTTTGGAGCATGCAATCACATTTTTGGTGCACTCAACACATAATAACAGCGCAAATGTGCATGAACTGTGATTCACCCTTTTCCACGATTGTTACCGTGTGTTCATAGTGTGGCCGCAAGGCCTAAATGGGCCCAGATATGTCATTGAAATAAGAAAAAACTCTTTTTTTTTTTTTTAAAGGGCATGTCCACGAAAAAAAACCTTTATCTAAAATGTAACCCACTTTCGCAGTATTCACAAGTTCCTACAACTTCCTTACTGACCGGTCCTCGCCGATCCTACTCTGCCACTGCTGCTGACAGCGCGCTCCACTTCCTGGTTGCAACTGTAGATAAGGCTCGATATATGACGTCATGCCCAATGCCTGGACAGCTGCGACACAGGAAATAAAGCGGCTGTCGGCACGAAGTCCCCTGCTCCGGTTTTTGCTCGGCCCCTCGCCTAGGGGGATGGGGAGGGACCAGGTCAGGTAGAAAGTTCAGGAGCATCTTTGAAAATGTAAATATTGCAGAAGTGGGGTTGGGGGGGTAATCTTCATTTTGAACAAAGTTTTTTTTGAGTGGACTGCCTTTAATTGCATTGTTGAGTCGATATCATTAAGGAGATTCCTGGATTCTGCGGATATTTCTTCCCAATAAAATTTCACCTTTCTGACAGAAATAATCTCTTTGGCGTAGCTATTTTTGATGTGGACAGAAGCCGTTGCAGTGCTGCGGGGTTTATTAACCAAACCATTTTTAATTCTGTTTACTATGAAGTTAATCCGAATTCATTAGCAAATGCATGTTCAAAGGGATAGATAAAGAAAGGAGTGATTATCCAACAGTAATATCATCACAAAGGGAGGGAGGGCTAAACATTGTGAGAAGAGGTAAAGCAAAGGTTCTGTGAAGCTTTTAAAGAGAACACCAAAGAGGAGGAGAAGAGCAAATGTTCGTACAATGACAGATATTGAAGAGTAATAGCTAATGTCTGCAGTGGTGGCTGTTGGACATGTTTTCTACCAGTGTCATGATTTTTCACAAGGAAAATGCATTGATTTATTGGGTAAACATGCCACTGATCGCTTCACACTCCAAAGGGATTGGATCAGTGGTGGAAGTGGGGGCATATTTTCTAAAGGTGCCATATTGTTAAATACTAATTCTGTGTTGTTAGATAGCGGTTATTAGCCCACATGTCAAATACTACTGTGTTAAAAAGGATAAGCCACGTACTGTGTAAAAATAACTAACACTATTCTGTAACCTTAATCCTATTTACCTCCATTAATTATCTTGAGTATGACTAGAAATATTTCTTCCTAGACTGTGAGCCAAGAGGGAAGAGGTGTTGAGTTATTATGACAATAGAAAATAGATGTTAGCAAGTTCATAGACATCTATACAAACCCTTAAACACCAAGAATAAATGGTACTACTATTGGTACCTGGTCTATGATTTGTTTAGCACTGCAAGAGGGAATGCAGAGGTTAGCTGGGTACACACCACCAATATTTTCGGTCAAACCGACCGTTTCACGCACTTTTGGTCATCGGCTGGTGTGGGGCGGGCAACACCATGATTTAAGGTCATTAATATACGGTAGGTTGTAAAACAAAAGTGCAATGGGTAAATAAACAATGACATTAAACTTATAAATGTCGTTGTTAACCCTTCTCTGAAACTGCTTCCATTTCCAAGATGTCCCAACACATACGTTTTCTAAATGAAAAATATTGAATATACTGATTAAGGACAAATTATCTATACCTTTCCCCAAGTCCATAGCTGCATACTACATAGTACCCAGGGTGATGACCTAAATGTACTTTCCCATAACTCCTACAATACTAACTCAACTCTGGTTCCGTTGATCCACCTCAGCCAGTGGGAAGACCCACGTCCCTGCAGAGCGTGTCTTCCCATTGGCTACATGTGATCTTTGTAAATATGAAATGGTAGAGAAACACACTCTTTCAAGTTATGATTTTTTTATTATTGTGACATGCTGGGGTGCACACCAGCTGTCACAATAATAACAAATTATAAATTGAAGAGTGCGTTCTCTACCATTCATATTTTAAAGAGGAAAACTCTTGGAGAGTCAGAGGAACGCCACCATTAGCAATTAGGGTCACTTACGGGGAGGAGATCAAAAGGCGAATCATATGTATATTATTATATGATTATTATTATTTGTGGATTTATATAGCGCCAACATCTCTCTGTAGTGCTTTACAATTACATGGATTCATTTCACATTAGGCCCGTCCCGAAGAGTTACCAGTTAAGGTACATTATTTGACACATAGTAACATGTAATTAGGTTGAATAAAGACAACGTCCATCAAGTCCAACCATTCACCCCCCCCTTTTTTTTTTAACCCTACCTAACAGTTGATCAGAGGAAGGCAAAAAAAAACAGCTAAAAGGGGGGGGGAAAATCCTTCTGACTCCAAATGACAATCAGAAAGTATCCCTGGATCAACCAGATCTATATTCATTAATACCAGTAATTCTCAATATTTTTTTAGTTTTAGAAACTATCCAGGCTTTTTTTAAAGCTGTTCAATGGAACTTGCATTACCACATCTGCTGGAAGACAGTTCCACAGTTTCACCATTCTCACTGTGTAAAGAAACACTTTCCTTAACCTGAAGATGTAACGTCTTTTCTTCCAACCTTAAGGATTGTCCAGAGTCCTCTGATATGACCATTAGTAAACAATGTACCAGAGAGTTCATTGTATGGCCCATTATTATATTGTATAAAGTTATCATGTCCCCACCCAAACGTCGCTTCTCCCATGAAACAGCCCTAAATGTCTAATCTGCCTGCCATAGTTAAGCCCTCCATTCCCCTTATTAATTTAGTTGCCCTTCTCTGAAAATGCTTCCATTTCCAAATGTCCCTTTTGATATGGGATTCCAAAACTGCACCGCATATTCAAATGAGGCCTACGAGTGCATTGTAAAGAGAGGAATAATATTTTTCTCTCTTGAATCTATCCCCTCTTTATACAAGACAAATCTTGTAGCTCTAGCCGTTGCTACCATGGCTTGTTTGCTATAGCTAAGTCTGTTATCTACCAGAACCTCAAATCTTTTTCATTAAAGATGCACTTAGCACAGAGTTATTTAGGTGTAGGTGGCACAGGGATTATTAATCCCAAAGCATCACCTTACATTTATATACATTGAATCTCATCTGCCATTCTGCTGCCCATTTTGATAATCTATCTAGGTCTGCTTGCAGAACTTGCACATCATTTGAAGTTTCCAAAGCTCCTGCATAGTTTAGTATCATCAGCAAACACTGAGACCTGCTCTCAATGCCCCCTTCTAAGTCATTTATAAAACAGATTAAATAGAAGCGGCCCAGTACAGATCCTGAGGCACTCCGCTTAGAACATTTAGCCCACATAGATGTAGCTCCATTAACCACCACTACTCTGGTGGATCAATATCCAGTTCTCTATTCATGAACAA
Organism: Hymenochirus boettgeri; assembly: GCA_019447015.1. Lineage (NCBI taxonomy): Eukaryota > Metazoa > Chordata > Amphibia > Anura > Pipidae > Hymenochirus > Hymenochirus boettgeri. The sequence continues at coordinate 235,306,444 of CM033472.1, forward strand.
AATGTTTTCTTCAGGCCAACAGACCTCAGTTTATACATTAGTCGCCTATGTGGCACAGTATCAAAATCTTTCGCAAAAATCCAAATATACCACATCAACTGCTGTGCCTGAATCTAACTTCTTACGCTCTTCTTCATACAAACAAATTAAATTTGTCGGCATGATACATTTCTCATAAATTCCTGCTGACTATACTAATAAGATGATCTCTGAGAAACAAAAGTTAAAGGATAGATCCCGAAACAAAGTTTCCAGACCTTCCCTACCATGATGTTAGCTAGGCTTACAGGTCTATAGTTACCAGGCTGTGAAACGACTACATTTTTTGAATATTGGTTATTACAACCTATCAGCCTTTTATGATTGGGGGAGGAAACGGATTGCCGAGGAGGAAACCCACGCAAGCACGGGGAGAACATACAAATCCTTGCAGGATGTGTCCAAGGGTGGAATCGGAACTCAGGACTTCAGCTCTGCAAGGCATCAGTGCTAACCTAAGACACGTACTGCCCAGTTAATATACAGCTGTGGAGTAGAGCGGGAGGGGGGAGGTGAGTGTAATTGTCCTTTCATACATATGACTGCAGTTCAGGTGTGTTTGGGACATTATATTTATTTATCCAAATATTTCTTTTGCCATAATTGCAATACCCCCCCAAAAAACAGTTTTGTATTTTCCTTTTTCATATTAAATGCCCCACGTCAACAGTAATATCCTAACGCTGAATCTCTGAATTGATGAGGGTCTGAACTGTGAATATGAAATGTCTTCACACTGAGTCACCATCAAGGTGCACTCACAGCAGTATATGTCCATGCCATTTGGATGAGCAGACAAGCTATACTTGTTATAGTATAGATTAGATCAGACTTCTGGACTGCATCTACTGATGGAAAATAGGGACACCGACAGGAAGCGTATGGGGCCCTCAGCTTGGGGGAAGGAAGAAGACGTGATGTTTAGCTATTTCATATCAAGACTCCCAGCAGCTGACAGTTTCATTCCTAACTAATAATATTCTACATCACATAAAACATTTTTGGGCTGATGCAGGAGCTATGCTAAAGTTGGCCCTTTTATTAATTTGCAGAAACCATTCAAACGTTAGCTTTTAGTGATTGTTTTCTTCAGAAATAGCAGACGTTTGCAATCTTGTGGCATCCCCCCCCCCATTCATTGTATGGAAACATCAGCATAGGGTATGTATACTGGTATATTTTTTTAATTGCACATTGCTGAAAACTGGAGGAAACTGCGCTTACTGGATTAAAGTCATGCAGCCAACACAGAGTGCGTACAGGTTATTTTAGTTTGAGGCAAAGTAATTTTTTACAGTATACAATTCCTTAAGTTGGGCACAACCACGGCTATTTGTGGTAGTAGAGTTAGCATTCCTTATGATTTGCTTGTAAGATCTCTAGCAGAGTGCGTCGTTTCCACCAGTGACATGGACCTCTTTTTAGTGTTTTGGATTTTAGCAGGTTGGCCCTTGGATTAGAGTTTGCCTTGCAGATGTGGTGGAATGTGGTTTTCGTACAGTAGCCAGTAGGAACAATCCCACTAGGTTCAAATTCAATAAAAAATGACAAGTAAAAACAATTCAATGTAGCATCAATGGGTATACACGAGGCTGTGTGATAGCAGTGGTGAAATAAAAAGCTTCTATTCGTTCACAGATCCGGATGCCTATGGAAACCATTTTCTGCCAGCAATCTCTAAAGCCTACAAATGTTAAAGTTCACGAGGTAAATGTACAAATGACACATTCAAGATTTATTTTTCCTAACAAGTACAATGCCTCTTGTGAGAGCCAAACCACTTGTCCTTAAAAAAACAATATATGTTGTTAATTCCAGTCTCATCACTTTGTCTATATTTAGCTTCTTGCTTGGAAAGTCACAAAAATCATCAAATACCCAGAGTTATACAAAGGTTCATCAACAGCAGGGAAGACTAGAGCCTGCAGTGGTGAAATGCGTAGCGTGGACTATGGAATTTGAGGTTCAACAGGGACTCTTGACTTGCTTTGCTAGGGTATAATGTCTGTGTGTTGCTATGTTTGTGTTACTCCACAGTCCACAATTCACATGGAGGTAATTGGATTTGCAAATTACTGACGGGGAATAGAACATCTACATTGCTTACATACAGAACCCAGTGTTACTGAACGGGGAATAGAACATCTACGTTGCTTACATACAGAACCCAGTGTTACTGAACGGGGAATAGAACATCTACATTGGGGGGAGAGTAAGGGAGTCATTTGGGTCAGGGACAGGATAGGTAAGGTAAGGTAAGGCTGCATAAAAAGAACTGTACTGTAGTGGACATGGTTACTGACGGGGCAATAGAACATCTACATTGCTTACATACGAACCAGTGTTACTGACAGGAGATGACACTATGAATCAGACCTGTCTACGGAATATCTTCATGCTTACATACGAACCCAGTGTTACTGAACGGGGAATAGAACATCTACATTGCTTACATTACAGAACCCAGTGTGTACTGAACGTGAATAGAAATCACATGCTTAATTACCAGAACCCGTGGTTAGGAGCGGAGGGAATAGAACATCTAACAGTTGCTTACAACAGAACCCGTGTTACGAACGGGGAATGAACATCTACATTGCTTACATACAGAACCCAAGTGTTACGGACAGGGAATAGAACACTACATGCCTACATACAGTACCCAGTGGTTACTGACGGGAATAGAACATTTCCATTGCTTAATACAGAACCCAGTGATACTGACCAGGGATAGAACCATCTCATTGCTTACATCACATTAACCCAGTGTTACTGACGGGGATAGAACCTCTCATTGCTTACATACAGAACCATTGTTAATGAATGGGAATCGAACTCTACCATTACCTTACTACAGAAACCCATTGTTCTGACGGGGAATAGAACATACATTGCTGACATACCGTACCCGTGTTACTGACGGGGAAATTAGAACATTTACATTGGTGTACATAAGAACCAGTGATACTGACAGGAATAAGAACATCTACATTGACTTACACACATAACCCAGTGTTACTGACGGGAAATAGAACACTACATTGCTTACATACAGAAACCATGTTACTGAACGGGGAATAAACCATCTACATTGCTTTACATACAGACCCAGTGTTACGTGACGGGGAATAGAAACACTACCTTCGCTTACTACAGAACCCAGTGTTACTGAACGGGAATAGAAACATCTGCATTGCTTACATACCAGAACCCATGTTACTGACAGGGAATAGAAACCCGTCTATCGCATCCTTTATTTTCTATTCTCCCTCTGAACAACTCTGTATTTTCTGTTGATCAGCATGTTTCAATGTGAGTTATATATAATGTCAATCAAGCCCCATTCACTGCACATTTCTGGGTGACATGTTGTCTCCAAGGCCTTGAGACCACTGGGAGCTGCTTTGTTTAACCATAGCAAAATGCTCAATTTATTATCCTGTGCAGGTGACAACATTTTTATTAAAGAAAGGAAAATGGCCCATGCTGCTATTCCCATGTGTGTCAGTAGGTGGAATAGAAGAAGGAGCCACTCCGTCTGTAGATTGAGACTTCCCTACGGGTCTCCTTCTTACTCGCAGCAAATATGTTACCAAGCTTTGTCTAAAAATGATTATATTGTTATTTTAATAAAATATCATGCATGCCGCAAAACTTATTGCTTTGGGGAAATAATGTACCAATTTGTCCTGAAATGAGGTCTGCAATATGTGTGCTACTGCTACATTCTTAAGGGCTACATATCTGCTCCTGTATACTGCACATATATCAAAAATAAATCATAGGTTTGCATTGGGTGATGTGCAAAAGCACAAGGCACGTGAAACAGGAGTAGGAATACGTCGCCAGGCACAATAATTTAGTGAAAATTGATATTTGTGCAATATGTTGTATTAATTAGATCAACTGGAATGAAGTGTATCTTGAAAGCTTTTTCGCTAGTCATCCGACTGGCTTTCTCAATTCATAATGACCTGTACATGAATCTGGGCAATTATGTAACCCTGGAAAATCCCAATTAGCATTCCAGCAAAGGTGTTAAGGTTGATTACTAGTGGCTAGAGGTGTTATAGGAACGCCCAGAGTAAGTGTGTAAAACAGCATTGTACATGGCAACAGTGTGTGTCGAACCCCCCCCACCTCTATTGAGGCCTTGGTTTCTTTACTTGTCACACATAAATGCCTCCTTAGGAAGAACATGGTCATCCCTATGTAGCGGGTTCTCCGAGAAATTAAGAGAATTTTCAAAAAACATCGTATCCCTGTGCTCTTTAAACCGAACACACACTGAGGCAGAAATTGGTACATCCGAAGACCCATACCTAAACACAGAAAAAGCGACATCATATATGCATGCAGTGCAGTGAAGAATGCTCTGATTTGTATGTGGGGGAGACCAAACAGCCACTGCATCAACGAGGCCCGCACAGAAGAGCCATTCTCGGGCGGATAAAAAAAAAAGGAAAAAAGAAAAAAAAAGAAAAGAAAAGAAGAAAGAAAAAAAAGAGAACTCAGCGTGTATCGCATCTAAGGATAAAGACATACCTTGAAGATGTAATGTTAACATGGCGAAGGACGTGACTGTTCAAGAGAGGTGTTAAGGAGGCCATTTATGTGCAAATAAGAACCAGCCAAATAGTTGGGGGGCGACACAACTGTCTCCCATGTCAATGCTGTTTTAACACCTTACTCTCGGGCGTTTCCTATAACACCTCTTAGCCACTATCTAATCACACCCTTACACCTGGCTGTGATATGCTAATTGGGATTTTCCAGGTTACATGAATTGCCACAGATTCTTGGTACAAGTCATTCTGAATTGAGAAAGCCAGTGGATGACTAGCGAAACGTCTTCAAGAACACACTTTCATGTCCAGTGATCTATTGAATACACAGATATACCATGACCTGGATGATTATGAGAACCTTCACAAGCAGATATTTGTGCAGTATAGTGGTCCTTTAAAGATTGTGTTTAATGACTTCCCTGTGCTTGTTGTTATTGTATTTAAAGGCAATTAGACTAACCCCATCCCTTTTTAAGTACCCAGGGTGAGGAACTTAAAACGCTAAGTGCAGTAGATATTGACAGTGATCTAATGTACCCCTAAGGTTTAGGGCCTCTGAGTACATCAAAGGGAATGGTTGGGGGTTGTAATTACCCTATAATTGCCTGTTGTAGTAGAACTGCAGCTGTCTATTGATGTCTTAATGTGAACAAGCAATGCTAAAAAATAGTTTTAATAAAAATACTGTTTGCCACTTCTGCTACTGTCCCATTGTATAGTGTGTACACTTACATTCTGTTTTCATCTCCTCACTTGCTGTGTATGGCACAAAGTTAGCCCATCCATCCATGACAGTCTGCCCTACCCCCTTGTGCCACGCCATCTCCTAGCCATATATTGGCTTCCTCTTCATGGGACTCACGTTAGTAAAGTTATAATAACTATGCAGCGTGGGCTCCCCCCCCCACCCCCCAAATCACATTTCAGATTCGTCAACTTTTAAGGCCAAATCATCTAAACTGAACTTTTCACAACACATGAGGAATAATCTGTTTACAGAGCATATAAATGAGTCGTCACCCTTCGCCTCACAGTGTGAGCTCAGCGCTGACCTAGCACACACATCAGCTGCATGCACAGCAGTAAAGAGCCATTTTATCACTTAACCCTCCAGCTTTGCAAAGTGCGGGACTAACCATTGCATTCATTCCAATGTCTTCATATGTTCACTTAACCCTTGTTTCCTTTTAACATTTGCTGTGCAGATACAGAATATGTAAACAACATCTTCCCATCACAATTCCATCAGGAGGTCCTAATGTGCCCCCAACGATTGAAAAGCTTGTGCAACCATATGGAAGGAGATCCACTGTCCTTGTGAACCCTTCACCCTGCTGATAATCTTAATCTTCAGTGCAAATACATATACTACTCAGTATTTTTTTCATCCCAATGACCTTAATCTGCCAATTCAGCTTTTGTCTGTGTATAAATATGCAACCGAAATACCGACTCCTGTTTGCAGGACCCCTAGTAGAGACACTTATGGTCTTGCCCTTGACCCAGGCCTGGGTTGATTCAGGTGCTCAGTAGAGAGAGAGCATCTTTGACCATCCACAGCCAATCAGTAGAAATAACTGTTAGGAACTCCAAGGAAGTGGTGCATCCCTGGGAAAGAAGGACCGTTAAACCTGAAATGTCAGCTCACTAATGTCAACAGCAGGGAACAGCAAGGTACTAAATTAACTGATATTTCAAAATGGAAGAGAATATGTGGAATAACTAAGTATGCATTACACAAACTAACATTTACCGTATATACTCGAGTATAAGTCGAGGTTTTCAGGCTGTAAAAACAGCCTGAAAACTGAACCTCGACTATACTCGGGTCAGTCACTCACTTGATGGAGGAATCCAGCTGCCGCATTCACTGATGGTCGCATCCACTGACGTCACTACTTGCGCCGGGAATGAGACTGGCGCCGAGTATTGACGTCTGGATGCGACCATCAGTGCATGCGGCGCCAGATTCCTCCATCAAGTGAGTGATGTCGGGGGCCCGGACTCTCCTGCAACTATGACAGCACCCACAGCACCTGGAAAAAGGTTAGGCTGCATAAAAGAACTGTACTCGTCTGTAGTGAATGTTGGGGTACTGTAGTGGCAGGAAATGGGTTTTATTCCTGGGGGGTTGGGGGAGAGTCTTACATACAGAACCCAGTGTTACTGAACGGGGAATAGAAAATCTACATTGCTTACATACAGAACCCAGTGTTACTGACAGGGAATAGTAACTCCGTCTATCGCATCCTTATTTTCTAATTCCTCCCTCTGAACAACTCTGTATTTCTGTTGATCAGCATGTGTCACTGCTGAGTTATATAGAATGTCAATCAAGCCCCTATTCCTGCCATTTCTGGGTGACATGTTTCTTCCAAGGCCTTGAGACACTGGGGCTGCTTTATAACCAGTGCAAAATGCTCAATTTATTAATCTAGTGCAGGGTGCAACATTTTATTAAAAGGAAAAAAATGGCCCATGCTGTATTCCATGTTGTCAGTAGGTGGAATAGAAGAGGAGCCACTCCGTCTTGTAGATTGAGACTTTCCCTACTGTGTCTCCTTCTACTCGCAGCAAATATGTTACCAAGCTTTGTCTAAATAATGGATTATTATTGTTATTTTTAAAATATCATGCATGCGCAAAACTTTATTTGCTTTGGAAATAATGGTACCAATTATTGTCCTGAAAGGAGGTTCTGCAATATGTGTGCTACTGCTACCTTTCTTAAGGGCTACTATACTGCTCTGTATACTGCACATATATCAAAAAATAAATATGGGTTTGCATGGGTGCATGTGCAAAAGGAAGAGGCACTGAAACAGGAGGTAGGAATACTCGCAGGCACATAATTTAGGAAAATGATATTTGTGCAGTATAGTGGTCCTTTAAAGATTGTGTTTAATGACTTCCCTGTGCTTGTTTGTTATTGTATTTAAAAGGCAATTAGACTAACCCCATCCCTTTTTAAGTACCCAGGGTGAGGACTTAAACTGCTAAGTGCAGTAGATATTGACAGTGATCTAATGTACCCCTAAGGTTTAGGGCCTCTGAGTACATCAAAGGTAATGGTTGGGGGTTATAATTACCCTATAATTGCCTGTTGTAGTAGAACTGCAGCTGTCTATTGATGTCTTAATGTGAACAAGCAATGCTAAAAAATAGTTTTAATAAAAATACTGTTTGCCACTTCTGCTACTGTCCATTGTATAGTGTGTGACACTTACATTCTGTTCATCATCCCTTCACTTGCTGTGTATGGCACAAAGTTAAGCCCATCCATCCATGACAGTCTGCCCTACCCCCCTTTGTGCCACGCCATCTCCTAGCCATATATTGGCTTCCCTCTTCATGGTGACTCACGTTAGTAAAGTTATAATAACTATGCAGCGTGGCTCCCCCCCCCACCCCCAACAATACACATTTCATGATTCGTCAAGACTTTTTAAGGCCAAATCATCTAAACTGAACTTTTTCACAACACATGAGGAATAATCTGTTACAGAGCATATAAATGAGTCTGTCACACCTTCGCCTCACAGTGTGAGCTCAGCGCTGACACTAGCACACATCAGCTGCAGTCACAGCAGTAAAACTGAGCCATTTTATCACTTAACCCCTCCAGCTTTGCAAAGTGCTGGGACTAACCATTGCATTCATTCCAATGTCTTCTATATGTTACACTTAACCCTTGTTTTCCTTTTAACATTTGCTGTGCAGATACAGAATAATGTAAACAACATCTTCCCAATCACAATTCCATCAGGAGGTCCTAATGTGCCCCCAACGATTGAAAAGCTTGGTGCAACCATATGGAAGGAGATCCACTGTCCTGTGTAGAACCCTTCACCCTGCTGATAATCTTAATCTTCAGTGCAAATACATATACTACTCAGTATTTTTTCATCCCAATGACCTTAATCTGCCAATTCAGCATTTTGTCTGTGTATAAATAAATGCAACCAAAATACTGACTTCCTGTTTGCAAACCTCCTAGTTAAATTATTAGTATTCACGCACGGCAAGTGGTGATTTTACACTCACTTAGTATTACACAGAAGTACCCACACCCTCACAAGCATCCTAGTCTATTGTATTAGCATTGCCCTATAATATCTAAACTATGAACAACATTTCTCATTCCCATTTTAACCTAAAGAAATGGATTTTTATCCTTTATATACTCTTATATACAGAACTAATTGAAAAAAAAGTTGCTTCAGAGCAATTTTTATGTAACTGATAACTGCTTTTTATTTCAATATTACAGTAAATCCTTGGTATACCCCCTGCTTTACCACTAAGCAAAAGGCTAAGAACTTGCAAGCGGCACCTCCATCCCAACTGTTAATAGGTGGCTGCCAATTCAAATTGTTCTAGCCAATCAGTCCATTCCCTAGTTACCACCACCCCATCAAATGGATTAGATTTAAAACTGTTTTGGCAATTGGGCCTGTTAGAGCTACTGAGTCTAAGGGGTAGGCCACACTGCTGTGCTTTTTTTTGCGTTTGCGCTTGTGTTTTTACATATCATTAAAACCGCGGCAACGCACGTTTTCGGGTGCATTGCGATTGTGATTTGTGTTCCGCATTTTAAATCGCAATCGCATACGTTTTTCAATACTAATGAAAATGCTTGCGCTAATGCAAAAATCGCACATGAAATCGCATGCAGTTTGGCCTTGCCCTATCAGTAGCACCTCCAACAGCTTAATACAGAGAACCCTATACAAAGAAAACAGGGAGAATAAATGTTATTACCAGCACTGCTTCCCTCCACATTTGTAACCAGATCACCACTTTATGAAGGATTATGGGTAGTCATGACACCCAGTGGGTTCTTTGGTGGTCTGGCACAAAGCAGACAGTTTCCCACATAACGTGCCGTAATCAGGGGTGCCCCTGTCTATGGTGCACCACTTTGAATATTGACAGGCCTGTATATTGGTGGTCCTTCTAAGTTGGTGTAAACTTATCTGTTTGCCTCAGAGTTTGTATCCAATAGTAAATTGTCTGTCCAATGATCTGGTCCTCCCAACAGGTGGTAAACAGGACTTATGAACAGATCTTGTGTTGCGTCAATATTACTACCCAAAGCACACACCACAATCCACTTTCATTTTCTCTCCTCCTACCATAGAGAGCAGGATTGTCTTGTTTTTATTAACTCACTGACACCACCTGCAGGCTGGAGTATATAAGGAGCCTTGGTGTACATGTCCATTACAATACACATCACCTCCTGTGTAGCAGGCAGAAACTTTATACTTCCTTTCACATGAGCAGACACAGGGGTGTGGTTTAAGACTGTCATTTGACACATTCCATTTTAAATAGGGATCTCACGCGTAATAGTTTATGTATATGTGTATATTTTGTGTTGTACCTAATATCAGTCGTGCTAAATTTTTTATACATTTATACTGATGGTCATTTATAATGGTAACGTGAGATAGTACACCATACATATCACAACCTTTCCTATGTTAATATCCTATAACCCCCCCACATTGGTACCTACCTCCTAAAAACTCAGTGCAATCTCCCATGAGATATAAATATATTTATATAATATAAGGGATAAGGGATATAGATAAATAGAATAGAATGAGGTGCAGAACGGACAGTAATAGAAACAATAGGACAAAATTATAGCGGAAACTGGTTCCTGCACTTTCCATTAACAATAACATGTCATTGCAGATCACAAAAACACATGTGAATAGAAAATGCATCGTGGAACCTACACGATGCTGGTCTTTGCTGGTCTAGTCCCTTGCTGGAGTGAACCGGTTTGACAAAGGGGGAACATACATAAATAGGTCCCAATTTGGGCACTAGTACCAATAACTGGAAGCTGCTTAAACCAAGAACTGGATCACTAATGTTGTATGTATGTATAATTTTATTTATAAAGCACCACTTGGGTACAATGTATTGTCTGACCTGTCAGGATCTTTCGTCCATGTGATGGCCAGAATTAAACAACTCAGACTGCAAAGTCCGTGGTGGGAAAAAGTCTGATAGCACATTTTATTCCTGGTTTTAGCAGCTGACAGTATCTATGTGGAAATCAAGAGGTAATAACTACGTATTTATATTGTACAGATGTAGTTCTCTCTCTCCTGATGTCTACGTAAACTACAACTGTCCATCTACATCAATGTCACTGAACCAATTTCCTGTATTTAGGGGTGAACTTATTGCAAGAACCATAGATTCCTATTTAGAATGATAGACAGCATACATTAAAAGGGGTTAATGTTAAGTACCCACCACAGAGTGGAAACAGAGATCTAGAACGCTGCAGTGAGAACGCGTTCAAAAAGAAGTTGTGACAGATAAATATACATTATATTTCTTTTTTATTCTTCACTGATATCTGACATTCAGAGAATGCCTTGTCATTGCGATCAGTGCCTGCCCAGTGGAACTTACAATCTAATTTCCCTACTACAGGCACAAACACCAGAGGTCAATATATTCAGAATCCAATTAACCTACCAGTGTGTGTTGTACTGTGGAGTAACACAAACATAGCAACACACAGACATTATAACCCTAGCAAAGCAAGTCAAGGATCCCACTGTTGAACCTCAAATTCCATAGTCCACAGCTACGCATTTCAACCACTGCAGGCTCTAGTCTTCCCTGCTGTTGATGAACCTTTGTAAACTCTGGGTATTTGATGATGTTGTGACGTTCTCCAAGCAAGAAGCTAAATATAGACAAAGTGATGAGACTGGAGAATTACAAACATATATTGTTTTTTTAAGGACAAGTGGTTTTGCTCTCACAAGAGGCATTGTACTTGTTAGGAAAAATATCCTTGAATGTGTCATTTGTAACATTTACCTGCGTGAGACTTTAACATATGTAAGGCTTTAGAGATTGCTGGCAGGAAATGGTTTCCCAAAGGCATTCCGGATTCTGTGACGAATAGAAGCTTTTATTTCACCACTGGCTATCACACAGGCCTCGTGTATACCCATTGATGCTACAATTGAATTGTTTTACTTGTCACATTTTTATATTGAATTTGAACCTAGGGGGATTTCCTACTGGCTCACTGTACGAAACACCAGTCCACACCAATCTGCAAGGCAAACTCTAATCCAAGGGACAACCTGCTAAAATCCAAACATCTGAAAAGAGGTCCATGTCCCACTGGTGGAAACAGACCAGCATCTGCTAGAGATCTTACAGCAATCATAAGGGAATGCCTAACTCTACTACACACAAATAGCAGGTGGTTGTGCCCAACTTAAAGGAATTGTATCCTGTAAAAAATTACTTTGCCTCAAACTATAAATGAACACATGTACGCACTCTGTGTTGCTGCATGACTTTAATCCAGTAAAGCTCAGTTCCTCCTCCAGTTTTCAGCAATGTGCAATTAAAAAAATATACCAGTTACATACCCTAATGCTGATGTTTCCTAAAATGAATGGGGGGGGGGGGGGGATGCCACAGATGTTGCAAACGTTTGCTATTAATCTGAAGCAAACATCACATAAAAGCTAACGTTTGAATGGTTTCTGCAAATTAAAAAAAGGGCCAACTTTAGCATAGCATACTGCATCAGCCCAAAAATGTTTTATGTGATGTAGAATAATTTATTAGTTAGGAAATGAAAGCTGTCAGCTGCTGGGAGTCATTATATGAGAATAGCTAAACATCACGTCTTTCTTTCTTCCCCCAAGCTGAGGGCCATGCCTTCCTGCGGTGTCCCTATTTCCATCAGATAGATGCAGTCCAGAATCTCTGATCTAATCTATACTATAAACAATATAGCTTGTCTGCTCATCCAAAATGACATGGACATATACTGCTGTGACAGTGGCACCTTGATGGTGACTCAGTGTGAAGACATTCAATATTCACATTCAGACCTCATCAATTCAGAGATTCAAGCTGTAGGATTTACTGTGTGACGTGGGGCATTTAATATGAAAAAGGAAAATACAAACCTGTTTTTTGGGGGGGTATTGCAATTATGGACACAAGAAAATATTTAGGATAAATAATATATATCCCAGAATCAACCTGACCTGCAGTATATGTATGAAAGGACAATTACCTCACCCTCCCCCTCCCTCCTCTTACCCACAGCTGTATATTACTGGGCAGTACGGTGGGCTTAGTGGTTAGCACTGATGCCTTGCAGAGCTGAAGTCCTGAGTCTCGATTCCACCCTTGGACACATCTGCAGGGTTTGTATGTTCTCCCCGTGCTTGCGTGGGTTTCCTCCGGCAATCCGGTTTCCCCCCAATCATAAAAGGCTGTAGGTTGTAATACCAATATTCAAAAAAGTAGTCTTTCACAGCCTGGTAACTATAGACCTGTAAGCCTACTACATCATTGGTAGGGAAGGTGCTGGAAACTTTGTTACGATCATATCCTTTACTTTGTCTCCAGAGATCATCTATTAGTATAGTCAGCGTGGATTTATGAGAAATGATCATGCCAGACAAATTTAATTGTTTTTTATGAAGAAGAGCGTAAGAAGTTAGATTCAGCACAGCAGTGTATGTGGTATATTTGGATTTTGCGAAAGATTTTGATACTGTGCCACATAGGCACTATGTTATAAACTGAGGTCTGTTGGCCTGAAGAAACATTTGTTCATGAATAGAGAACTGGATATTGGTCCACCAGAAGTGGTGGTTAATGGAGCTACATCTATGTGGGCTAAAGTTCTAAGCGAGTGCCTCAGGATTCTGTACTGGGGCCGCTTCTATTTAATCTTTTTATAAATGACTTAGAAGGGGCATTGAGAGCAAGGTCTCAGTGTTTGCTGATGATACTAAACTATGCAGAGCTTTGGAAACTTCAAATGATGTGCAAGTCTGCAAGCAGACCTAGATAGATTATCAAAATGGGCAGCAGAAAATGGCAGATGAGATTCAATGTAGATAAATGTAAGTGATGCTTTGGGATTTAATAATCCCTGTGCCACCTACAACATAAATAACTCTGTGCTAAGTGCACTTTAATGGAAAAAGATTTGAGGTTCTGGTAGATAACAGACTTAGCTATAGCAAACAATGCCAGTAGCAACGGCTAGAGCTAGCAAGATATTGTCTTGTATAAAGAGGGGAATAGATTCAAGAGAGAAAAATATTATTCTCTCTCTTTACAATGCACTCGTAAGGCCTATTTGGAATATGCGGTGCAGTTTTGGAATCCCATATACAAAAGGGACATCTTGGAAATGGAAGCAGTTCAGAGAAGGCAACTAAATTAATAAGGGGAATGGAGGGGCTTGACTATGCAGGCAGATTAGACAATTTAGGGCTGTTTACATTGGAGAGCGACGTTTGGTGGGGACATGATAACTTATACAATATAATAATGGGCCATACAATGAACTCTCTGGTACATTGTTTACTAATAGGTCATATCAGAGGACTCATGGACATCTTTAAGGTTGGGAAGAAAAGACGTTACATCTTCAGGTTAGGAAAGGTTTCTTTACAGTGAGAATGGTGAAACTGTGGAACTGTCTTCCAGCAGATGGTAATGGCAAGTTCATCATTGAACAGCTTTAAAAAGGCCTGGATAAGTTTCTAAAACTAAAAAATATTGAGAATTACTGGTATTAATGAATATAGATCTGGTTGATCCAGGGATACTTTCGGATTGTCATTTGGAGTCAGGAAGAATCCCTTCCTCCCCCTTTTAGCTGTTTTTTTTTCCTTCCTCTGATCAACTGTTAGGTAGGGTTTAAAAAAAAAGGGGGGGGGTGAATAGGTTGGACTTGATGGACGTATGTCTTTATTCAACCTTAATTACTATGTTACTATGTGTCAAATAAATGTACTTAGACTGTAAGCTCTTCGGGACAGGGCCTAATGTGATGAATCCATGTAATTGTAAAGCACTACAGAAGATGTTGGCGCTATATAAATCCCACAATAATAAGAATATAATAATACATACTGGTACTCTGTAAAAATATGAAATGGTAGAGAAAACGCACTCTTTCAATTTTAATTTGTTATTATTGTGACATGCTGTGTGTGCACCCCAGCATGTCCACATAATAAAAAAATCAATAACTTGAAAGAGTGTGTTTCTCTACCATTTCATATTTTACAAAGATCACATGGTAGCCAATGGGAAGACACGCTCTGCAGGGACTGGGTCTTCCCACTGGCTGAGGTGGATCACGGAACCAGATGGTTGATATTATTGTAGAGTTAGTGGAAGTAGCAATTTAGGTCATCACCCTGGGTACTATGTAGTATGCAGCTATGGATTGGGGAAAGGTATAGATAATTGTCCTTTAATACAGTAATATTCAATATTTTTACAATTTAGAAAACGTATTGTTTTGGGACATCTTGAAATGGAAGCAGTTCAGAGAAGGGGTTAACAACGACATTTTAAGTTGAATGTCATTGTTAACCCAGTGCAATTTTTTTTACAACCTACCGTATATTAAATGACCTTATATCATGGTGTTGCCCGCCCACACCAGCCGATCGACCAAAAGTGCCGTGAAACGGTCGGTTTGACCGAAAATATTGGGCTGGTGTGTACCCAGTCTAACTCTGCATTCCCTCTTGCAGTGCTAAACAAATCATGAAGCCAGGTAGCCAATAGTTAGACATTTATTATTGGTGTTTAAAGGGTTTGTATAGATGTCTTGAAGCTGCTACAGTCTATTTTCTATTGTCATAATAACTTCACACCTCTTCCCTCTTGGCTCACAGTCTAGGAAAAATATTTCTAGTCATACTCATAGATAATTAATGGAGGTAAATGAGTAAGGTTACAGAATAGTGTTAGTTATTTTACACATACGTGGCTTATCCTTTTACACATAGTATTTGACATGTGGCGCTAAATTACAGCTATCTACAACACAGAATTAGTATTTAACAATATGGCACCTTTAGAAATATGCCCCAACATTCCACCACTGATCCAATCCCTTTGGAGTGTGAGCGCCAGTGGCATGTTTACCCAATAAATCAATGCATTTTCCTTGTGAAAAATCATGACAACCTGGTAAGAACATGTACCAACAGCCAACAACTCAGACATTAGCTAATTACTCTTCAATATTCTGTCATTGTAGCGAACATTTGCTCTTCTCCTCTCTTTGTGTTTCTCTTAAAAAGCTTCACAGAAGCCTTTGCTTACCTCTTCTCACATGTTTAGTCCCTCCCTCCCCTTTGTGATGAGATTACTGTTGGATAATCACTCCTTTCTTATCTATCCCTTTGAACATGCATTTGCTAATGAATTCGGAGTAACTTCATAGTAACAGAATTAAAAAATGGTTTGTTAATATACCCCGCCACTGCAACGGCTTCTGTCAACATCAAAAATAGCTCGCCAAAGAGATTATTTCTGTCAAAAGGTGAAATTTTATGGGAAAGAATAATCCGCAGAATCCAGGAATCTCCTTAATGTATCGACTCAACAATGCATTAAAGGGCAAGTCCTCAAAAAAAACACTTTGTTCTAAAATGAAGATTACCCCCCCAACACCCCACTTCTGCAATATTTACAGTTTTTCAAAGATGCTCCTGAATTCTTACCTGACCTGGTCCCTCGCCATCTAGGCGAGGGGCCGGCAAACAGGAGCAGGGCTTCGTGCCGACAGCCGCTTAATTTCCTGGTCGCAGCTGTCAGGCAATTGGGCTGACGTCATATCGAGCCTTATCTGACAGTTGCACCAGGAAGTGGAGCGGCTGTCAGCAGCAGTGGCAGAGTAGGATCGCGAGGACCGGTCAGTAAGGAAGTTTAGGAAACTTGTGAATACTGCGAAAGTGGGTACATTTTAGAATAAAGGTTTTTTTTCAGTGGACATGCCCTTTAAAAAAAAGAAAGAGTTTTTTCTTACATGATCCGATCGGGGCAATCTGACTACGCCATATTGAACGGCAGACGGCTGCGGCTCACATCTATCGACAACGTAACGCGGACTGATGGATAGAGAATGAAGTGATAGAATCATTGATATAATCTGCCATTAGGCTGGGCCACACTTGACACACGTAACAAGCGTGGAAAGGGTAATCACATTTCTGCACATTTGCGCTGTTATATGTGTTGGAGTGCACCAAATGTTGATTGCATGCATTCCAAATGGATGGAGAGCATCGCACAGTGTGGCCAGTCACATTAGGATGCACTGGCATGCGATTCTCACACAGTAACAGATTGCAATGCATTTGGAAGCGTATGAGAAATCTCGCCAATGTGGCTATCCCTAAAGGATTTCTCTGGGCATAAATAAATTCTTCCAAAGTGTAGGCAGCATGTGCTCAGTGGTTAGTGCTGATGCCTTGCAAATCTTAAAGACATACTGATAGGTTGTATAGGTACATAAAGCGATTAGATTGTAAGATCTTCGGGGCAGGGCCTGATGTGAATTGAGTAGATAATTGTAAAGCGCTGCAGATATGTAGCGCTATATAAGAAATAAAATACATACATACAAAGTACTGAAAAACTGTGGAACCCCAATAGTTCTGTAATGGTCTCGGTTCCTGGGTCGATCAGTTGCTCATTAGTGATCTGAGCATATTTGACCCGTCCAACAGCCAATCAGTAGAAGTGGTGCATCCTGGGAAAAGGACTATTGCAGAACCTGAAATGTCAACTCACTACGGACCACGGCAAAGCATAGCAAAAAGGTAAGAAATCAACCAATTTTCCAAAAATGAAGGCAATATATAGAATGTGTAATACAGATGAATAATTTTAATTTTTTTCACTGAACCTACCCTTGAAAAATTCTTCAAGCAAAATGAAAAAAAAACATAAAAACTAAACAGACTGCAACTAATACATTATATTATGTGTACGGAGCGTTAAACCAACGTTGACCATTGACCATATATCCGTGACCATGTGAAAATAAATATGACTAGAGTTTCCACCCCTACAAGCTGCGAATGCACATCAGATCATTTGCGACGAACGTTTAGTGACCGTCTCATTATACACTAGTTCTGCCAACGGCGCCTGTACATACATCAATGATGTGGATAGATGATGTTCGTCGGTAAAGTTATTACGTGACTTACGTATATGTGACGTTCGGAATATCATGTGATCTCGAAATGTTCACTGTGCATTTCATTCAATCTTAGATTAAATCTACCAATAATCTGCCGACTATGTACAAACATAAGACCATTGCCAAAAAATCCGCCAGGCTGTTGAAGGAAAAAGCTGAGAATTATCATGGATCATGGCTTAGAAGATCGTTGAAGTTTCATTTTCGCACAATGTCGCACAATGATTGTTCTTCGGGCAAACGTGCAAAAATTATCTGACATGTGTACGAATCTTAAGAACTGATGGCTTCACTAAATCAATGCAGCCTGCATCATGCATCAAAGGCAAATGGCAAAATTGGTTTATCAGATACTCTTCCCTTGGGGGGCCATAAAAGACACATTCCATAAAGATCTGTAAACATTGACAATGTGTTGCAAACAAACATTATGCAAATAACGACAATGATTTCTCTTTCTCTCTGTTCGGGCTTTAGAGACGTTAAGTATATATAACAAATGACTCATTATACGTTCTCAATTTCTAAGTTTTCAATGATAGCATTTTTTATAAACTGCAAGTACCACTTAGCAACTGGATAAAGGCGTAAAGCCAAGTATAATAAACCAGGTTTTGCATTGTGATTACTGGAGCAGTAGGAAGAACCAGGGTAAAGAACTAAAATGCTACAATGCATTGAGGGCAAAGGAATTGATAAGGATAGCACCCTATCTTACCCCGGTCACGTTAGGCAGTAACCAGAAGGTGAGATGCCCTCTATTTATTGCATTGGGTGCCATGTCCTGCCTACAATTTTTTTGTAAATAGCGCAGGCCCGCTAAGAATCCCACACAAACCCCCTATTAGTATGACACACTGGTTTATGTATTAAAATATACATATATATTATTACCAGTTCACCCATTTAAATAAAATGTCAAATCATATATGTGTATCCCACACCCATGTCTTTTTTGCGTGGGTTCTGCTGGTACACACCTTGACCAGGGGCGTGTATAATCCTCGTAAGTTCAAGACATCAGTGCACACCAGAGTAAAAAAGGGTTTATTGGCACATAATCCTGCTCACCGTGATGTTTTCGGTGTCAAAATGCCTGATGAGGTGACGTTTTGACACCATAACATCACATGTGTCAATAAACATTTTTTTTTATATCTAACAAGGTTATTCAATAAAAGTTCTTATCATTAAAAGATTTGCTTATTCTGCCCCCAACCAATTAGGTGTTAGTTTTCAATAGTAATAAGATCTGATTGGTTTGGGGGAAAATAGCATCATTTTAAACGCTAAGAACTTTTATTGAATCTCCCTGTAGTTCTGTGTGCGCTGATGTCTTGAACTTACCTGATTTAATAGAAAACACATTGCATGTAACACATGGAAATTCGTGGAAATAACCGAGGAATTGAAAGATTTAGATTTGCAGTCCATTAAATAAAAAAAATGTTTACTGATCAGGCTGATACTCATCTCATAAATAAACTGGGTTCTACACAGCCATATGCTATTCACATCCAGACTTCACTGAGCATATTTATTTGGATTATTTGTTCATTGAAAGAATGAAGTCCATAGGTCTTGTTCACACTACACATGGACATAAACAGGACAAAAACAACAGTCTGTTTTTATTTCCCATCTTCAGCTGTTGTAGTGGTCGGTTTTTTCCTATATCTTAAAACTATCCGTTACCCCACCACAGAAATACGTGCAGCAGGAGGTTTTAAACAGGCCGGGTCAATCTAATAACCATTTAGAAATCGGACTGCTATGCACTTTTCTATCTGGACAACGGACCTTGTGTGAACATAAACTGTAAAACTACAAAGATTTTAAGCATACAAGCTAAAGGACTGTTCACATTTGCCTAGAATCCATATGTGAAGCTGAAATGAATGGGTGTATTGTACTGACTGAGAAGTTAATGGTGCTCAAACCCACAGAAACGGAAACAGAAAAAGCTTTGTACAGAACTCTAAAGGTTAACGTATATGCACATACTGTTTGTAGGGGGTTAGTAACATATGAGACAAGCTCTGCAGGGAAGAAGGAATATATAGACACGAGTAAAGCCATATAACCATCATTAAGTGACATTGATATGTGAATATTAGAAAATAGTAGTGCGCAGGTTCTTATGAATAGGGTCATGCCACCATAAGGGGTATAAAAAACACAGACATGGAGGCCGCAATGTGGCGGGTCCTGACATCATTGCTAACATTTGAAAATGAAGGACCTGTTTTCATGAAGAGCATTACAATAGAAGAGGTTAAAGGCAGTTCATTAGGAAATTATCAATATTTGTTACCATATATACTCGAATAAAGTCAACCCGAGTATAAGTCGAGGTACCTATTTTTACCTCTCAAAAAAAAAATGAGTTTAAAACTGGTTGACTGAATATAAGTCGAGGTTAGAAATTGACCACTACTGCCTTCTGATTCTGTATTGTTCTGAGCTTTAGTTCCCTTTAAATGGACAGCAGAATTCCCATTCAGTAGTCCCATACAGTAATAGACAATCCAGTATGGCTATTACTGTTTTGAAATACTGTATTTGTTCTGCTTGTCCATTCAAAGGGAAACTAAAGCTCAAAACTATACAGAATCAGAAGGCAATCTATTTAACAATAGGTACAATCCTCAGTATTGTTCAGGCATAGTTGCCCATTAAATAACAGTAATCCCCAATTCATTGGCACTCCAGATGTTTGGAAACTACAACTCCCCCCAGCATGCTTTAGATGCTGGGGTTGTAGTTTCAAACATCTGGAGTGGAACTGCACACACTAAACCTGTTTACAACCCCAAAACAAACTATCCTGTCCCTGACCCAAATGACTCCCTTACTCTCCCCCCCCCCCACCCCAGGAATAAAACCCTATTTCCTCCCTCTACAGTACCCACCTTCCACTACAGATCAGTTTCTTTTTATGCAGCCTTACCTACCTTATCTTACCTTACCTATCCTGTCCCTGACCCAAATTACCTCCCTACCTCCCCCCCCCCCAGGAATAAAACCCTATATCCCTGCCACTACAGTACCCACCCTTCCACTACAGTACAGTTCTTTTATGCAGCCTTACCTTACCTTATCTTACCTTACCTATCCTGTCCCTGCTGACCCAAATGACCCCTTACTCTTCCCCCCCACCCCCAGAATAAACCCTATATCCCTGCCACTACAGTACCCACCTTCCACTACAGTACAGTTCTTTTTATGCAGCCTTACCACCTTACCTACCTTACCTATCCTGTCCCTGACCCAAATTACTCCCTTACTCTCCCCCCCCCCTACCCCCCCACCGGAATAAAACCCTATTTCCCTGCCACTACAGTACCCACCCTTCCACTACAGTACAGTTCTTTTTATGCAGCCTTACTTACCTTACCTATCCTGTCCCTGACCCAAATGACCTCCCTTACTCTCCCCCCCACCCCCAGGAATAAAACCCCTATTTCCCGTGCCACTACAGTACCCACCCCCTTCCACTACAGTACAGTTCTTTTTATGCAGCCTTACCTTACCTAACCTATCCTGTCCCTGACCCAAATTACTCCTTCACTCTCCCCCCCACCCCCACCCGGAATAAACCCTTTTCCCTGCCACTACAGTACCCCACCCTTCCACTACAGTCCAGTTCTTTTTATGCACCTTACCTTACCTTACCTTACCTATCCTGCCCCTAACCCAAATGACTCCCTTACTCTCCCCCTCCCCCCAACCCCCAGGAATAAAACCCTATTTCCCTGCCACTAGTACCCACCCTTCCACTACAGTACGAGTACGTTCTTTTTATGCAGCCTAACCTTTTTCCAGGTGCTGTGGGTGCTGTCATAGTTGCAGGAGATTCCGGGCCCCCGACATACTCACTTGATGGGAATCTGGCTGCCCGCATGCACTGATGGTCGCATCCACTGACGTCTACTACTCGGCGCCAGTCTCATTTCCCGGCGCCAAGTAGTGACGTCAGTGGATGCGACCATCAGTGAATGCGGCAGCTGATTCTCCATCAAGTGAGTGACTGACCCGAGTATAAGTCGAGGTTCAGTTTTCAGGCTGTTTTTTACAGCCTGAAAACCTCGACTTATACTCGAGTATATACGGTAAATTGTTAGTTTGTGTAATGCATACTTAGTTATTCCACATATTCTCTTCCATTTTGAAATATCAGTTAATTTAGTACCCTTTGCTGTTCCCTGCTGTTGACATTAGTGAGCTGACATTTCAGGTTCTAACGGTCCTTCTTTTCTCCCAGGATGCACCACTTCCTTGGATGTTCCTACCAGTTATTTCTATACTGATTGGCTGTTGGATGGGTCAAAGATGCTCTCTCTCTACTGAGCACCTGAATCAACCAGGCCTGGGTCAAGGCCAAGACCATAATGGTCTCTACTAGGGGTCCTCTCAAACAGGGAATGGAAGGGAGTCATTTGGGTCAGGGACAGGATAGGTAAGGTAAGGTAAGGCTGCATAAAAAGAACTGTACTGTAGTGGAAGGGTGGGTACTGTAGTGGCAGGGAAATAGGGTTTTATTCCTGGGGGTGGGGGGGAGAGTAAGGGAGTCATTTGGGTCAGGGACAGGATAGGTAAGGTAAGGTAAGGTAAGGCTGCATAAAAAGAACTGTACTGTAGTGGAAGGGTGGGTACATGTATGTGCAGGATAAGATGGGTTTTTTCCTGGGGTGGGGGGGAGGTAGATGGAGGCGTCATTGTGGTCAGGACAGGAGGTAAGGTAAGGTAAGGCTGCATAAAAAGAACTGTACTGTAGTGGAAGGGTGGGTACTGTAGTGGCAGGGATATAGGGTTTTATTCCTGGGGGTGGGGGGGAGAGTAAGGGAGTCATTTGGAGAAGAAGAGAATGAAGGGCTGAAGCACGCGCATGGCGAAAGGATCTCGGGGAGGCATGGTAGCAGCAGTGTCCATATGGACCTGGCTAGCCTTCCTGGTGGTGCATAGTTTTTGGACTTTGGGGGGGGGGGACACTACAGGAGAACCAGATGGAAGTGGGATGTGAGGGTAACGGATTAAACTACACTACATGGTGGGGCCCAGTAGTGGGGGGATTAGGGGGGATTATAGTTTTGGTGGTGGACATGCCCTTATAAATAAAAGCACGGACTTTATTGAGGCAAATTATGCCATAAAACTACAAAAACATAGAAGATTCCGCTTTACGCGTGATGAAAATATATACTAATATATACTTAGTGTTACAGGTGTTTTTGTTGACTACAGTGTATTTTTTGATTGACTAAAATGTCATGTTTTTTGATGACTAATATTTTGAAAACTGATTCTTTTGGTCGACAAAAATATGGTCTTCCACTAAAACATTGGTTTATTGATGACTTTACTTAAATATGTTTTGTCCCACAAGAACTAACCCAAGTTTTTGTTTTATGTTGAACCTAAATGTATGATTCCTACCACTGAATTCATTTGGGACGACTAAAATAGTTTATCACCAAAAGTGGTCTTTTTTTTTTTTTAACGTGTTGGTTCCAACAGAATTTCTCTTGGTCGCCTTCTAATGATAGTTTTGTCACTAAGTTATTGTTTTTTGTTTGACTTAACTGATCTGGGAACAAATGGCACCTAAACATTACTTACATACAGAAACCAGTGTTACTGAACAAGGGAATAGTGAACATCTACATTGCTTACAACAGAACCATGTTCTCTGAATGGGGATGAAGTAGAACATCTACATTGCTTACACAGGACGAAAGAAACCAGGTTACATGAAGGGGAATAGGACATCTACATTGCTACATACAGTTACCAGTGTTACTGACAGGGAATCGCACATATACATGCTTATATACAGAACCCAAGTGGTACTTAAGGGGGAGAAAAAACATCTTACATTGCTTACATTACAGTACCCAGTTGTTTACTGACAGGGAGAATTAGAACATCTACATGTGTTACATACAGAAACCAGTATTACTGGACAGGGAATAGAACAGACACTTGCTTAATACAGAGAACCCCAGTGTACTGTGCCGGTTATATAGAACATTACATTGCTGTTACATACAAGAACCAGTATTACTGACAGGGAATAAACATCTAATTGCGTACATACAGAACCCAGATAACCTGAACGGGAAGATGAAAAACTCTACAACTGCTGACATACAGAAAACCCAGTATTACTGAAGGGAATAAAACATCTACATGCTTACATAAAGAACCCAGTATATGACAAGGGAATAGGAAACATTACATTGCTACATACGAACTCAGATTACTGAACGGAATAGAACATCTACACTGCTTACCAACAGACCCAGTGTTACTGACAGGGAATAGAACATTTACAATCTGCTTACATACAGAACCCAGTGTTATGCGCGGGAATTAGAATAAACATCTCTTTTTACTACAAACCCAGGTTACTGAAAACGGGGAAATAGAACATCTACATGCATTAAACAGAACCCAGGTTACGAAAGGAACAGGGAATAGAACATCTACATTGCTTACACACATAACCCAGTGTTATTGACAGGAATAGAACTCTAATTGCTTACACACATAACCCAGTGTTATGACGTGGAATAGAACCTCTAAATTGCTTACATACAGAACCATTGACTGACACGGGGAGATAGAACATCTACCATTGCCTTACATACAGACCCAGGTGTTACTGACGGGGGAAGAATGAGAACATCTACTGATCGCTTACATACAGTACCCAGTGTTACTGACGGGGAACTAGAACATTTAATTCGCTACATACAAGTACCCAGTGTTACTGACGGGGATAAGAAACATCTACTTTGGTAATTACGAACCCAGTGTTACTGAAACGGGGAATAGAAAATTTGACATTGCTTACATACAGAACCCAGTGTTACGACGGGGAATAGAACATTACTTCGCTTACATTACAGTTACCCAGGTTTACTGACGGGGCAATAGAATATACTTCGCTACATACGTACCAGGGTTACTGACAGGGAATAGAACACTACTTCGCTTACATACAGAACCCAGTGTTCTCGAACGGGGAATAGAAAATTACATTGCTTACATAAGAACCGCGTGTGTAATGACAGGGAATAGAACATCTACAGGCTTACATACAGAAAAACCCAGTGTTACGACGGGATATAGAAATAGAACATCTATTCGTTAAATTACAGAAACCCAGTGTTACTTGACGGGGATTAAAACATCTACTCGCTACATACCGACCCAGTGTTACTGAACGGGGAATAGAACATATACATTGCTTACATAAGAACCCATTGATTATGAACGGGGAATAGAACATCTACATTGCCTTACATGACAAAAACCCATGTTACTGAAGGGAGAATAGAAACATATACATTGCTATAATTAGAACCAGTTACTGAACAGGGAATAGCACCATATAACAATTGACTTACATACAGTACCCAGTGTTATGATCGGGGAATACACATCTACATTGCTTACATACAGAAACCCGTTGTTACTGAACGGGGAATAGAACATATACATGCTTACTACAGAACCCGTGTTACTGACGGGGAATAGAAACTCACATCACTTACATCAGAACCCCAGTTGTACTGACCGGGGAATAGAAAAATCTACATGTGTTAAATACAGAACGCCAGTGTTACTGACAGGAATAGTAACTCCGTCTATCGCATCCTTATTTCAATTCAGCTCCACTCTGAACAACGCTGTATTTCGTGATCAGCATTGTGTGTCACGCGTGAGGTATTTAGGAATGTCAATCAAGCCCCATTCCCTGCCATTCTGGGTGACATGTTTCTTCCCAAGGCCTTGAGACAGCGGGGCCTGCTTTATACCCGTGCAAAATGCTCCAATTTTAATCTAGTGCGGCGGCCTGGCAACATTTTATTAAAAGGAAAAAAAAAGGCCCATGCTGTATTTCCATGTTTGTCAGTAGGTGGAATAGAAGAGGAGCCACCCGCTGGTGATTGAGACTTTCCTATGTTTGTCTCCTTCTTAATCGCAGCAAATATGTGTACCAAGCTTGTCAAATAATGGATTTATTACGGGTTATTTTTAAAATATATGCTGCGCAAAAACTTTATTGTTTGGAAAAATGGTACCAATTATTGTCTGAAAGGAGAGGTTCTGCAATATGTTGTAGCTTGCTCCTTTATTAGAGGTCTACCACTACGGCTATGTATACTTGCACATATATAAAAAAATACATATGGGTTTGCATGGCGTGCATGGGCAAAGGAAGAAGGCATGAAAACAGGACTGGGAGATAAATACTCGCAGGCACATAATTAGAAAATGATATTTGTGCATAGTATAGTGGTCCTTTAAAGATTGTGTTTAATGACTTCCCTGTGCTTGTTTGTTATTGTATAAAGGCAATTAGACTACCCCATCCCTTTTTAAGTACCCAGGGTGAGGAATTATAAACTGCTAAGTGCAGTAGATATTGACAGTGATCTAATGTACCCCTAAGGTTTAGGGCCCTCTAGAGTACATCAAAGGTATGGTTGGGGTTTATAATTACCCTATAATTGCTGTTGTAGTAGAACTGCAGCTGTCTATTGATGTCTTAATGTGAACAAGCAATGCTAAAAAATAGTTTTAATAAAAATACTGTTTGCCACTTCTGCTACTCGTCCATTGTATATGTGTGACACTTTACATTCTGTTCATCATCCCTTCACTTGCTGTGTATGGCACAAAGTTAGCCCATCCATCCATGACAGTCCTGCTACCCCCCCTGTGTGCCACGCCATCTCCTAGCCATATATTGGCTTCCCTCTTCATGGTGACTCAGTTAGTAAAGTTATAATAACTATGGCCGCGTGGGCTCCCCCCCCCACCCCCAACAATACAACATTTCATGATTCGTCAGACATTTTAAGGCCAAATCATCTAAACTGAACTTTTTCACAACACATGAGGAATAATCTGTTACAGAGCATATAAATGAGTCGTGTCACACCTTCGCCTCAACGTTGAGCTCAGCGCTGACCTAGCACACATCAGCTGCAGTCACAGCAGTAAACTGAGCCATTTTATCACTTAACCCTCCAGCTTGCAAAGTGCTGGGACTAACCATTGCATTCATTCCAATGTCTTCTATATGTTACACTTAACCCTTGTTTCCTTTTAACATTTGCTGTGCAGATACAGAATATGTAAACAACATCTTCCCCATCACAATTCATCAGGAGGTCCTAATGTGCCCCCAACGATTGAAAAGCTTGGTGCAACCATATGGAAGGAGATCCACTGTCCTGTGTAGAACCCTTCACCCTGCTGATAATCTTATCTCAGTGCAAATACATATACTACTCAGTATTTTTCATCCCAATGACCTTAATCTGCCAATTCAGCATTTTGTCTGTGTAATAACAAATGCAACCGAAATACTGACATTCCTGTTTGCAGGACCCCTAGTAGAGACATTATGGTCTTGCCTTGACCCAGGGCCTGGGTTGATTCAGGTGCTCAGTAGAGAGAGAGCATCTTTGACCCATCCAACAGCCAATCAGTAGTAGAAATAACTGGTAGGAACATCCAAGGAAGTGGTGCATCCTGGGAGAAAAGAAGGACCGTTAGAACCTGAAATGTCAGCTCACTAATGTCAACAGCAGGGAACAGCAAAGGGTACTAAATTAAATGATATTTCAAAATGGAAGAGAATATGTGGAATAACTAAGTATGCATTACACAAACTAACATTTACCGTATATACTCGAGTATAAGTCGAGGTTTTCAGGCTGTAAAAAACAGCCTGAAAACTGAACCTCGACTTATACTCGGGTCAGTCACTCACTTGATGGAGAATCCAGCTGCCGCATTCACTGATGGTCGCATCCACTGACGTCACTACTTGGCGCCGGGAAATGAGACTGGCGCCGAGTAGTAGGACGTCAGTGGATGCGACCATCAGTGGCATGCGGGCAGCCAGATTCCCATCAAGTGAGTATGTCGGGGGCCCGGACTCTCCTGCAACTATGACAGCACCCACAGCACCTGGGAAAAAGGTTAGGCTGCATAAAAAGAACGTACTCGTACTGTAGTGGAGGGTGGGTACTAGTGGCAGGGAAATAGGGTTTTATTCCTGGGGGTTGGGGGGGAGGGGGAGAGTAAGGGAGTCATTTGGGTTAGGGGCAGGATAGTAAGGTAAGGTAAGGTAAGGTGCATAAAAAGAACTGACTGTAGTGGAAGGGTGGGGTACTGTAGTGGCAGGGAAAAGGGTTTATTCCGGGTGGGGGTGGGGGGGTAGAGAGTAAGGGAGTAATTTGGGTCAGGGACAGGATAGGTTAGAGGTAAGGTAAGGCTGCATAAAAAGAACTGTACTGTAGTGAAGGGTGGGTACTGTACTGTAGTGGCCGGGAAATAGGGTTTTATTCCTGGGGGTGGGGGGGAGAGTAAGGGAGTCATTTGGGTCAGGGACAGGATAGGTAAGTAAGGGTAAGGCTGCATAAAAAGAACTGTACTGTAGTGGAAGGGTGGGTACTGTAGTGGCAGGGAAATAGGGTTTTATTCCTGGGGGTGGGGGGGAGAGTGGGGAGTGAGAGTAGGGGGGGGAGGGAGAGAGAGTAAGGGAGTATTGGGGTTTTTATCCGTCTACCTATTTTACTGTGTTACTATCTATCGACCATCTATCTACCATCTATTTTATCTGTCTACCTTTTTTACAGTGTTACTATCTATGTCATTTGGGTCAGGGACAGGATAGGTAAGGTAAGGTAAGGCTGCATAAAAAGAACTGTACTGTAGTGGAAGGGTGGGTACTGTAGTGGCAGGGAAATAGGGTTTTATTCCTGGGGGTGGGGGGGAGAGTAAGGGAGTAATTTGGGTCAGGGACAGGATAGGTAAGGTAAGATAAGGTAAGGTAAGGCTGCATAAAAAGAACTGTACTGTAGTGGAAGGGTGGGTACTGTAGTGGCAGGGATATAGGGTTTTATTCCTGGGGGTGGGGGGGAGAGTAAGGGAGTCATTTGGGTCAGGGACAGGATAGGTAAGGTAAGATAAGGATTTGGGTCAGGGACAGGATAGGTAAGGTAAGATAAGGTAAGGTAAGGCTGCATAAAAAGAACTGTACTGTAGTGGAAGGGTGGGTACTGTAGTGGCAGGGATATAGGGTTTTATTCCTGGGGGTGGGGGGGAGAGTAAGGGAGTAATTTGGGTCAGGGACAGGATAGGTAAGGTAAGATAAGGTAAGGTAAGGCTGCATAAAAAGAACTGTACTGTAGTGGAAGGGTGGGTACTGTAGAGGCAGGGAAATAGGGTTTTATTCCTGGGGGTGGGGGGGAGAGTAAGGGAGTCATTTGGGTCAGGGACAGGATAGTTTGTTTTGGGGTTGTAAACAGGTTTAGTGTGTGCAGTTCCACTCCAGATGTTTGGAAACTACAACTCCCAGCATCTAAAGCATGCTGCAGCCTCCACAGCTAATACAGAGAACCATATCAAAGAAAACAGGGAGATATGTTATTACCAGCACTGCTTCCCCAATTTGTACCAGATCACCACTTTGGAAGGATTATGGGTAGTCATGACACACAGGGGTTCTTTGGTGGTCTGGCACAAAGCAACAGTTCCCACATAACGTGCAGTAATCAGGGGTTGCCCCTGTCTATGGTGCACCACTTTGAATATTGACCAGGCCTGTATATTGGTGTCCTTCTAAGTTGGTGTAAACTTATCTGTTGCCTCAGAGTTTGTATCCAATAGGTAAATTGTCTTGTCCAATGATCTGTCCTCCCAACAGGTGGTAACAGGACCTTATGAACAGATCTTGTGTTGCAGTCAATTTACTCCAAAGCACACACCACAATCCACTTTCATTTTCTCTCCTCCTACCATAGAGAGCAGGGATGTCTTGTATTTTATTACTCACTGACACCACCTGCAGGCTGGAGTATATAAGGAGCCTTGTGTACATGTCCATTACAATACCATCACATCCTGTTAGCAGGCAGAAACTTTATACTTCCTTTCACATTGAGCAGACACAGGGGTGGTGTTGTTTAAGCTGTCATTTGACCATTCCATTTTAAAATAGGATCTCAGCTCTGAAGTAGTTATGTATATTGTATATTTTGTGTTGTACCTAATATAGTCCGTGCTAAATTTTTTATACATTTTACTGATGTCATTTAAATGGTAACGTGAGATAGTACCCACATACATATACACCTTTCCTATTGTTAATATCATACCCCCACCACATTGGTACCTCCTAAAAACTCAGTGCAATCTCCCAGGAGATATAAATATATTATATAATATAAGGGATAGGGATATAGATAAATAGATAGATAGAGGTGCAGCAGGACAGTAATAAAACAAATAGGACAAATATAGCGGGAACTGGTTCCTGCACTTTCCATTAACAATAACATGTCATTGCAGATCACAAAACACATGTGAATAGAAAATGCATCGTGGAACCTACACGATGCTGGTCTAGTGCTGGTCTAGTCCCTTGCTGGAGTGAACCGGTTTGACAAAGGGGGACATACTAAATAGGTCCCAATTTGGGCACTAGTACCAATAACTGGAAGCTGCTTAACCAAGAACTGAGTCACTAATGTGTATGTATGTATTAATTTTATTTATAAAGCACCACTTGGGTACAATGTATTGTCTGACCTGTCAGGATCTTTCGTCCATGTGTATGGCCAGAATTAACAACTCAGACTGCAAGTCCGTGGCTGGGAAAAAGTCTGATAGCACATTTTATTCCTGGTTTTAGCAGCTGACAGTCTATGTGGAAATCAGAGGTAATAACTACGTATTATATTGTACAAGTATTCTCTCCTGATGTCTACGTATAACAACTGTCCATCTACATCAATGTCACTGAACCAATTCCTGTATATTTAGGGGTGAACTTATTGCAAACCATAGATTCCTATTTAGAATGATAGACAGCATACATTAAAAGGTGTAATGGGTAAGTACCACCACAGAGTGGAAACAGAGATCTAGAACGCTGCAGTGAAGACGCAGTTCAAAAGAAAGTTGTGACAGATAAATATACATTATATATTCTTTTTATTCTTCACTGATATCTGACATTCAGAGAATGCCTTGTCATTGCGATCAGTGCCTGCCCCGTGGAACTTACAATCTAATTTCCCTACTACAGCACAAAAACACAGAGGTCAATATTTCAGAATCCAATTAACCTACCAGTGTGATTGTGGACTGTGGAGTAACACAAACATAGCAACACACAACATTATACCCTAGCAAGCAAGTCAAGGATATCCAGCTGTTGAACCCTCAAATTCCATAGTCCACAGCCGCATTTCAACCACTGCAGGCTCTAGTCTTCCCTGCTGTTGATGAACCTTTGTAGAACTCTGGGATTTTGATGATGTTTGTGACGTTCTCAAGCAAGAAGCTAATATAGAACAGTATGAGACGGAATTACAACATATATTGTTTTTTTAAGGACAAGTGTTTTGCTCTCACAAGAGGCATTGTACTTGTTAGGAAAAATAATCCTTGAATGTGTCATTTGTAACATTTACCTGCGTGAGACTTTAACATTATGTAAGGCTTTAGAGATTGCTGGCAGGAAATGGTTTCCCAAGGCATTCCGGATTCTGTGAACGAATAGAATCTTTATGTCACCACTGCTATCACACAGGCCTCGTGTATCCCCATTGATGCTACAATTGATGTTTTTACTTGTCACTTTTTATATTGAATTTGAACCTAGTGGGATTTCCTACTGGGCTACTGTACGAAAACACACAGTCCACCAAATCTGCAAGGCAAACTCTAATCCAAGGGACAACCTGCTAAAATCCAAACATCTGAAAAAGAGGTCCATGTCCCACTGGTGGAAACAGACCAGCATGCTAGAGATCTTACAGCAAATCATAAGGGAATGCCTAACTCTACTAACACAAATAGCAGGTGGTTGTGCCCAACTTAAGGAATTGTATACTGTAAAAAATTACTTTGCCTCAAACTATAAATGAACACTGTACGCACTCTGTGTTGCTGCATGACTTTAATCCAGTAAAGCTCAGTTCCTCCAGTTTTCAAAATGTGCAATTAAAAAAATATACCAGTGTACATACCCTAATGCTGATGTTTCCATAAAATGATGGGGGGGGGGGGGGATGCACAAGATGTGCAAACGTTTGCTATAATCTGAAGAACAATCACTAAAAAGCTAACGTTTGAATGGTTTCTGCAAATTAATAAAAGGGCCAACTTTAGCATAGCATACTGCATCAGCCCAAAAATGTTTTATGTGATGTAGAATAATTTATTAGTTAGGAAATGAAAGCTGTCAGCTGCTGGGAGTCATTATTGAGAATAGCTAAACATCACGTCTTTCTCTTCTTCCCCCAAGCTGAGGGCCATAGCCTTCCTGCGGTGTCCCCTATTTTCCATCGATAGATGCAGTCCAGAATTTCTGATCTAATCTATACTATTAAACAAGTATAGCTTGTCTGCTCATCCAAAATGACATGGACATATACTGCTGTGACAGGTGCACCTTGATGGTGACTCAGTGTGAGACATTTCTAATTCACATTTCAGACCTCATCAATTCAGAGATTCAAGCTGTAGGATATTACTGTGTGACGTGGGGCATTTAAATGAAAAAGGAAAAACCAAAACTGTTTTTTGGGGGGGTATTGCAATTATGACAAAAGAAAATATTTAGGATAAATAAATTTATCCCAGAATCAACCTGAACTGCAGTATATGTATGAAAGGACAATTACACTCACCCCCCCTCCCTCCTCTTACCCACCAGCTGTATATTAACTGGGCAGTACGGTGGCTTAGTGGTTAGCACTGATGCCTTGCAGAGCTGAAGTCCTGAGTTCGATTCCACCCTTGGACACATCTGCAAGGAGTTTGTATGTTCTCCCCGTGCTGCGTGGGTTTCCTCCGGGCAATCCGGTTTCCCCCACATCATAAAAGGCTGATAGGTTGTAATACCAATATTCAAAAAGGTAGTCGTTCACAGCCTGGTAACTATAGACCTGTAAGCCTAACAATCAGTGGTAGGGAAGGTGCTGGAAACTTTGTTACGGGATCATATCCTTTACTTTGTCTCCAGAGATCATCTTATTAGTAGTAGTCAGCGTGGATTTATGAGAAATAGATCATGCCAGACAAATTTATTGTTTTTTATGAAGAAGAGCGTAAGAAGTTAGATTCAGGCACAGCAGTGGATGTGGTATATTTGGTTTTGCGAAAGATTTTGATACTGTGCCACATAGGCGACTAATGTATAACTGAGGTCTGTTGGCCTGAAGAAAACATTTGTTCATGAATAGAGAACTGGATATTGGATCCCCAGGAGTGGTGGTTAATGGAGCTACATCTATGTGGGCTAAAGTTCTAAGCGGAGTGCCTCAGATTCTGTACTGGGGCCGCTTCTATTTAATCTTTTATAAATGACTTAGAGGGGCATTGAGAGCAAGGTCTCAGTGTTTGCTGATGATACTAAACTATGCAGAGCTTTGGAAACTTCAATGATGTGCAAGTCTGCAAGCACCAGACCTAGATTTATCAAAATGGGCAGCAGAATGGCAGATGAGATTCAATGTAGATAAATGTAAGGTGATGCATTTGGATTTAATATCCCTGTGCCACCTACAACATAAATAACTCTGGGCTAAGTCATCTTTATGGAAAAAGATTTGGAGGTTCTGGTAGATAACAGACTTAGCTATAGCAAACAATGCCATGCAACGGCTAGAGCTAGCAGATATTGTCTTGTATAAAGAGGGGAATAGATTCAAGAAAAAAATATTATTCTCTCTCTTTACAAATGCACTCGTAAGGCCTCATTTGGAATATGCGGTGCAGTTTTGGAATCCCATAACAAAGGGACATCTTGGAAATGGAAGCAGTTCAGAGAAGGGCACCTAAATTAATAAGGGGATGGAGGGGCTTGACTATGCAGGCAGATTGACAATTTAGGGCTGTTTACATTGGAAAGCGACGTTTGGGTGGGGACATGATAACTTTATACAAATATAATAATGGGCCATACATGAACTCTCTGGTACATTGTTTACTAATAGGTCATATCAGAGGACTCGTGACATCCTTTAAGGTTGGAAGAAAAGACGTTACATCTTCAGGTTAGGAAAGGTTTCTTTACAGTGAGAATGGTGAAACTGTGGAACTGTCTCCAGCAGAGTTGGTATGGCAAGTTCATTGAACAGCTTTAAAAAAGCCTGGATAAGTTTCTAAACTAAAAATATTGAGAATTACTGGTATTAATGAATATGATCTGGTTGATCCAGGGATACTTCGGATTGTCATTTGGAGTCAGGAGAATTCCCCCCCCCCCTTTTAGCTGTTTTTTTTGCCTTCCTCTGGATCAACTGTTAGGTAGGGTTAAAAAAAAAAGGGGGGGGGTGAATAGGTTGGACTTGATGGACGTATGTCTTTATTCACCTTAATTACTATGTTACTATGTGTCAAATAAATGTACTTAGACTGTAAGCTCTTCGGGACAGGGCCTAATTGAATGAATCCATGTAATTGTAAAGCACTACAAAGATGTTGGCGCTATATAATCCACAATAATAATAATAATAATAATACATACTGGTACTCTGTAAAATATGAAATGGTAGAGAACGCCACTCTTCAATTTATGAATTTGTTATTATTGTGACATGCTGGTGTGCACCCCACATGTCACAATAATAAAAAAATCATAACTTGAAAGAGTGTGTTTTCTACCTTTCATTTTACAAAGATCACATGGTAGCCAATGGGAAGACACGCTCTGCAGGACGTGGGTCTTCCCACTGGCTGAGGTGGATCACGGAACCAGAGTTGAGTAAGTATTGTAGGAGTTAGGGAAAGTAGCAATTTAGGTCATCACCCTGGGTACTATGTATATGCAGCTATGGATTGGGGAAGGTATAGTATATTGTCCTTTAATACAAGTAATATTCAATATTTTACAATTTAGAAAACGTATTGTTTGGACATCTTGGAAATGGAAGCAGTTCAAGAAGGGGTTAACAACGACATTTAAAGTTGAATGTCATTGTTAACCATTGCAATTTTTTTTTACAACCTACCGTATATTAAATGACCTTATACATGGTGTGCCCGCCCACACCCAGCCGATCGACCAAAAGTGCCGTGAAACGGTCGGTTTGACCGAAATATTGGCTGGTGTGTACCCAGCTAAACTCTGCATTCCCTCTTGCAGTGCTAAACAAATCATAGAAGCCAGGTACCAATAAGTTAGACATTTATTACTTGGTGTTTAAGGGTTTGTATAGATGTCTATGAGCTGGCTACAGTCTATTTCTATTGTCATAATTAACTTCAACACCTCTTCCCTTTGGCTCACAGTCTATGGAAAGAATATTTCTAGTCATACTCATAGATAATTAATGGAGGTAAATAGGAGTAAGGTTACAGAATAGTGTGTAGTATTTTTACACATACGTGGCTTATCCTTTTTACACCAGTAGTATTTGACAATGTGGCGCTAAATTCAGCTATCTACAACACAGAATTAGTATTTAACAATATGGCACCTTTAGAAAATGCCCCAACATTCCACCACTGATCCAATCCCTTTGGAGTGTGAAGCGATCAGTGGCATGTTTACCCAATAAATCAATGCATTTTCCTTGTGAAAATCATGACAACCTGGTAGAAACATGTACCAACAGCCAACAACTGCAGACATTAGCTAATTACTCTCAATATTCTGTCATTGTAGCGCCATTTGCTCTTCTCCTCTCTTGTGTTCTCTTTAAAAAGCTTCACAGAAGCCTTTGCTTTAACCTCTTCTCACAATGTTTAGCCCTCCCTCCCCTTTGTGTGAGATTACTGTTGGATAATCACTCCTTTCTTTATCTATCCCTTTGAACATGCATTTTGCTAATGAATTCGGAGTAACTTCATAGTAAACAGAATTAAAATGGTTTGGTTAATAATATACCCCGCAGCACTGCAACGGCTTCTGTCAACATCAAAAATAAGCTACGCCAAAGAGATTATTTCTGTCAGAAAGGGTGAAATTTATGTGGAAGAAATAATCCGCAGAATCCAGGAATCTCCTTAATGTTATCGACTCACACAATGCAATTAAGGGCAAGTCCCTCAAAAAAACAACTTTGTTCTAAAATGAAGATTACCCCCCAAACCCCACTTCTGCAATATTACAGTTTCAAAGATGCTCCTGAACTTTCTTACCTGACCCTGGTCCCTCCCATCTAGGCGAGGGGCCGAGCAAAACCAGGAGCAGGGACTTCGGTGCCGACAGCCGCTTATTTCCTGGTCGCAGCTGTCAGGCAATTGGGCATGACGTCATATCGAGCCTTATCTGACAGTTGCAACCAGGAAGTGGAGCGGCTGTCAGCAGCAGTGGCAGAGTAGATCGGCGAGGGACCGGGTCAGGTAAGGAAGTTTAGGAAACTTGTGAATACTGCGAAAGTGGGGTACATTTTAGAATAAAGGTTTTTTTTTCAGTGGACAGGCCCTTTAAAGAAAAAAAAGAGTTTTTTCTTATTTCAATGATCATAATCTGCCCATTTAGGCTGCGGCACACATATGAACACACGGTAACAAGCGTGGAAAGGGTGATCCATTTCATCACATTTGCGCTGTTATTATTTGGTGGAGTGCACCAAAAATGTTGATTGCATGCATTCCAAATGTTTGGAGAGCATCGCACAGTGTGGCCAGTACATTAGGATGCACTGGCATGCGATTCTACACAGTAACAGATTGCAAAATGCATTTGGAAGCGTATGAGAATCTCGCCAATTGGCCTATCCCTAAGGATTTCTCTGGGCATAATAAATTCTTCCAAAGGTTGCAGCATGGTGCTCAGTGGTTATGGCTGATGCCTTGCACAATCTTAAAGACATACTGATAGGTTGTATAGGTACATAAAGCGATTAGTTGTAAGATTTCGGGGCAGGGCCTGATGTGAATTGAGTAGATAATTGTAAAGCGCTGCCGAATATGTAGCGCTATATAAGAATAAATACATACATACAAAGTACTGAAAAACTGTGGAACCCCTAATAGTGTCTGTAATGGTCTCGGTTCCTGGTCGATCAGTTGCTCAGTAGTGATCTGAGCATATTTGACCCTTCCAACAGCCAATCAGTAAGAAAGTGGTGCATCCTGGGAAGAAGGCCTATTGCAGAACCTGAAATGTCAACTCACTACGACCACGGCAAAGCATAGCAAAAAGGTAAGAAATCAACCATTTTTCCAAAAATGAAGGCAATATATAGAATGTGTAATACAGATGAATAATTTTAATTTTTTTCACTGAACCTACCCTTGAAAAATTATCTTCAAGCAAAATGAAAAAAAAAACTATAAACTAACAGACTGCAACTAATACATTATTATTATGTGTACGGAGCGTTAACCAACGTTGACCATTGACCATATATCCGTGACCATGTGAAAATAAATATGACTAGAGTTTCCACCCCTCACGCTGCGAATGCACATCAGATCATTTGCGACGAACGTTTAGTGACCGTCTCATTATACACTAGTTCTGCCAACGGCGCCTGTACATACATCAATGATAGTGGATAGATGATGTTCGTCGGTAAAGTTATTACGTGACGTCCGTATTATGTGACGTTCGGAATATCATGTGATCTCGAAATGTTGCACATGTGCATTTCATTCAATCTTAGATTAAAGTCTACCAATAATCTGCCGACTATGTACAAACTAAGACCATTGCCAAAAAATCCGCCGGCTGTTGAAGGAAAAGCTGAGAATTATCATGGATCTTGGTCTTAGAAGATCGTTGAAGTTTCATTTTTCGCACGAATGTCGCACAATGAATTGTTCTTCGGCAAAACGTGCAAAAATTATCTGACATGTGTACGAATCTTAAGAATACTGATGGCTTCACGAAATCAATGCAGCCTGCTCATCATCAAGGCAAATGGCAAAATTGGTTTATCAGATATTCTTCCCTTGGGGGGCCATAAAAGACACAATTCCATAAAGATCTGTAAACATTGACAGGATGTGTTGCAAACAAACATTATGCAAATAACGACAAATGATTTCTCTTTCTCGGTTTCGGGCTTAGAGAACAGTTAAGTATATATACAAATGACTCATTATACGATTCTCAATTTCTAGTTTTCAATGAAGCATTTTTTATAACTGCAAGTACACTTAGCAACTGGATAAAGGCGTAAGCCAAGTTAAAACCAGTTTGTGCATTGTGATTACTGGAGCAGTAGGAGAGGACCAGGGTAAAGAACTAAAATGCTACAATGCATTGAGGGCAAAGGAATATGATAAGGATAGCACCCTATCTTACCCCGGCACGTGATGCAGTAACCAGAAAGTGAGATGCCCTCTATTTATTGCATTGGGTGCCATGTCCTGCCTACATTTTTTTTTGTAAATAGCGAGGCCCCGCTAAGAATCCCAACACAACCCCCTATTAGATAGACCAACTGGTTTATGTATTATAAATATACATATATATTATTACCAGTTCACCCATTTAATAAAATAGTCAAATCAATATATGTGTATCCCACACACCATGTCTTTTTGCTGGGTTCTGCTTGGTACACCTTGACCAGGGGCGTGTATATCCTCGTAAGTTCAAGACATCAGTGCACACCAGAGTAAAAAAGGGTTTATTGGCACATATCCTGCTCTACACGTGTTTCGGTGTCAAATGCCTGATGAAGTGACGTTTTGACACCATAACATCACATGTGTCAATAAACATTTTTTTTATACTAACAAGGTTATTCAATAAAAGTTCTTATCATTAAAAGATTTGCTTATTCTGCCCAACCAATTAGGTGTTAGCTTTCAATAGTAAATAAGATCTGATTGGTTGGGGGGAAAATTAGCATCATTTTAAACGCTAAGAACTTTTATTGAATCTCCCTGTAGTTCTGTGTGCCTGATGTCTTGAACTTACCTGATTTATAGAAAACACATTGCCTGTAACACATAGAAATTCGTGGAATAACCGAGGAATTGAAAGATTTTAGATTTGCAGTCCATTAAAAAAAAAAAAAATGTTTACTGATTCAGGCTGATACTCATCTTCATAAATAAACTGGGTTCTACACAGCCATATGCTATTCACATCCAGACTTCACTGAGCATATTTATTTGGATTATTTGTTCATTGAAAGAATGAAGTCCATAGGTCTTGTTCACACTACACATGGACATAAACAGGACAAAACAAACAGTCTGTTTTATTTCCCATCTTCAGCTGTTGTTGGTCGGTTTTTTCCTATATCTTAAAACTAATCCTTACCCCCACAGAAATACGTGCAGCAGGAGGTTTTTAACAGGCCGGGTCAATCTAAACCATTTAGAAATCGGACTGCTATGCACTTTTCTATCTGGAACGACCTTGTGTGAACATAAACATGTAAACTACAAAGATTTTAAGACTACAGCAGCTAAAACTGTTCACTTTTTGCCTAGAATCCTATTGTGAAACTGAATGAAGGGTGTATTGATGACTGAGAAGTTATGGTGCTACCACCACAGAACTGAAACAGAAGAAAGCTTTGTACAGAACTCTAAAGGTTAACGTAATAATGCACATGACTGTTTGTAGGGGGTTAGTACATATGAGAACAAGCTCTGCAGGGAAAGGAAAATATAGACACGAGTAAAGCCATATAGACCATCATTAAGTGACATTGATAGTGTGAATATTAGAAATAGTAGTGCGCAGGGTTCTTATGAATAGGGTCATGCCACCATAAGGGGTATAAGGACACAGACATGGAGGCCCAGATGTGCCGAGGTCCTGACATCATTGCTACAATTTGAAAATGAAGGACCTGTTTTCATGAAGAGCATTACAATGAAGAAGGTTAAAGGGACAGTTCATTGGAATTATCAATATTTGTTACCATATAACTCGAATATAAGTCAACCCAGTATAAGTCGAGGTACCTATTTTTACCTCAAAAAAAAATGAGTTAAAACTGGTTGACTCGAATATAAGTCGAGGTTAGAAAATATGACCACTACTGCCTTCTGATTCTGTATTGTTCTGAGCTTTAGTTCCCTTTAAATGGACAGCAGAATTCCCATTCAGTATGTCCCACACAGTAAGACCAAATCCAGTATGGCTATTACTGTTTGGAAATACTGTATTTGAATTCTGCTGTCCATTCAAAGGAAACTAAAGCCTCAAAACTATACAGAATCAGAAGGCAATCTATTTAACAATAGGTACAATCCTCAGTATTGTTCAGGCATTAGTTGCCCATTAAATTAACAGTAATCCCCAATTCATTGCACTCCAGATGTTTGGAAACTACAACTCCCGCACACTCCAGATGTTTGTAAACTACAACTCCCAGCATCTAAAGCATGCTGGGAGTTGTAGTTTCCAAACATCTGGAGTGCCAATGAATTGGGGATTACTGTTAATTTAATGTTCATCCATATTCCTCCATCAAGTGAGTGTGTCGGGGGCCCGGACTCTCCTGCAACTATGACAGCACCCACAGCACCTGGAAAAAGGTTAGGCTGCATAAAAAGAACTGTACTCGTACTGTAGTGGAAGGGTGGGTACTTGTGGCAGAATAGGTTTTATTCCTGGGGGTTGGGGGGAGAGTAAGGGAGTCATTTGGGTTAGGGGCAGGATAGGTAAGGTAAGGTAGGTAAGGCTGCATAAAAAAGAAGGAGAGTGACTGGGGAAGTGGGTGGTCTGGTAGGGAATAGGGTGTTTATTCCTGGGGTGGGGGGGAGAGTAGGGAGTAATTTGGGTCAGGGACAGGATAGGTAAGGTAAGGTAAGGCTGCATAAAAAGAACTGTACTGTGTGGAAGGGTGGGTACTGTAGTGGCAGGGAAATAGGGTTTTATTCCTGGGGGTGGGGGGGAGAGTAAGGGAGTCATTTGGTCAGGGACAGGATAGGTAAGGTAAGGTAAGGCTGCATAAAAAGAACTGTACTGTAGTGGAAGGGTGGGTACTGTAGTGGCAGGGAAATAGGGTTTTATTCCTGGGGTGGGGGGGAGAGTAAGGGAGTAATTTGGGTCAGGGACAGGTAGGTAAGGTAAGGTAAGGTAAGGCTGCATAAAAGAACTGTACTGTGTGGAAGGTGGGTACTGTAGTGCAGGGATATAGGGTTTATTCCTGGGGGTGGGGGGGAGAGTAAGGGAGTCATTTGGGTCAGGAACAGATAGGTAAGGTAGATAGGTAAGGTAAGGCTGCATAAAAAGAACTGTACTGTATGGAAGGGTGGGTACTGTAGTGGCAGGGATATAGGGTTTTATTCCTGGGGTGGGGGGGAGAGTAAGGGAGTAATTTGGGTCAGGGACAGATAGGTAAGGTAAGATAAGGTAAGGTAAGGCTGCATAAAAAAACTGTACTGTAGTGGAAGGGTGGGTACTGTAGAGGCAGGGAAATAGGGTTTTATTCCTGGGGGTGGGGGAGAGTAAGGGAGTCATTTGGTCAGGACAGGATAGTTTGTTTTGGGGTTGTAAACAGGTTTAGTGTGTGCAGTTCCACTCCAGATGTTTGTAAACTACAACTCCCAGCATCTAAAGCATGCTGGGAGTTGTAGTTTCCAAACATCTGGAGTGCCAATGAATTGGGGATTACTGTTAATTTAATGGGCAACTAATGCCTGAACAATACTGAGGATTGTACCTATTGTTAAATAGATTGCCTTCTGATTCTGTATAGTTTTGAGGCTTTAGTTTCCCTTTGAATGGACAGCAGAATTCAAATACAGTATTTCCAAACAGTAATAGCCATACTGGATTTGGCTATTACTGTATGGGACTACTGAATGGGAATTCTGCTGTCCATTTAAAGGGCAACTAAAGCCTCAGAACAATACAGAATCAGAAGGCAGTAGTGGTCATATTTTCTAACCTCGACTTATATTCGAGTCAACCAGTTTTAACTCATTTTTTTTTTTGAGGTAAAAATAGGTACCTCGACTTATACTCGGGTTGACTTATATTCGAGTATATATGGTAACAAATATTGATAATTCCTAATGAACTGTCCCTTTAACCTTCTTCTATTGTAATGCTCTTCATGAAAACAGGTCCTTCATTTTCAAATTGTAGCAATGATGTCAGGACCTCGCCACATCTGGGCCCTCCATGTCTGTGTTCCTTATACCCCTTATGGTGGCATGACCCTATTCATAAGAACCCTGCGCACTACTATTTTCTAATATTCACACTATCAATGTCACTTAATGATGGTCTATATGGCTTTACTCGTGTCTATATATTTCCTTCTTCCCTGCAGAGCTTGTTCTCATATGTACTAACCCCCTACAAACAGTCATGTGCATTATTACGTTAACCTTTAGAGTTCTGTACAAAGCTTTCTTCTGTTTCAGTTCTGTGGGTTGTAGCACCATTAACTTCTCAGTCCAGTACAATACACCCATTCATTTCAGCTTCACAATATGGATTCTAGGCAAATGTGAACAGTCCTTTAGCTTGTAGTCTTAAAATCTTTGTAGTTTACATGTTTATGTTCACACAAGGTCCGTGTCCAGATAGAAAAGTGCATAGCAGTCCGATTTCTAAATGGTTTAGATTGACCCGGCCTGTTAAAACCTCCCTGCTGCACGTATTTCTGTGGGGTAACGGATTAGTTTTAAGATATAGGAAAAACCGACCACTACAACAGCTGAAGATGGGAAATAAAACAGACTGTTTGTTTTGTCCTGTTTATGTCCATGTGTAGTGTGAACAAGACCTATGGACTTCATTCTTTCAATGAACAAATAATCCAAATAAATATGCTCAGTGAAGTCTGGATGTGAATAGCATATGGCTGTGTAGAACCCAGTTTATTTATGAAGATGAGTAATCAGCCTGAATCAGTAAACATTTTTTTTTTATTTAATGGACTGCAAATCTAAAATCTTTCAATTCCTCGGTTATTTCCACGAATTTCCTATGTGTTACATGCAATGTGTTTTCTATTAAATCAGGTAAGTTCAAGACATCAGCGCACACCAGAACTACAGGGAGATTCAATAAAAGTTCTTAGCGTTTAAAATGATGCTAATTTTCCCCCCAACCAATCAGATCTTATTTACTATTTGAAAGCTAACACCTAATTGGTTGGGGCAGAATAAGCAAATCTTTTAATGATAAGAACTTTTATTGAATAACCTTGTTAGTATAAAAAAAATGTTTATTGACACATGTGATGTTATGGTGTCAAAACGTCACCTTCATCAGGCATTTTGACACCGAAACATCACGTGTAGAGCAGGATTATGTGCCAATAAACCCTTTTTTACTCTGGTGTGCACTGATGTCTTGAACTTACGAGGATTATACACGCCCCTGGTCAAGGTGTACCAGCAGAACCCAGCAAAAAGACATGGTGTGTGGGATACACATATATTGATTTGACATTTTTTATTAAATGGGTGAACTGGTAATAATATATATGTATATTTATAATACATAAACCAGTTGTGTCTATCTAATAGGGGGTTTGTGTGGGATTCTTAGCGGGGCCTGCGCT
Organism: Hymenochirus boettgeri; assembly: GCA_019447015.1. Taxonomy (NCBI): domain Eukaryota; kingdom Metazoa; phylum Chordata; class Amphibia; order Anura; family Pipidae; genus Hymenochirus; species Hymenochirus boettgeri. The sequence goes on from CM033472.1 coordinate 235,349,571, forward strand.
ATTTACAAAAAAATTGTAGGCAGGACATGGCACCCAATGCAATAAATAGAGGGCATCTCACCTTCCTGGTTACTGCATCACGTGACCGGGGTAAGATAGGGTGCTATCCTTATCAATATTCCTTTGCCCTCAATGCATTGTAGCATTTTAGTTCTTTACCCCTGGTCCTCTCCTACTGCTCCAGTAATCACAATGCAAAACCTGGTTTATTATACTTGGCTTTACGCCTTTATCCAGTTGCTAAGTGTACTTGCAGTTTATAAAAAATGCTATCATTGAAAACTTAGAAATTGAGAATCGTATAATGAGTCATTTGTTATATATACTTAACTGTCTCTAAAGCCCGAACCGAGAAAGAGAAATCATTTGTCGTTATTTGCATAATGTTTGTTTGCAACACATCCTGTCAATGTTTACAGATCTTTATGGAATTGTGTCTTTTATGGCCCCCCAAGGGGAAGAAGTATCTGATAAACCAATTTTGCCATTTGCCTTTGATGCATGATGCAGGCTGCATTGATTTCAGTGAAGCCATTCAGTATTCTTAAGATTCGTACACATGTCAGATAATTTTTGCACGTTTTGCCCGACGAACAATTCATTGTGCGACATTCGTGCGAAAATGAAACTTCAACGATCTTCTAAGACCAATGATCCATGATAATTCTCAGCTTTTTCCTTCAAACAGCCTGGCGGATTTTTTGGCAATGGTCTTATGTTTGTACATAGTCGGCAGATTATTGGTAGACTTTAATCTAAGATTGAATGAAATGCACATGTGCAACATTTCGAGATCACATGATATTCCGAACGTCACATAATACGTACGTCACGTAATAACTTTACCGACGAACATCATCTATCCACTATCATTGATGTATGTACAGGCGCCGTTGGCAGAACTAGTGTATAATGAGACGGTCACTAAACGTTCGTCGCAAATGATCTGATGTGCATTCGCAGCTTGTAGGGGTGGAAACTCTAGTCATTATTTATTTTCACATGGTCACGGATATATGGTCAATTGGTCAACGTTGGTTTAACGCTCCGTACACATAATATATATGTATTAGTTGCAGTCTGTTTAGTTTATAGTTTTTTTTTTCATTTTGCTTGAAGATAATTTTTCAAGGGTAGGTTCAGTGAAAAAAATTAAAATTATTCATCTGTATTACACATTCTATATATTGCCTTCATTTTTGGAAAATTGGTTGATTTCTTACCTTTTTGCTATGCTTTGCCGTGGTCAGTAGTGAGTTGACATTTCAGGTTCTGCAATAGTCCTTCTTCCCAGGATGCACCACTTTCTTACTGATTGGCTGTTGGACGGGTCAAATATGCTCAGATCACTACTGAGCAACTGATCGACCCAGGAACCGAGACCATTACAGACACTATTAGGGGTTCCACAGTTTTTCAGTACTTTGTATGTATGTATTTTATTTCTTATATAGCGCTACATATTCTGCAGCGCTTTACAATTATCTACTCAATTCACATCAGGCCCTGCCCCGAAGATCTTACAATCTAATCGCTTTATGTACCTATACAACCTATCAGTATGTCTTTAAGATTGTGCAAGGCATCAGCACTAACCACTGAGCACCATGCTGCCTACACTTTGGAAGAATTTATTTATGCCCAGAGAAATCCTTTAGGGATAGGCCACATTGGCGAGATTCTCATACGCTTCCAAATGCATTTTGCAATCTGTTACTGTGTGAGAATCGCATGCCAGTGCATCCTAATGTGACTGGCCACACTGTGCGATGCTCTCCAATCCATTTTTGGAATGCATGCAATCAACATTTTTGGTGCACTCCAACACATAATAACAGCGCAAATGTGCATGAAATGTGATTCACCCTTTTCCACGCTTGTTACCGTGTGTTCATAGTGTGGCCGCAGCCTAAATGGGCAGATTATGATCATTGAAATAAGAAAAAACTCTTTTTTTTTTCTTTAAAGGGCATGTCCACTGAAAAAAAACCTTTATTCTAAAATGTACCCCACTTTCGCAGTATTCACAAGTTTCCTAAACTTCCTTACCTGACCCGGTCCCTCGCCGATCCTACTCTGCCACTGCTGCTGACAGCCGCTCCACTTCCTGGTTGCAACTGTCAGATAAGGCTCGATATGACGTCATGCCCAATTGCCTGACAGCTGCGACCAGGAAATAAAGCGGCTGTCGGCACCGAAGTCCCCTGCTCCTGGTTTTGCTCGGCCCCTCGCCTAGATGGCGAGGGACCAGGTCAGGTAAGAAAGTTCAGGAGCATCTTTGAAAACTGTAAATATTGCAGAAGTGGGGTTTGGGGGGTAATCTTCATTTTAGAACAAAGTTGTTTTTTTGAGTGGACTTGCCCTTTAATTGCATTGTTGAGTCGATACATTAAGGAGATTCCTGGATTCTGCGGATTATTTCTTTCCCATAAAATTTCACCCTTTCTGACAGAAATAATTCTCTTTGGCGTAGCTTATTTTTGATGTTGACAGAAGCCGTTGCAGTGCTGCGGGGTTATATTATTAACCAAACCATTTTTTAATTCTGTTTACTATGAAGTTACTCCGAATTCATTAGCAAAATGCATGTTCAAAGGGATAGATAAAGAAAGGAGTGATTATCCAACAGTAATCTCATCACAAAGGGGAGGGAGGGCTAAACATTGTGAGAAGAGGTTAAAGCAAAGGCTTCTGTGAAGCTTTTTAAAGAGAACACAAAGAGAGGAGAAGAGCAAATGTTCGCTACAATGACAGAATATTGAAGAGTAATTAGCTAATGTCTGCAGTTGTTGGCTGTTGGTACATGTTTCTACCAGGTTGTCATGATTTTTCACAAGGAAAATGCATTGATTTATTGGGTAAACATGCCACTGATCGCTTCACACTCCAAAGGGATTGGATCAGTGGTGGAATGTTGGGGCATATTTCTAAAGGTGCCATATTGTTAAATACTAATTCTGTGTTGTAGATAGCTGTAATTTAGCGCCACATTGTCAAATACTACTGTGTAAAAAGGATAAGCCACGTACTGTGTAAAATAACTACACACTATTCTGTAACCTTACTCCTATTTACCTCCATTAATTATCTATGAGTATGACTAGAAATATTCTTTCCATAGACTGTGAGCCAAGAGGGAAGAGGTGTTGAAGTTAATTATGACAATAGAAAATAGACTGTAGCCAGCTTCATAGACATCTATACAAACCCCTTTAAACACCAGGAATAAATGTCTAACTTATTGGCTACCTGGCTTCTATGATTTGTTTAGCACTGCAAGAGGGAATGCAGAGTTTAGCTGGGTACACACCAGCCAATATTTTCGGTCAACCGACCGTTTCACGGCACTTTTGGTCGATCGGCTGGTGTGGGGCGGGCACACCATGATATAAGGTCATTTAATATACGGTAGGTTGTAAAAACAAAAGTGCACTGGGTTAACAATGACATTCAACTTTAAAATGTCGTTGTTAACCCCTTCTCTGAACTGCTTCCATTTCCAAGATGTCCCAAACAATACGTTTTCTAAATTGTAAAATATTGAATATTACTGGTATTAAAGGACAATTATACTATACCTTTCCCCAGTCCATAGCTGCATACTACATAGTACCCAGGGTGATGACCTAAATTGCTACTTTCCCTAACTCCTACAATACTTACTCAACATCTGGTTCCGTGATCCACCTCAGCCAGTGGGAAGACCCACGTCCCTGCAGAGCGTGTCTTCCCATTGGCTACCATGTGATCTTTGTAAAATATGAAATGGTAGAGAAACACACTCTTTCAAGTTATGATTTTTTTATTATTGTGACATGCTGGGGTGCACACCAGCATGTCACAATAATAACAAATTCATAAATTGAAAGAGTGCGTTTCTCTACCATTTCATATTTTACAGAGTACCAACTGCTGGTGGTTAGCAGTCAGAGGGAAACAGCACCACCAAGTATAAGCAAACTTAGGAGTCACTTACAGGGGAAGAGAGGACGATCAGAGCAAGGGAGAATTTCAGTATGTATTATTATTATTATTATTATTATTATTATTGTGGATTTATATAGCGCCAACATCTTCTGTAGTGCTTTACAATTACATGGATTCATTCACATTAGGCCCTGTCCCGAAGAGCTTACAGTCTAAGTACATTTATTTGACACATAGTAACATAGTAATTAAGGTTGAATAAAGACATACGTCCATCAAGTCCAACCTATTCACCCCCCCCTTTTTTTTTTAACCCTACCTAACAGTTGATCCAGAGGAAGGCAAAAAAAAACAGCTAAAAGGGGGGGGAAAATCCTTCCTGACTCCAAATGACAATCAGAAAGTATCCCTGGATCAACCAGATCTATATTCATTAATACCAGTAATTCTCAATATTTTTTAGTTTTAGAAACTTATCCAGGCCTTTTTTAAAGCTGTTCAATGAACTTGCCATTACCACATCTGCTGGAAGACAGTTCCACAGTTTCACCATTCTCACTGTAAAGAAACCTTTCCTAACCTGAAGATGTAACGTCTTTTCTTCCAACCTTAAAGGATGTCCACGAGTCCTCTGATATGACCTATTAGTAAACAATGTACCAGAGAGTTCATTGTATGGCCCATTATTATATTTGTATAAAGTTATCATGTCCCCACCCAAACGTCGCTTCTCCAATGTAAACAGCCCTAAATTGTCTAATCTGCCTGCATAGTTAAGCCCCTCCATTCCCCTTATTAATTTAGTTGCCCTTCTCTGAACTGCTTCCATTTCCAAGATGTCCCTTTTGTATATGGGATTCCAAAACTGCACCGCATATTCCAAATGAGGCCTTACGAGTGCATTGTAAAGAGAGAGAATAATATTTTTCTCTCTTGAATCTATTCCCCTCTTTATACAAGACAATATCTTGCTAGCTCTAGCCGTTGCTACCTGGCATTGTTTGCTATAGCTAAGTCTGTTATCTACCAGAACCCCCAAATCTTTTTCCATTAAAGATGCACTTAGCACAGAGTTATTTATGGTGTAGGTGGCACAGGGATTATTAAATCCCAAATGCATCACCTTACATTTATCTACATTGAATCTCATCTGCCATTCTGCTGCCCATTTTGATAATCTATCTAGGTCTGCTTGCAGCACTTGCACATCATTTGAAGTTTCCAAAGCTCTGCATAGTTTAGTATCATCAGCAAACACTGAGACCTTGCTCTCAATGCCCCCTTCTAAGTCATTTATAAAAAGATTAAATAGAAGCGGCCCCAGTACAGAATCCTGAGGCACTCCGCTTAGAACTTTAGCCCACATAGATGTAGCTCCATTAACCACCACTCTCTGGTGGATCCAATATCCAGTTCTCTATTCATGAACAAATGTTTTCTTCAAGGCCAACAGACCTCAGTTTATACATTAGTCGCCTATGTGGCACAGTATCAAAATCTTTCGCAAAATCCAAATATACCACATCCACTGCTGTGCCTGAATCTAACTTCTTACGCTCTTCTTCATAAAAAACAATTAAATTTGTCTGGCATGATCTATTTCTCATAAATCCACGCTGACTACTACTAATAAGATGATCTCTGGAGACAAAGTAAAGGATATGATCCCGTAACAAAGTTTCCAGCACCTTCCCTACCACTGATGCTAGGCTTACAGGTCTATAGTTACCAGGCTGTGAACGACTACCTTTTTTGAATATTGGTATTACAACCTATCAGCCTTTTATGATTGTGGGGGAAACCGGATTGCCCGGAGGAAACCCACGCAAGCACGGGGAGAACATACAAACTCCTTGCAGATGTGTCCAAGGGTGGAATCGAACTCAGGACTTCAGCTCTGCAAGGCATCAGTGCTAACCACTAAGCCACCGTACTGCCCAGTTAATATACAGCTGTGGAGTAAGAGGAGGGAGGGGGAGGTGAGTGTAATTGTCCTTTCATACATATACTGCAGTTCAGGTTGATTCTGGGATCATTATATTTATTTATCCTAAATATTTTCTTTTGTCCATAATTGCAATACCCCCCCAAAAAACAGTTTTGTATTTTCCTTTTTTCATATTAAATGCCCCACGTCACACAGTAATATCCTACTGCTTGAATCTCTGAATTGATGAGGTCTGAACTGTGAATATGAAATGTCTTCACACTGAGTCACCATCAAGGTGCACCTGTCACAGCAGTATATGTCCATGCCATTTTGGATGAGCAGACAAGCTATACTTGTTTAATAGTATAGATTAGATCAGAAATTCTGGACTGCATCTATCTGATGGAAAATAGGGGACACCGCAGGAAGGCTATGGCCCTCAGCTTGGGGGAAGAAGAGAAGACGTGATGTTTAGCTATTCTCATATAATGACTCCCAGCAGCTGACAGCTTTCATTTCCTAACTAATAAATTATTCTACATCACATAAAACATTTTTGGGCTGATGCAGTATGCTATGCTAAAGTTGGCCCTTTTATTAATTTGCAGAAACCATTCAAACGTTAGCTTTTTAGTGATTGTTTGCTTCAGATTAATAGCAAACGTTTGCACATCTTGTGGCATCCCCCCCCCCCATTCATTTTATGGAAACATCAGCATTAGGGTATGTATACTGGTATATTTTTTTTTAATTGCACATTGCTGAAAACTGGAGAAACTGAGCTTTACTGGATTAAAGTCATGCAGCAACACAGAGTGCGTACATGTGTTCATTTATAGTTTGAGGCAAAGTAATTTTTTACAGTATACAATTCCTTTAAGTTGGGCACAACCACCTGCTATTTGTGTGTAGTAGAGTTAGGCATTCCCTTATGATTTGCTGTAAGATCTCTAGCAGATGCTGGTCTGTTTCCACCAGTGGGACATGGACCTCTTTTTCAGATGTTTTGGATTTTAGCAGGTTGTCCCTTGGATTAGAGTTTGCCTTGCAGATTTGGTGGACTGTTGTTTTCGTACAGTAGCCCAGTAGGAAATCCCCACTAGGTTCAAATTCAATATAAAAAGTGACAAGTAAAAACAATTCAATTGTAGCATCAATGGGTATACACGAGGCCTGTGTGATAGCAGTGGTGACATAAAAGCTTCTATTCGTTCACAGAATCCGGAATGCCTTTGGGAAACCATTTCCTGCCAGCAATCTCTAAAGCCTTACATAATGTTAAAGTCTCACGCAGGTAAATGTTACAAATGACACATTCAAGGATTATTTTTCCTAACAAGTACAATGCCTCTTGTGAGAGCAAAACCACTTGTCCTTAAAAAAACAATATATGTTGTAATTCTCCAGTCTCATCACTTTGTCTATATTTAGCTTCTTGCTTGAGAACGTCACAAACATCATCAAATACCCAGAGTTCTACAAAGGTTCATCAACAGCAGGGAAGACTAGAGCCTGCAGTGGTTGAAATGCGTAGCTGTGGACTATGGAATTTGAGGTTCAACAGCTGGATATCCTTGACTTGCTTTGCTAGGGTATAATGTCTGTGTGTTGCTATGTTTGTGTTTACTCCACAGTCCACAATCACACTGGTAGGTTAATTGGATTCTGAATATATTGACCTCTGTGTTTTTGTGCCTGTAGTAGGGAAATTAGATTGTAAGTTCCACTGGGGCAGGCACTGATCGCAATGACAAGGCATTCTCTGAATGTCAGATATCAGTGAAGAATAAAAAGAATATATAATGTATATTTATCTGTCACAACTTTCTTTTGAACTGCGTCTTCACTGCAGCGTTCTAGATCTCTGTTTCCACTCTGTGGTGGTACTTACCCATTAACCCCTTTTAATGTATGCTGTCTATCATTCTAAATAGGAATCTATGGTTCTTGCAATAAGTTCACCCCTAAATACAGGAATTGGTTCAGTGACATTGATGTAGATGGACAGTTAGTTATACGTAGACATCAGGAGAGAATACATTCTGTACAATATAAATACGTAGTTATTACCTCTGATTTCCACATAGATCTGTCAGCTGCTAAAACCAGGAATAAAATGTGCTATCAGACTTTTTCCCAGCCACGGACTTTGCAGTCTGAGTTGTTTAATCTGGCCATACACATGGACGAAAGATCCTGACAGGTCAGACAATACATTGTACCCAAGTGGTGCTTTATAAATAAAATTATACATACATACACATTAGTGACTCAGTTCTTGGTTAAGCAGCTTCCAGTTATTGGTACTAGTGCCCAAATTGGGACCTATTTATGTATGTTCCCCCTTTGTCAAACCGGTTCACTCCAGCAAGGGACTAGACCAGCACTAGACCAGCATCGTGTAGGTTCCACGATGCATTTTCTATTCACATGTGTTTTGTGATCTGCAATGACATGTTATTGTTAATGGAAAGTGCAGGAACCAGTTCCCGCTATATTTTGTCCTATTTGTTTCTATTACTGTCCGTTCTGCACCTCTATCTATCTATTTATCTATATCCCTTATCCCTTATATTATATAAATATATTTATATCTCCATGGGAGATTGCACTGAGTTTTTAGGAGGTACCAATGTGGTGGGGGTATAGGATATTACACATAGGAAAGGTGTATATGTATGTGTGTACTATCTCACTGTTACCATTTAAATGACCATCAGTAAATGTATAAAAAATTTAGCACGGACTTATATTAGGTACAACACAAAATATACAATATACATAAACTTACTTACAGAGCTGAGATCCCTATTTTAAAATGGAATGGTCAAATGACAGCTTAAACCACACCCCTGTGTCTGCTCAATGTGAAAGGAAGTATAAAGTTTCTGCCTGCTACACAGGATGTGATGTGTATTGTAATGGACATGTACACCAAGGCTCCTTATATACCTCCAGCCTGCAGGTGGTGTCAGTGAGTAATAAAATACAAGACATCCCTGCTCTCTATGGTAGGAGGAGAGAAAATGAAAGTGGATTGTGGTGTGTGCTTTGGAGTAATATTGACTGCAACACAAGATCCTGTTCATAAGGTCCTGTTACCACCTGTTGGGAGGACAGATCATTGGACAGACAATTTACCTTATTGGATACAAACTCTGAGGCAACAGATAAGTTTACACCAACTTAGAAGGACACACAATATACAGGCCTGGTCAATATTCAAAGTGGTGCACCATAGACAGGGGCACCCCTGATTACTGCACGTTATGTGGGAACTGTCTGCTTTGTGCCAGACCACCAAAGTAACCCACTGTGTGCCATGCTACCCATAATCCTTCCATAAAGTGGTGATCTGGTACAAATTGGTGGAAGCAGTGCTGGTAATAACATTTATTCTCCCTGTTTTCTTTGTATATGTGTTCTCTGTATTAAGCTGTGGAGGCTGCTACTGATAGGGCACGGCCAAACTCGCATGCGATTTCATGTGCGATTTTGTTGCATTTGCGCAAGCATTTTTCATTAAGTATTGAAAAACGTATGCGATTGCGATTTAAAATGCGGAACACAAATCACAATCGCAATGCACCCGAAAACGTGCGTTGCCGCGTTTTTAATGATATGTAAAAACACAAGCGCAAACGCAAAAAAAGCACAGCAGTGTGGCCTACCCCTTAGACTCAGTAGCTCTAACAGGCCCAATTGCCAAACCTATTTTTAAATCTAATCCATTTGATGGGGTAACTAGGGAATGGACTGATTGGCTAGAACAATTTGAATTGGCAGCCACTATTAACAGTTGGGATGAAGGTGCTCGCTTGCAAGTTCTTAGCCTTTTGCTTAGTGGTAAAGCCAGGCAGGTATACCAAGGATTTACTGTAATATTGAAATAAAAAGCAGTTATCAGTTAATAAAAATTGCTCTGAAGCAACTTTTTTTTCAATTAGTTCTGTATATAAGAGTATATAAAGGATAAATCCATTTCTTTAGGTAAACTGGGAATGAGAAATGTTTGTTTATACGTTAGATTATTAGGGCAATGCTATTACAATAATATGATGCTGTGAGGTACCTTCTGTTATAATATATGAGGTAAAATCACCACTTGCCGTGGTGAATACTAATAAGTATTAACCTAGGATGTTTAGTTTCAATCACACAGTGTAGCAGGATTGCCTGGGTCTACTCTCAGACCTGCAGGATTATCCTATTTCGTTCCTCTGGAAGCTGGTGACTGAGTAACAGTTTAAAATATACCTGTGTAAAGATTCTATATCCACACATAGCAAAACATACACACACATAATTTCCATTGTGCACCAATGGGCACAATTTTGCTAGTATATATATATATATATATATATATATATATATATATATATATATGTAACTTTGGGGAGAAACGGAGGCACTCGCAGGACTTTGTGAGTAATATACGTGTTTATTCACACAGCGTGGTTAACATGTTTCCGCCCCGTGGATGGGGCCGTCTTCAGAACATCTGAGTGACGTGATACACTAGTTTAAAAACCTGTAACATCCAATCCGTGAGGTTGCCTAAAATTGTGTCATATGTGTAGAAGTGACGCTGGCCAATAGAACCTATGGGGGGGTGTGATCCCAACGGCCAATCAAATGAGGGGGTGTGTCAAAAATGCTACCCATCACACGTAAAGCCGAAACTAGACTGGCCAAAGAAAGCTGAGTCTTTCTTGTGTGTAATCGTATCAAAAGATAACAAAACAATCGGATCATGGCAATAAAAGGCATCACTAAATATATATATACAAATGTCATAGTGCAGAAGCATAAAAAGTGTAAGGTGCTAACGTGATATATATAAAAAGTACAGTAAAAAGACATATTAAAAAGACATATTAAAAAAGGGACCACTACTGAGGTAATAAAACTGGAAAACTGGAGAGGCACTGGTGAGTAGGGTAAAATATGGGAGGACTAGTGTGTCCTGGGTGATAAAAATGTAGAATGACAAACTCATGTAGTAAAACAAATGTAAAGTATAAATATGGAGTATATCTCTAGTGAATGTAAGATAAATATATATAAAATGCAAAAGTCAAAGTGGAATAATATATGACATAGAGAGTGCCCTACTCGAGGTTATACCTATGAAATTCACGGTATGTATACGGAACGGAATGATCGATACATTAAGTCATAAAAGGATGTATACAGGTTACTGTAGGATAGGTCAAATATGGTGACTAAAATAGTGAAAATGTAAAAGATATAAACAATCAGTACAGAACTTAGAAATAACAAGATAGGCAACTACATCACATGGTTTACGTGGCTCACTGTGTGCAACTGCTTGCACACTCTCTGGACTAATAGTAGAACCATTATAGAAAACATTGTAGAGACCACTGTTCGTTAAGTCCCCGTGGTGCTAAAGTTCCCAAGCGGTGAATCCATTTGGCTTCACGTCTCAAAAGTGTCTTTTCTGGGTCGAGTGTATATTGCATGTTAGTAGGTAAACCATCAATGATCATCCAATGTAGGCTACTAATGGCATGATTTAACAGACTGCAGTGTTTGGCCACGGCCATATCTCCGTATTTACTCTGTAGATTTTTATCCGCTAAGGCTTGTCTGATAGACATGCGGTGATTCGCCATGCGTTCCCTGAATGTCGTGGAAGTCTTTCCTATATAATATGAGCCACAAGGGCACACTATATAATAAATGATGTTGCGACTAGTGGCACTATCTATCGACCATCTATCTTACCATCTATTTTATCTGTCTACCTATTTTACTGTGTTACTATCTATCGACCATCTATCTTACCATCTATTTTATCTGTCTACCTATTTTGCTGTGTTACCATCTATCGACCATCTATCTTACCATCTATTTTATCTGTCTACCTATTTTACTGTGTTACTATCTATCGACCATCTTTCTTACCATCTATTTTATCTGTCTACCTATTTTACTGTGTTACTATCTATCGACCATCTTTCTTACCATCTATTTTATCTTTCTACCTATTTTACTGTGTACTATCTATCGACCATCTTTCTTACCATCTATTGTTATCTTTCTACTCTATTTTACTGTGTTACTATCTATCGACCATCTATCTACCATCTATTTTATCTGTCTACCTATTTTACAGTGTTACTATCTATCGACCATCTATCTACCATCTATTTTATCTGTCTACCTATTTTACAGTGTTACTATCTATTGACCATCTATCTCACCATCTATTTTATCCGTCTACATATTTTGCTGTGTTACTATCTATTGACCATCTATCTTACCATCTATTTTACTGTGTTACTATCTAGCTACCATCTATCTTACCATTTATTTTATCTGTCTACCTATTTTACTGTGTTACTATCTATCTACCATCTATTTTACCATCTATTTTATCTGTCTACCTATTTTACTGTGTTACTCTCTATTGACCATCTATCTTACCATCTATTTTATCTGTCTCCCTATTTTACTGTGTTACTATCTATCAACCATCTATCTTACCATCTATTTTATCTGTCTACCTATTTTACTGTGTTACTATCTATCGACCATCTATCTTACCATCTATTTTACTGTGTTACTATCTATCGACCATCTATCTTACCATCTATTTTATCTGTCTACCTATTTTACTGTGTTACTATCTATCTACCATCTATCTAACCTCTATTTTATCTGTCTACCTATTTTTACTGTGTTACTATCTATCGACCATCTATCTTACCATCTATTTTATCCGTCTACCTATTTTACTGTGTTACTATCAACCATCTCTATCTACCATCTATTTTATTCGTCTACCTATTTTACCGTGTTACTATCTATTGACCATCTATCTTACCATCTATTTTATCTGTCACCTATTTTACTGTGTTTACTATCTATCTACCATCTATCTAACCATCTATTTTATCTGTCTACCTATTTTACTGGTTACTATCTGTCTACCATCTATCTTACCATCTATTTTATCTTTCTACCTATTTTACTGTGTTACTATCTATCGACCATCTATCTACCATCTATTTTATCTGTCTACCTATTTTACAGTGTTACTATCTATCGACCATCTATCTACCATCTATTTTATCTGTCTACCTTTTTTACAGTGTTACTATCTATTGACCATCTATCTTACCATCTATTTTACTGTGTTACTATCTAGCTACCATCTATCTTACCTTTTATTTTATCTGTCTACCTATTTTACTGTGTTACTATCTATCTACCATCTATTTTACCATCTATTTTATCTGTCTACCTATTTACTGTGTTACTCTCTATTACCATCTATCTTACCATCTATTTTATCTGTCTACCTATTTACTGTGTTACTATCTATCGACCATCTATCTTACCATCTATTTTATCCATCTACCTATTTTGCTGTGTTACTATCTATTGACCATCTATCTTACCATCTATTTTATCTGTCTCCCTATTTTACTGTGTTACTATCTATCAACCATCTATCTTACCCATCTATTTTTATCTGTCTACCTATTTTACTGTGTTACTATCTATCGGCCATCTATCTACCATCTATTTTAATCTGTCTACCTATTTTACTGTGTTACTATCTATCGACCATCTATCTTACCATCTATTTTACTGTGTTACTATCTATCGACCATCTATCTTACCATCTATTTTATCTGTCTACCTATTTTACTGTGTTACTATCTATCTACCATCTATCTAACCATCTATTTTATCTGTCTACCTATTTTACTGTGTTACTATCTATCGACCATCTATCTTACCATCTATTTTATCCGCTACCTATTTTACTGTGTTACTACTTCAACCATCTATCTTACCATCTATTTTATCCGTCTACCTATTTTACCGTGTTACTATCTATTGACCATCTATCTTACCATCTATTTTATCTGTCTACCTATTTTACTGTGTTACTATCTATCTACGATCTATCTAACCATCTATTTTATCTGTCTACCTATTTTACTGTGTTACTATCTGTCTACCATCTATCTTACCATCTATTTTATCTTTCTACCTATTTTACTGTGTTACTATCTATCGACCATCTATCTTACCATCTATTTTATCTGTCTACCTATTTACCTGTGTTACTATCTATCGACCATCTATCTTACCATCTATTTTACCTGTCTACCTGTTTTACTGTGTTACTATCTATCGACCATCTATCTACCATCTATTTTATCTGTCTACCTATTTTGCTGTGTTACTATCTATTGACCATCTATCTTACCATCTATTTTATCTGTCTACCTATTTTACTGTGTTACTATCTATCGACCATCTATCTTACCATCTATTTTATCTGTCTACCTATTTTACTGTGTTACTATCTATCGACCATCTATCTACCATCTATTTTATCTGTCTACCTATTTTTCTGTGTTACTATCTATTGACCATCTATCTTACCATCATTTTAACTGTGTTCTATCACACCATCTATCTTACCATCTATTTATCTGTCTACCTATTTTACTGTGTTACTATCTATCTACCATCTATTTTACCATCTATTTTATCTGTCTACCTATTTTACTGTGTTACTCTCTATTGACCATCTATCTTACCATCTATTTTACCTGTCTACCTATTTTACTGTGTTACTATCTATCTACCATCTATTTTACCATCTATTTTACCTGTCTACCTATTTTACTGTGTTTACTATCTATCGACCATCTATCTTACCATCTATTTTATCTGTCTACCTATTTTACTGTGTTACTATCTATCAACCATCTATCTTACCATCTATTTTATCTGTCTACCTATTTTACTGTGTTACTATCTATCGGCCATCTATCTACCATCTATTTTATCTGTCTACCATTTTACTGTGTTACTATCTATCGACCATCTATCTTACCATCTATTTTACTGTGTTCTATCTATCGACCATCTATCTTACCATCTATTTTTATCTGTCTACCTATTTTAACTGTGTTACTATCTATCTACCATCTATCTTACCATCTATTTTATCTGTCTACCTATTTTACTGTGTTACTATCTATCGACCATCTATCTTACCATCTATTTTATCCGTCTACCTATTTTACTGTGTTACTATCAACCATCTATCTTACCATCTATTTTATCCGTCTACCTATTTTACTATGTTACTATCTATCGACCCTATCTTAACCATCTATTTATCTGTCTACCTATTTTACTGTGTTACTATCTATCTACGATCTATCTAACCATCTATTTTATCTGTCTACCTATTTTACTGTTTACTATCTGTCTACCATCTATCTTACCATCTAATTTTATCTTTCTACCTATTTTACTGTGTTACTATCTATCGACCATCTATCTTACCATCTATTTTATCTGTCTACCTATTTACTGTGTTACTATCTATCGACCATCTATCTTTACCATCTATTTTACCTGTCTACCTATTTTACTGTGTTCTATCTATCGACCATCTATCTTACCATCTATTTTATCTGTCACCTATTTTACTGTGTTACTATCTATCGACCATCTATCTACCATCTATTTATCTGTCTACCTATTTTGCTGTGTTACTATCTATTGACCATCTATCTTACCATCTATTTTACTGTGTTTACTATCTAGCTACCATCTATCTTACCATCTCTTTTATCTGTCTACCTATTTTACTGTGTTACTATCTATCTACCATCTATTTTACCATCTATTTTATCTGTCTACCTTTTACTGTGTTACTCTCTATTGACCATCTATCTTACCATCTATTTTACCTGTCTACCTATTTACTGTGTTACTATCTATCTACCATCTATTTTACCATCTATTTTCCTGTCTACCTATTTACTGTTTTACTATCTATCGACCATCTATCTTACCATCTATTTTATCTGTCTACCTATTTTACTGTGTTACTATCTATCGACCATCTTTCTTACCATCTATTTTTCTGTCTACCTATTTTACTGTGTTACTATCTATCGACACCTATCTACCATCTATTTTATCTGTCTACCTATTTTACAGTGTCTATCTATTGACCATCTATCTCCATCTATTTTATCCGTCTACCTATTTTGCTGTGTTACTATCTATTGACCATCTATCTTACCATCATTTACTGTGTTACTATCTAGCTACCATCTACTTACCATCTATTTACTGTCTACCTATTTTAACTGTGTTACTATCTATCTACCATCCTATTTTAACCATCTATTTTATCTGTCTACCCTATTTTACTGTGTTACTCTCTATTGACCATCTATCTTAACATCTATTTTACTGTCTACCTATTTTACTGTGTTACTATCTATCTACCCATCTATTTTTACCATCTATTTTATCTTCTACCTATTTTACTGTGTTACTATCTAATGACCATCTATCTTACCATCTATTTTACCTGTCTACCTATTTTACTGTGTTACTATCTATTGACCATCTATCTACCATCTATTTTATCCGTCTACCTATTTTGTGCTGTGTTACTATCTATTGACCATCTTATCTTCCATCTATTTTTATCTGTCTCCCTATTTACTGTGTTACTATCTATCGACCATCTATCTTACCATCTATTTACCTGTCTACCTATTGTACTGTGTTACTATCTATCTACCATCTATCTACCATCTATTTTATCTGTCTACCTATTTTACTGTGTATACTATCTATTGACCATCTATCTACTATCTTTTTTACCTGTCTACCTATTTTACTGTGTTACTATCCCATCAACCATCTTTCTTACCATCTATTTTATCCGTCTACCTATTTTACTGTGTTACTATCAACCATCTATCTTACCATCTATTTTATCCGTCTACCTATTTTACTGTGTTACTATCTATCGACCATCTATCTTACCATCTATTTTATCTGTCTACCTATTTACTGTGTTACTATCAACCATCTATCTTACCATCTATTTTATCCGTCTACCTATTTTACTGTGTTACTATCTATCGACCATCTATCTTACCATCTATTTTATCTGTCTACCTATTTTACTGTGTTACTATCTATCGACCATCTATCTTACCATCTATCTTATCCGTCTACCTATTTTACTGTGTTACTATCTATCGACCATCTATCTTACCATCTATTTTACCTGTCTACCTATTTTAACTGTGTTACTATCTATCTACCATCTTTCTTACCATCTACTTTTAACTCTCTACCTATTTTACTGTGTTACTATCTATCTACCATCTATCTACCATCTATTTTACTGTGTTACTATATATCAACCATCTTTCTTACCATGTATTTTATCCGTCTACCTATTTTACTGTGTTACTATCTATCGACCATCTATCTTACTCATCTATTTTACCTGTCTACCTATTTTACTGTGTTACTATCTATCTACCATCTATCTACCATCTATTTTATCTGTCTACCTATTTGACTGTGTTACTATCTATTGACCATCTATCTACCATCTATTTTACCTGTCTACCTATTTTACTGTGTTACTATCCATCAACCATCTTTCTTACCATCTATTTTATCTGTCTACCTATTTTCTTGTTACTATCTATCTACCCATCTATCTTACCATCTATTTATCTGTCTACCTATTTGACTGTGTTACTATCTATGACCACTATTTATGTGTACTATCTTTGACCATCTATCTTACCATCTATTTTATCTGTCTCCCTATTTTACTGTGTTACTATCTATCGACCATCTATCTTACCATTATTTTATCTGTCTACCTATTTTACTGTTTTCACTATCTATCACCACTATCTACCATCTATTTATCTCTCTACCTATTTTACGTATGTTACTATCTATCAACATCGCATCTTACCATCTATTTACCTGTCTACTATTTTACTGTGTTACTACCTATCACCATCTATCTACCATCTATTTTATCTGTCTACCTATTTGACTGGTGTCTATCTATTGACATCTATCTAACCACTTTTTACCTGTCGTACCTATTTTACTGTGTTACTATCCATCAACCTCTTATTACCATCTATTTTATCTGTCTACCATTTTTACGTGTTACTATCTATCTACCATCTATCTTACCGCTAATTTATCTGTCTACCTATTTTACTGTGTTACTATCTATCGACCATCTATCTTACCATCTATGTTTATCCGTCTACCTATTTTACGTGTTACTATCACACCATCTATCTTACCATCTATTTTATCCGTCTACCTATTTTACTATGTTACTATCTATCGACCATCTATCTTACCATCTATTTTATCTGTCTACCTATTTTACTGTGTTACTATCAACCATCTATCTTACCATCTATTTTATCCGTCTACCTATTTTACTGTGTTACTTTCTATCGACCATCTATCTACCATCTATTTATCTGCCTACGTATTTATACTGTGTTACTATCTATCGACCATCTATCTTACCATCTATTTTATCCGTCTACCTATTTTACTGTGTTACTATCTATCGACCATCTATCTTACCATCTATTTTATCTGTCTACCTATTTTACTGTGTTACTATCAACCATCTATCTTACCATCTATTTTATCCGTCTACCTATTTTACTGTGTTACTATCTATCGACCATCTATCTTACCATCTATTTTATCTGTCTACCTATTTTACTGTGTTACTATCTATCGACCATCTATCTTACCATCTATTTATCCTTCTACCTATTTTACTGTGTTCATCTATCGACCATCTATCTTACCATCTATTTTACCTGTCTACCTATTTTAACTGTGTTCTATCTATCTACATCTATCTACCATCTATTTTATCTGTCTACCTATTTTAACTGTGTTACTATCTATCGACCATCTATCTACCATCTATTTATCTGTCTACATTTTACTGTGTTACTATCAACCATCTATCTTACCATCTATTTTATCCGTCTACCTATTTTACTGTGTTACTATCTATCAACCATCTTTCTTACCATCTATTTTATCTGTCTACCTATTTTACTGTGTTACTATCAACCATCTATCTTACCATCTATTTTATCCGTCTACCTATTTTACTGTGTTACTATCTATCGACCATCTATCTTACCATCTATTATCTGTCTACCTATTTACTGTGTTACTATCTATCTACCATCTATCTTACCATCTATCTTATCCGTCTACCTATTTTACTGTGTTACTATCTCGACCATCTATCTTACCATCTATTTTACCTGTCTACCTATTTACGTGTTACTATCTATCTACCATCTATCTCCCATCTATTTTATCTGTCTACCTATTTTTACTGTGTTACTATCTTCACCATCTATCTACCATCTATTTGATCTCTACCTATTTACTGTTTTACTATCAACCATCTATCTTACCATCTATTTTATCCGTCTACCATTTTACTGTGTTACTATCTATCGACCATCTATCTTACCATCTATTTTATCTGTCTACCTATTTACTGTGTTACTATCACCATCTAATCTACCATCTATTTATCCGTCTACCTATTTTACTGTGTTACTATCGATCGACCATCTATCTTACCATCTATTTTATCTGTCTACCTATTTTACTGTGTATATCTATCGACCATCATCCTTACCATCTATCTTATCCGTCTACCTATTTTACTGTGTTACTATCTATCGACCATCTATCTTACCATCTATTTTACCTGTCTACCTATTTTACTGTGTTACTATCTATCTACCATCTATCTACCATCTATTTTATCTGTCTACCTATTTTACTGTGTTACTATCTATCTACCATCTATCTACCATCTATTTTATGTCTCCTTTCTTACTGTGTTTACCTATCCATCAACCATCTTTCTACCATCTATTTATCTCTCTACCTATTTTACTGTGTTACTATCTATCTACCATCTCTCTACCATCTATTTTTAACTGTGTTATACTATATATCAACCATCTTTCTTACCATCTATTTTTATCTGTCTACCTATTTTACTGTGTTACTATCTATCGACATCTATCTTACCATCTATTTTACCTGTCTCCTATTTATCCTGTGTTACTATCTATCTACCATCTTCACATCTATCCAATCTGTCCTACCTATTTGACTGTGTTGACATCTATTGACCATCTATCTACCATCTATTTACCTGTCACCTATTTTACTGATTACTATCCATCACCATCTTTCTTACCATCTATTTTATCTGTCTACCTATTTTACTGTGTTACTATCTATCTACCATCTATCTTACCATCTATTTTATCGCCTACCTATTTTACTGTTACTATCTATTGACCAGTCTATTTACTGTGTTACTATCTATCGACCATCTATCTTACCATCTATTTTATCCGTCTACCTATTTTACTGTGTTACTATCTATCGACCATCTATCTTACCATCTATTTTATCTGTCTACCTATTTTACTGTGTTACTATCTACACATCTATCTTACCCATCTTTTTATCCGTCTACCTATTTTACCTATTTTACTTCTTCAACCATCTATCTTACATCTATTTACTCTGTCTACCTATTTTACTGTGTTACTATCTATCTACCATCTATCTACCATCTATTTTCTGTCTGACCTATTTGACTGTGTTACTAATCTATTGACCATCTAGTCTACCATCTTTTTTTACCTGTCTACCTATTTTTACTGTGTTACTATCCCTCACATCTTTTCTTACCATCTATTTTATCTGTCTACCTATTTTACTGTGTTACTATCTATCTACCACCTATCTTAACCGTCTATTTTATCTGTCTACTCATTTTTACTGTGTTACTATCTATCGACCATCTATCTTACCATCTATTTTATCCGTCTACCTATTTTACTGTGTTACTATCACCATCTATCTTCCCATCTATTTTATCCGTCTACCTATTTTACTATCCAGATAAGAAAACAATATATAGCGCACACCAGTCTTTAGCAATAATCGGTGTATTTATTCACACACGTAACGTTTCGGTACTCTTAATGGTACCTTCTTCAGACAACATCATAACCACAAAGTGTCTCAGTGCTTAAATATATAACACAGAAGTAACAGTGACCTCTAGTGATTAGAGAAACAGTAATTTGTATTAATTGTTAATCTCAAACAAATCTGTCCCAATCGATTAAGGTGGTAGGAACATCTTGTGTGTTTATATGATAAATATGACAAAATGCTAGTGCCATAATCACTATTAACAAATAATTACTAGTGCTAAAAATGTGATAAGAGAAAAGTTTAAAAACATGTATTTTAAGATACAAAATATACAATAAATATGCTTCTTAGTATTTAATAAATCAGGAACAATTAAAAAACGCCTCTCAGTACTATTTAATTTAACGATTACTCAGAAACCTTTCAGTCCCAAATTCACATTAAGTCCCTGGTTGAAGTGCCCCTAGTGTGAATATCCAATAAGCTCCTTTCTCAACAGTCTATTATTTCTATTTCCACCTCTTTTTGGTTGGCAGACTTGGTCCAATTACCATACCCTTCAGTTCATGTGTTTGAGTTTTTATTCTAAGAATGATGCTGCTCCTGGTGGCATGGTCTGATTTATTCGTGTTTCCTTGTCCTTACGTTCCCATGCTAGTTTAATATCACTCCTATTGTTTTGGAATCTTTTTTGAAGTCCCAATGGTTTTCCCAATGTATATTTTCGAACAAGGGCATTTAGTAGATAACACAATAATCAGTGTTTACACGTGTTAGTATCCTTGATAGAGTATGTTTTGCCACTGTATGGATGCTGGAATTGTTTCCCTGTGATTAATGATTGCACATGTTGCAGTCACAACACGGTAACATCCTGTCTTGTTGGATAATTTTACTATTGGTGTTGAGTATTTCTGTATGGATCTGCCTGATTAGATATGATACTGATCTCCTCTTCTATATGTGGGGACAGGCCTTTTTTCTTACTTTTTTCGTCATAATTCTGTATCTCCCTCATGATGGGCAATATTTCCTTACAGTGTGATTAATAACATGGGAAGCTGTAGTATATTTCTGAATCATCAGTATGCCTTTATCTTGTTCTTAGCTGTATTGATATGTGTAGCTGCGTGTGTCCTAGCCATTCAATTTCCTTACTCTTTATACAAGACAATATCTTGCTAGCTCTAGCCGTTGGCTACTGGCATTGTTTGCTATAGCTAAGTTGTTATCTACCAGAACCTCCAAATCTTTTTCCATTAAAGATGCACTTAGCACAGAGTTATTTATGTTGTAGGTGGCACAGGGATTATTAAATCCCAAATGCATCACCTTACATTTATCTACATTGAATCTCATCTGCCATTCTGCTGCCCATTTGATAATCTATCTAGGTCTGCTTGCAGAACTTCACATCATTTGAAGTTTCCAAAGCTCTGCATAGTTTAGTATCACAGCAAACCTGAGACCTTGCTCTCAATGCCCCCTTCAAGTCATTTATAAAAAGATTAAATAGAAGCGGCCCCAGTACAGAATCCTGAGGCACTCCGCTTAGAACTTTAGCCCACATAGATGTAGCTCCATTAACCACCACTCTCTGGGGATCCAATATCCAGTTCTCTATTCATGAACAAATGTTTCTTCAAGGCCAACAGACCTCAGTTTATACATTAGTCGCCTATGTGGACAGTGCACAGTATCAAAATTTTCGCAAAATCCAAATATACCACATCCACTGCTGTGCCTGAATCTAACTTCTTACGCTCTTCTTCATAAAAAACAATTAAATTGTCTGGCATGATCTATTTCTCATAAATCCACGCTGACTACTACTAATAAGATGAATCTGGAGACAAAGTAAAGGATATGATCCGTAACAAAGTTCCAGCACCTTCCCTACCACTGATGTTAGGCTTACAGGTCTATAGTTACCAGGCTGTGAACGACTACCTTTTTGAATATTTGGTATACAACTATCAGCCTTTATGATTGTGGGGGGGAAACCGGATTGCCGGAGGAAACCCACGCAAGCACGGGGGAAACATACCAAACTCCTTGCAGATGTGTCCAAGGGTGGAATCGAACTCAGGACTTCAGCTCTGCAAGGCATCAGTGCTAACCACTAAGCCACCGTACTGCCCAGTTAATAACAGCTGTGGAGTAAGAGGAGGGAGGGGGAGGTGAGTGTAATTGTCCTTCATACATATACTGCAGTTCAGGTTGATTCTGGGATCATTATATTTATTATCCTAAATATTTTCTTTGTCCATAATTGCAATACCCCCCCAAAAAAACAGTTTTGTATTTTCCTTTTTTCATATTAAATGCCCCACGTCACACAGTAATATCCTACAGCTTGAATCTCTGAATTGATGAGGTCTGAACTGTGAATATGAATGTCTTCACACTGAGTCCCATCAAGGTGCAACTGTACAGCAGTATATGTCCATGTCATTTTGGATGAGACAGCAAGCTATACTTGTTAATAGTATAGATTAGATCAGAAATTCTGGACTGCATCTATCTGATGGAAAATAGGGGAAACGCAGGAAGGCTATGGCCTCAGCTTGGGG
This sequence comes from Hymenochirus boettgeri, assembly GCA_019447015.1. Lineage (NCBI taxonomy): Eukaryota > Metazoa > Chordata > Amphibia > Anura > Pipidae > Hymenochirus > Hymenochirus boettgeri. The sequence goes on from CM033472.1 coordinate 235,372,872, forward strand.
AAGAAGAGAAGACGTGATGTTTAGCTATTCTCATATAATGACTCCCAGCAGCTGACAGCTTTCATTTCCTAACTAATAAATATTCTACATCACATAAAACATTTTTGGGCTGATGCAGATTGCTATGCTAAAGTTGGCCCTTTATTAATTTGCAGAGAAACCATTCAAACGTTAGCTTTTTAGTGATTTTGTTGCTTCAGATTAATAGCAAACGTTTGCAATCTTGTGGCATCCCCCCCCCCCCCATTCATTTATGGAAACATCAGCATTAGGGTATGTACACTGGTATATTTTTTTTTAATTGCACATTGCTGAAAAAATGGAGGAACGAGTTTACTGGATTAAAGTCAGCAGCAACACAGAGTGCGTAAATGTGTTCATTTATAGTTTGAGGCAAAGTAATTTTTTACAGTATACAATTCCTTTAAGTTGGGCACAACCACCTGCTATTTGTGTGTAGTAGAGTTAGGCATTCCCTTATGATTTGCTGTAAGATCTCTAGCAGATGCTGGTCTGTTTTCACCAGTGGGACATGGACCTCTTTTTCAGATGTTTTGGATTTTAGCAGGTTGTCCTTGGATTAGGGTTGCCTTGCAGATTTGGTGGACTGTTGTTTCGTACAGTAGCCCAGTAGGAAATCCCCACTAGGTTCAAATTCAATATAAAAGTGACAAGTAAAAACAATTCAATTGTAGCATCAATGGGTATACACGAGGCCTGTGTGATAGCAGTGGTGACATAAAAGTTCTATTCGTTCACAGAATCCGGAATGCCTTTGGGAAACCATTTCCTGCCAGCAATCTCTAAAGCCTTACATAATGTTAAAGTCTCACGCGGTAAATGTTACAAATGACACTTCAAGGATTATTTTTCCTAACAAGTACAATGCCTCTTGTGAGAGCAAAACCACTTGTCCTTAAAAAAAACAAATTATGTTGTAATTCTCAGTCTCATCACTTTGTCATATTTAGCTTCTTGCTTGAGAACGTCACAAACATCATCAAATACCCAGAGTTCTACAAAGGTTCATCAACAGCCGGGAAGACTAGAGCCTGCAGTGGTTGAAATGCGTAGCTGTGGACTATGGAATTTGAGGTTCAACAGCTGGATATCCTTGACTTGCTTTGCTAGGGTATAATGTCTGTGTGTTGCTATGTTTGTGTTTACTCCACAGTCCACAATCACACTGGTAGGTTAATTGGATTCTGAATATATTGACCTCTGTGTTTTTTGCCTGTAGTAGGGGAAATTAGATTGTAAGTTCCACCGGGGCGGCACTGATCGCAATGACAAGGCATTCTCTGAATGTCAGATATCAGTGAAGAATAAAAAGATATATAATGTATATTTATCTGTCACAACTTTCTTGAACTGCGTCTTCACTGCAGCGTTTAGATCTCTGTTTCCACTCTGTGGTGTTACTTACCATTACCCCTTTTAATGTATGTGTCTATCATCTAAATAGGAATCTATGGTTCTTGCAATAAGTTCACCCCCTAAATACAGGAATTGGTTCAGTGACATTGATGTAGATGGACAGTTAGTTATACGTAGACATCAGGAGAGAATACATTCTGTACAATATAAATACGTAGTTATTAACTCTGATTTCCACATAGATCTGTCAGCTGCTAAAACCAGGAATAAAATGTGCTATCAGACTTTTTCCCAGCACGGACTTTGCAGTCTGAGTTGTTTAATCTGGCCATACACATGGACGAAAGATCTGACAGGTCGACAATACATTGTACCCAAGTGTGTGCTTTATAAATAAAATTATTACATACATACACATTAGTGACTCAGTTCTTGGTTAAGCAGCTTCCAGTTATGGTACTAGTGCCCAAATTGGGACCTATTTATGTATGTTCCCCCTTTGTCAAACCGGTTCACTCCAGCAAGGGACTAGACCAGCAACTAGACCAGCATCGTGTAGGTTCCACGATGCATTTCTATTCACATGTGTTTTGTGATCTGCAATGACATGTTTATTGTTAATGGAAAGTGCAGGAACCAGTTCCCGCTATATTTTGTCCTATTGTTTCTATACGTCCGTCTGCACCTCTATTCTATCTATTTATCTATATCCCTTATCCCTTATATTATATAAATATATTATATCTCCATGGGAGATTGCACTGAGTTTTTAGGAGGTACCAATGTGGTGGGGTATAGGATATTACACATAGGAAAGGTGGTATATGTATGTGTGTACTATCTCACTGTACCATTTAAATGACCATCAGTAAATGTATAAAAAATTAGCACGGACTTTAATTAGGTACAACACAAAATATACAATATACATAAACTTTACAGAGCTGAGATCCCTATTTTAAAATGGAATGGTCAAAGACAGTTAAAACAACCCCTGTGTCTGCTCATGTGAAAGGAAGTATAAAGTTCTTGCCTGCTACACAGGATGTGATGTGTATTGAATGGACATGTACACCAAGGCTCCTTATATACCTCCAGCCTGCAGGTGGTGTCAGTGAGTAATAAAATACAAGACATCCCTGCTCTCTATGGTAGGAGGGAGAGAAAATGAAATGAGAAGTGGATTGTGGGTGTGCTTGGGAGTAATATTGACTGCAACACAAGATCTGTTCATAAGGTCCTGTTACCACTGTTGGGAGGACGATCATTGGACAGACAATTTACCTTATTGGATACAAACTGAGGCAACAGAAAGTTTACACAACTTAGAAGGACACACAATATACAGGCTGGTCAATATTCAAAGTGGTGCCATAGAACAGGGGCACCCCTGATTACTGCACGTTATGTGGGAACTGTCTGTTGTGCCAGACCACAAAAGTAACCCACTGTGTGTCATGCTACCCATAATCCTTCCATAAAGTGGTGATCTGGTACAAATTGGTGGAAGCAGTGCTGGTAATAACATTTATTCTCCCTGTTTTCTTGTATATGTGTTCTCTGTATTAAGCTGTGGAGGCTGCTACTGATAGGGCACGGCCAAACTCGCATGCGATTTCATGTGCGATTTTGTTGCATTTGCGCAAGCATTTTTCATTAAGTATTGAAAAACGTATGCGATTGCGTTTAAAATGCGGAACACAAATCACAATCGCAAGCACCCGAAAACGTGCGTTGCCGCGTTTTTAATGATATGTAAAAACACAAGCGCAAACGCAAAAAAAAGCACAGCAGTGTGGCCTACCCCTTAGACTCAGTAGCTCTAACAGGCCCAATTGCCAAACCATTTTTAAATCTAATCCATTTGATGGGGTAACTAGGAATGGACTGATTGGCTAGAACAATTTGAATTGGCAGCCACTATAAACAGTTGGGATGAAGGTGCTCGCTTGCAAGTTCTTGCCTTTTGCTAGTGGTAAAGCCAGGCAGGTATACCAAGGATTTACTGTAATATTGAAATAAAAAGCAGTTATCAGTTAATAAAAATTGCTCTGAAGCAACTTTTTTTTCAATTAGTTATGTATATAAGAGTATATAAAGGATAAAATCCTTTTTTAGGAACTGGGAATGAGAAATGTTTGTTCATACGTTAGATTATTAGGGCAATGCTATTACAATAATATGATGCTGTGAGGTACCTTCTGTTATATATGAGGTAAAATCACCACTTGCCGTGGTGAAATACTAATAAGTATTACCTAGGATGTTTAGTTTCAATCACACAGTGTAGCAGGATTGCCTGGGTCTACTCTCAGACCTGCAGGATTATCCTATTTGGTTCCTCTGGAAGCTGGTGACTGAGTAACAGTTTAAAATATAACTGTGTAAAGATTATCTATCCACACATAGCAAAACATACACACACATAATTTCCATGTGCACCAAGGGCACAATTTTGCAGAGTATATATATATTAATTATATATATATATATATATAAGATTATATGTAACTTTGGGAGAAACGGAGGCACTCCGCAGGACTTTGTGAGTAATATACGTGTTTATTCACACAGCGTGGTTAACATGTTCCGCCCGTGGATGGGGCCGTTTCAGAAACATTGAGTGACGTGATACACTAGTTAAAAAACGTAACATCCAATCCGTGAGGTTGCCTAAAAATGTGTCATATGTGTAGAAGTGACGCTGGCCAATAGAACCTATGGGGGTGTGTGATCCCAACGGCCAATCAAATGAGGGGGTGTGTCAAAAAGCTACCCATCACACGTAAAGCCGAAACTAGACTGGCCAAAGAAAGCTGAGTCTTTCTTGTGTGTAATCGTATCAAAAGATAACAAAACAATCGGATCATGGCAATAAAAGGCATCACTAATATATTATACAAATGCATAGTGCAGAAGCATAAAAAGTGTAAGGTGCTAACGTGATATATATAAAAAGTACAGTAAAAAGAGCATATTAAAAAGACATATTAAAAAAGGGACCACTACTGAGGTAATAAAAATGGAAAACTGGAGAGCCATGTGAGTAGGGTAAAATATGGGAGGACTAGTGTGTCTGGGTGATAAAAATGTAGAATGACAAACTCATGTAGTAAAACAAATGAAAGTATAAATATGGAGTATATCTCTAGTGAATGTAAGATAAATATATATAAAATGCAAAAGTCAAAGTGGAATAATATATGACATAGAGGTGCCCTACTCGAGGTTTATACCTATGAAATTCACGGTATGTATACGGAACGGAATGATCGATACATTAAGTCATAAAAGGATGTATACAGGTTACTGTAGGATAGGTCAAATATGGTGACTAAAATAGTGAAAATGTAAAAGATATAAACAATCAGTACAGACTTAGAAATAACAAGATAGGCAACTACATACATGGGTTACGTGGCTCACTGTGTGCAACTGCTTGCACACCTCTGGACTAATAGTAGAACCTTATAGAAAACATTGTAGAGACCACTGTTCGTTAAGTCCCCGTGGTGTAAAGTTCCCAAGCGGTGAATCCATTTGGCTTCACGTCTCAAAAGTGTCTTTCTGGGGCGAGTGTATATTGCATGTGTAGTAGGTAAACCATCAATGATCATCCAATGTAGGCTAATAATGGCATGATTTAACAGACTGCAGTGTTGGCCAGGCCATATCTCCTATTTACTCTGTAGATTTTTATCCGCTAAGGCTTGTTGATAGACATGCGGTGATTCGCCATGCGTTCCTGAATGTCGTGGAAGTCTTCCTATATAATATGAGCCCAAGGGCACACTATAATAATAATGATTGTTGCGACTAGTGGCACTATCTATCGACCATCATCTTACCATCTATTTTTTATCTGTCTACCTATTTTACTGTGTTACTATCTATCGACCATCTATCTTACCATCTATTTTATCTGTCTACCTATTTGCTGTGTTACCATCTATCGACCATCATCTTACCACTTTTTTATCTGTCACCTATTTTACTGTGTTACTATCTATCGACCATCTTTATTACCATCTATTTTATTGTCTACCTATTTTACGGTTACTATCTACGACATCTTCACATCTATTATTTCACCTATTTGAGTGTTACATCTATCGACCATCTATTCTACCATCTATTTTATCTGTCTACCTATTTACAGTGTTACTATCTATTGAATCTATCTCACCATCTATTTTATCCGTCTCTACAATTTGCGTGTTACTATTATTGACCATCTCTTACCATATATTTACCGTTAATATCTACCTACCATCTTCTTACCATTTATTTTATCTGTCTACCATTTTACTGTGTTACTATCTATCTACCATCTATTTTACCATCTATTTTATCTGTCTATATTTTCTGTGGTACCTCTATTGACCATCTATTACCATCTTTTATCTGTCTCCTATTTTACTGTGTTACTATCTATCAACCATTATCTTACCATCTATTTTATCTTGTCTACCATTTACTGTGTTACATCTATCGGCATCTATTACCATCTATTTTATCTTCTACCTATTTACTGTGTTACTATCTATGACCATCATCTTACCATCATTTTACTGTGTTTACTATCTATCGACCATCTATTACCATCTATTTTATCGTCACTATTTATGTGTTACATCATCTACCATCTATTCATCATTTTATCTGTCTACCTATTTACTGTGTTACTATCTATCGACCATCTATCTTACATCTATTATCCTGTCTACCTATTTACTGTGTTACTATCTATTACCATCTATCTAACATCTATTTTATCTGTCTACCTATTTTACTGTGTTACTATCTGTTACCATCTATCTCACCATCTATTTATATTCTACTATTTACTGTGTTTACTATCTATCGACAATCTATCTACCATCTATTTATTCTACCTATTTTACAGTGTTACTTTATATTATCGACCATCTATTACCATCTATTTATCTGTTCTACCTATTTTACAGTGTTACTATCTATGACCATCTATCTTACCATTATTTTATTCGTTCTATATATTTTGCTTGTACTATCTATTGACCATCCATCTTACCATTATTTTACTGTGTACTATTAGCACCATCTACTACCATTTATTTTATCTGTCTACCTATTTTACTGTGTTACTATTATCTACCATCTATTTTTACCATCTATTTTATCGTCTACCTATTTTACTGTGTACTCTCTATGACCTCTTATTTACCATCTATTTATCTGTCTACTATTTTACTGTGTTACTATCTACGACCATCTATCTTACCATCTATTTTATCCATTACCTATTTTCTGTGTTACTATCTAATGACCATCTATCTTACCATCTATTTTATCTGTCTCCCTATTTAATGTGTTACTATCTATAACCATCTTACCATCATTTATTGTCTACCTATTTTACTGTGTTACTATCTATCAGCCATCTATCTACCATCTATTTATCTGTCTACCTATTTTACTGTGTTACTATCTTGACCATATATTCTTACCATCTATTTATTGTGACTATCTATCGACCATCTATCTACCATCTATTTTATCTGTCTACCTATTACGTGTTAATATCTATCTACCATTATCTACCAATCTATTTATCTGTCTACCATTTTATGTGTTACTATCTATCGACCATCTATCTACCATCTATTTTATCCGTCTACCTATTTACTGTGTTACTATCAACCATCTATCTTACCATCTATTTATCCGTCTACCTATTTTACTGTGTTACTATCTATTGACCACTATCTTACCATCTATTTATCTGTCTACCTATTTTACTGTGTTACTATCTATCTACATCTATCTACCATCTATTTTATCTGTCTACCTATTTTACTGTGTACTACTTCTACCATCTATCTACCATCTATTTACTTCTACCTATTTACGTGGTACTATCTATCGACCATCTATCTTACCATCTATTTATCTGTCTACCTATTTTACTGTGTTTACTATCTATCGACCTCTATCTTACCATCTATTTTACTGTTATACTATTTTACTGTGTTACTATCTATCCCATCTATCTTACCATCTATTTTATCTGTCTACCTATTTTACTGTGTTTACTATCTATCGACCATCTATCTTACCATCTATTTTATCTGTCTACCTATTTGCTGTGTTACTATCTATTGACCATCTATCTTACCATCTATTTTACTGTGTACTATCTGACTGCATCTATCTACATCTATTTTATCTGTCTACCTATTTTACTGTGTTACTATCTATCTACCATCTATTTACCATCTATTTATCTCTACCTATTTTACTGTGTTACTCTCTCTTGACATCTATCTTACCATCTATTTTACTGTCTACCATTTTACCGTGTTACTATCTATCTACCATCTATTTTACCATCTATTTACCTGTCTACCTATTTTAATGTGTTACTATCTATCGACCATCTATCTACCATCTATTTTATCGTCTACCTATTTTACTGTTCTATCTTCACCATCTTTCTACCATCTATTATCTGTCTACCTATTTTACTGTGTTTACATCTATCGACCATCTATCTACCATTATTTTATCTGTCTACCTATTACGTTGTTACTATCTATTGAACATCTATCTTACATTATTTTATCCGCTACTATTTTCATTGTGTTACTATTTTTTCTTTATTGACCATCTATCTTACCATCTTATTTACTGTGTTACTATCTAGCTACCATCTATCTACCATCTATTTTATCTGTCTACCTAATTTACTGTGTTACTATCTATCTACCATCTATTTACCATTTATTTTATCTGTCTACCTATTTTACTGGTTACTCTCTATTGACCATCTATCTTAACCATCTATTTTACCTGTCTACCTATTTTACTGTGTTACTATCTATCACCATCTATTTTACCATCTATTTTATCTGTCTACCTATTTTACTGTGTTACTATCTATGACCATCTATCTACCATCTATTTTACTGTCTACCTATTTTACTGTGTTACTATCATCACCATCTATCTACCATCTATTTTATCTGTCTACCTATTTGACTGTGTACTATCTATGACCATTATCTACCATCTTTTTACTGTTTACCTATTTTACTGTGTTACTATCCATCAACCATCTTTCTTACCATCTATTTTATCCGTCTACTATTTTACTGTGTTACTATCAACCATCTATCTTACCATCTATTTTATCCGTCTACCTATTTTACTGTGGTTAATCTATCGACCATCTATCTTACCATCTATTTTATCTGTCTACCTATTTTACGTGTGTACTATCAACCACTATCTTACCATCTTTTTACCGTCTACCTATTTTACTGTGTACTATCTATCGACCATCTATCTTACCATCTATTTTATCTGCTACCTATTACTGTGTTACTATCTATCGACCATCTATCTTACCATCTTTTTATCCGTCTACCTATTTACGTGTTTACTATCTATGACCATCTATCTTACCATCTATTTTACCTGTCTACCTATTTTACTGTGTTACTATCTATCTACCATCTATCTACCATCTATTTTATCTGTCTACCTATTTTACTGTGTTACTATCTATTGACCACTATCTACCATCTATTTTACCTGTCTACCTTTTACTGTGTTACTATCCATCAACCATCTTTCTTACCATCTATTTTATCTCTCTACCTATTTTACTGTGTTACTATCTATCTACCATCTATCTACCATCTATTTTACTGTGTACCTATATATCAAACATCTTTCTTACCATGTATTTTATCCGTCTACCTATTTTACTGTGTACTATCTATCGACCATCTATCTTAACATTCTTTTTACCTGTCACCTTTTTACTGTGTTACTATCTATCTACCATCTATCTACCATCTTTTATTCGTCTAACTATTTGACTGTGTACTATCTATTGACCATCTATCTACCATCTATTTTACCTGTCTACCTATTTTACTGTGTTAATATCATCAACCATCTTTCTTACCATCTATTTATCTGTCTACCTATTTACTGTGTTACTATTATCTACCATCTATCTTACCATCTATTTATCTGTACCTATTTTACTGTGTACTATCTATCTACCATCTATTACCATCTATTTTACTGTGTACATATATATCAACCATCTTTCTTACCATGTATTTATCCGTCTACCATTTTACTGTGTTACTATCTACGACCATCTATCTTACCATCTATTTTACCTGTCTACCTATTTTACTGTGTTGGTACTATCTATCTACCATCTATCTACAATTATTTTATCTGTTACCTATTGACTGGTGTTACTATCTATTGACCACTATCTACCATCTATTTTACCTGTCTACCTATTTTACTGTGTTACTATCCATCAACCATCTTTCTTACCATCTATTTTATCTGTCTACCTATTTTACTGTGTTACTATCTATCTACCATCTATCTTACCATCTATTTTATCTGGCTACCATATTTACTGTGTTACTATCTATTGACCATCTATTTTACTGTGTTACTATCTATCGACCATCTATCTTACCATCTATTTTATCTGTCTACTATTTTACTGTGTTACTATCTATCGACCATCTATCTTACCATCTATTTTATCTGTCTACCTATTTTACTGTGTTACTATCTATCAACCATCTATCTTACCATCTATTTTACCTGTCTACCTATTTTACTGTGTTACTATCTATCTACCATCTATCTACCATCTATTTTATCTGTCTACCTATTTGACTGTGTTACTATCTATTGACCATCTATCTACCATCTTTTTTACCTGTCTACCTATTTTACTGTGTTACTATCCATCAACCATCTTTCTACCATCTATTTTATCTGTCTACCTATTTTACTGTGTTACTATCTATCTACCATCTATTTACCGTCTATTATCTGTCTAATTTTACTGTGTTACTATCTATCGACATCTATCTTACCATCATTTTATCCGTTTCTACCTATTTTACTGTGTTACTATCAACCATCTATCTTACATCTATTTATCCGTCTACCATTTTACTATGTTACTATCTATGACACATCTATCTTACCATCTATTTTATCTGTCTACCTATTTTACTGTGTTACTATCAACCATCTATCTTACCATCTATTTTATCCGTCTACCTATTTGACTGTGTTACTATCTATCGACCATCTATCTACCATCTATTTTATCTGTCTACGTATTTTACTGTGTTACTATCTGTCTACCATCTATCTTACCATCTATTTTACCATCTATTTTATCTGTCTACCTATTTTACTGTGTTACTATCTATCAACCATCTTTCTTACCATCTATTTTATCTGTCTACCTATTTTACTGTGTTAATATCTATCAACCATTATTACCATCTATTTTATCTGTCCTATTTACTGTGTTACTCTATCACCATCTATCTTACCATCTATTTTATCTGCTACCTATTTTCGTGTTACTATCTATCGACCATCTATCTTACCATCTATTTACCTTTTACCTTTTATGTTACTATCAACCATCTTTCTTACCATCTATTTATCGTCTACCTATTTTACTGTGTTACTATCTATCGACCATCTATCTACCATCTATTTATCTGTCTACCTATTTACTGTGTTACTATATATCACCATCTATCTTACCATCTATTTATCTTTCTACCTTATTTTACTGTGTTACATCTATCGACATCTATTTACCATTATTTTATCTGTCTACTATTTTCTGTGTTACTGTCTATCGACCATCTATTCTACATCTATTTTATCTGTCTACCTATTTTACTGTGTTACTATCAAACCATCTATTCTACCATCTATTTATCTGTCTACCTATTTTACTGTGTTACTATCTATCATCTATCTATCTCATCTATTTACCTGTCTACCTATTTTACTGTGTTACTATCTATCTACCATCTATCTACCATCTATTTATCTGTCTACCTATTTGACTGTGTTACTATCTATTGACCATCTATCTACCATCTTTTTTACCTGTCTACCTATTTTACTGTTGTACTATCCATCAACCATCTTTCTTACCATCTATTTTATCTGTCTACCTATTTTACTGTGTTACTATCTATCTACCATCTATCTTACCGTCTATTTTATCTGTCTACCTATTTTACTGTGTTACTATCTATCGACCATCTATCTTACCATCTTTTTATCCGTCTACCTATTTTACTGTGTTACTATCAACCATCTATCTTACCATCTATTTTATCCGTCTACCTATTTTACTATGTTACTATCTATGACCATCTATCTTACCATCTATTTTATCTGTCTACCTATTTTACTGTGTTACTATCAACCATCTATCTTACCATCTATTTTATCCGTCTACCTATTTTACTGTGTTACTATCTATCGACCATCTATCTACCATCTATTTTATCTGTCTACCTATTTTACTGTGTTACTATCTGTCTACCATCTATCTTACCATCTATTTTACCATCTATTTTATCGTCTACCTATTTTACTGTGTTACTATCTATCAACCATCTTTCTTACCATCTATTTTATCTGTCTACCTATTTTACTGTGTACTATCTATCAACCATTTTTCTTACCATCTATTTATCTGTCTAACTATTTTACTGTGTTACTATCTATCTACCATCTATCTTACCATCTATTTTTCTGTCTACCTATTTTACCGTGTTACTATCTATCGACCATCTATCTTACCATCTATTTTACCTTTCTACCTATTTTACTGTGTTACTATCAACCATCTTTTTACCATCTATTTTATCTGTCTACCTATTTTACTGTGTTACTATCTATCGACCATCTATCTACCATATATTTTATCTGTCTACCTATTTTACTGTGTTACTATCTATCTACCATCTATCTTACCATCTATTTTATCTTTCTACCTATTTTACTGTGTTACTACTATGACCATCTATCTACCATCTATTTTATCTGTCTACCTTTTTCTGTGTTACTGTCATCGACCATCTATCTACCATCTATTTATCGTCTACCTTTTTACTGTGTTACTATCAACCATCTTTTTACCATCTATTTTATCTGTCTACCTATTTTACTGTGTTACATTCTATCGATCATCATCTTCCATCTATTTTATTGTCACTATTTTACTTGTTACTATCTATATACCATCTATCTTACCATCTATTTTATCTGTCTACCTATTTTACTGTGTTACTATCTATCGACCATCTATCTTACCATCTATTTTATCTTTCTACCTATTTTACTGTGTTACTATCTATCGACCATCTATCTACCATCTATTTTATCTGTCTACCTATTTTACTGTGTTACTATCTATCGACCATCTATCTACCATCTATTTATCTGTCTACCTATTTTACTGTGTTACTATCTATCGACCATCTATCTTACCATCTATTTTATCTTTCTACCTATTTCACTGTGTTACTATCTATCGTCAATCATGTATCGTTCTATAATATATATTGTTTTAAATGTTTAGTAACAACAAGTTTAACCATACTGACCCACTGAGGGCTTGATCCCTCTGCATACGGCACATCTATTTAACGTTTGTAGAACCATTCATCTGTTTTTTCACTGTACCTATTGCCAGAATACTGTTGTGCGAACCCCTAGAAAAACCTGGGCTTAGCTTCAAAAACCCAACTGTGCCATAGTTCCCAATAACCTCCCACTGCATTAGACACAACACTGCTCATTATCTCTAATGAGGGACGTGTCATCTGATTCTGACAGTTTGACCTGTAGGATGTGACAACCCAGAGACACTGAAAAATGTCACAGTGAGGATTCCGCTATTTCTTAGGCTTGTATGGTTCTTAAATTAGTTCCTGAGAGTCTACAGCATGGCAGTACTACTGATATCACAGTGGGATCACAGGCTAAGCACAGAGGTATTAGTTCTTCTGTCTTAGATAATGGAATTAGGCAGGAAAAGTGTGAAAGTATACCCAGTGACAGAATGTGGGGGGAATTCATTTTGGGTAGGGACCTCCTATGTGCAATGCTGTGTTCAGTGCATGCACTTTCATTCAGTCGATCCTAATGGAATAAGCAAGTTTGTTTGCATTCATACACAGCTGTAGTGTGAATATAGCCTAACTCCATCTATCCTTCATCTTTCTGTCTCGGTGTTCAACCTTCAGGTCCACCCCAGTCACCACTCTCTAAAAGTCCATGACTAATGGACAGTTCATATCAATCGAACTAAAAATCACACTCCCAATGTAACCAAACAATATCTCAGACAGTCTGCTGCTAAAATCGTCCCAGTCTTAGATTTTAAAGTCCATTCCCCATGAATAGTGGGAATCATAGACTCAACCGGCATCATTTACAGAGAGGTGATGGACAATATTCTGGAGTTAAACTCGCGCTAACCGATTCTAGCACAATTTTATCTTCATCTTTCGCACCCTTGCAGCCTGAGCAGGCCATTCAGAATTGTGTTTGTGCCGTTTTTTGCTAACTAATAGTTGGCGTTAAAAGTCCTCAAAGAACAACACCATTTCCCTATCCACCAAAAGGCGTAAACACGATATTGAATCTCTTGTTTATAAATGTAAACACGGGACATTTACCAGAAGCGATTGCCGCTCTAGATAAATTAGGCCGAATATATTTAATACCAAGGGCCTGTTTTATTTGTATATAGAAAGGTGCATCATCCTCTTAATTATGCACAATAATTATCCCAAAATGCCAATCTCATGGTAATTTCCACATTATATACTGAGCAGGTTAGGCCTAAATGATCAAACACCATCTGTCATTGTCAGCGTATTAGTCACCGCTGTCATAAATTTACGGGAAATAAAAATAATTCAGATTCCTTTGGCTGAATAGGAAATGTAAAAGCTCAGGGTGAACCTCACTAAATTCCAGTTATTTGTCTCAATCTCACAATTGATTCCTGGAGCTTCCTGAGCAGGTCTGGTACTACGTGGGTCATTGCTATAGAATACGCAATTAAATGGTTTTCTTGAGTGTGGTTTTGGTGGCACAAAGCCTCGTCTTGTTCTGTTTTTACCCTCTCTCCACTGTCTGGTTTTCCTTATCAACCAGAGATAAATCCCAACAATGAATAGGTCAGTGGGAGCTATACATTGTCTTTTACGTTGCTGCATAAAGGTGGCCATACACCAGCACGATATTACTTACACGACCGACCGCTCACGTGACGTTCCTACGATCCTGCCGGAACCACCTCTCCCGATCTTATATACGACCGACATGCGAACGCAAAATGAATGGGATTTTGCGATCGCATGTCGGTCGTATATAAGATCGGGAGAGGTGGTTCCAGAGGATCGCAAGGAACGTGCGTGAGTGGTCGGTCGGGTAAGTAATATCGTGCGGTGTATGGCCACCTTAAATCTCACATTGGATATTTGAGAAACATTTTAGATTTTGTTGTTTCTATGCGTAAGATAGATGGTCGATAGATAGTAACACGGTAAAATAGGTAGACGGATAAAATAGATGGTAAGATAGATGGTTGATAGTAACACAGTAAAATAGGTAGACAGATAAAATAGATGGTAAGATAGATGGTCGATAGATAGTAACACAGTAAAATAGGTAGACAGATAAAATAGATGGTAGATAGATGGTTGATAGTAACACAGTAAAATAGGTAGACGGATAAAATAGATGGTAAGAAAGATGGTTGATGGATAGTAACACAGTAAAATAGGTAGACAGGTAAAAAAGATGGTAGATAGATGGTCAATAGATAGTATACACAGTCAAATAGGTAGACAGATAAAATAGATGGTAGATAGATGGTAGATAGATAGTAACACAGTAAAATAGGTAGACAGGTAAAATAGATGGTAAGATAGATGGTCGATAGATAGTAACACAGTAAAATAGGTAGACAGATAAAATAGATGGTAAGATAGATGGTCAATAGATAGTAACACAGCAAAATAGGTAAGACGGATAAAATAGATGGTAGATAGATGGTCAATAGATAGTAACACAGTAAAAATGGTAGACGTAAAATAGATGGTAAGATAGATGGTCATAGATAGTAACACAGTAAAATAGGTAGAAGGATAAAATAGTGGTAATAAATAGATGGGTAGATAGATAGTAACACAGTAAAATAGGTAGACAGTAAAATAGGAGGTTAAGATAGATGGGTCAATAGAAGTAACACAGTAAAATAGGTAGACAGATAAAATAGATGGTAAAATAGGATGGTAGATAGATAGAACACAGTAAAATAGGTAGACAGTAAATAGATGGTAAGTAGATGGTAGATAGATAGTAACACAGTAAATAGATGGTAAGATAGATGGTCAATAGATAGTAACACAGAAAATAGGTAGACGATAAAATAGATGGAGATAGATGGTCAATAGATAGACACTGTAAAATAGGTAGACAGATAAAATAGATGGTAGATAGGTGTCGATAGATAGTAACACAGTAAAAATAGGTAGACAGATAAAATAGATGGTAAGAAATGATGGTCGATAGATAGTAACACAGTAAAATAGGTAGACAGATAAAATAGATGGTAAGATAGATGGTCGATAGATAGTAAAAACAGTAAATAGGTAGACAGTAAAATAGATGGTAAAATAGATGGTAGATAGATAGTAACACAGTAAAATAGGTAGACAGGTAAAATAGATGGTAAGATAGATGGTCAATAGAGAGTAACACAGTAAAATAGGTAGACAGATAAAATAGATGGTAAAATAGATGGTAGATAGATAGTAACACAGTAAAATAGGTAGACAGATAAAATAGATGGTAAGATAGATGGTAGCTAGATAGTAACACAGTAAAATAGATGGTAAGATAGATGGTCAATAGATAGTAACACAGCAAAATAGGTAGACAGATAAAATAGATGGTAGATAGATGGTCGATAGATAGTAACACAGTAAAATAGGTAGACAGATAAAATAGATGGTAAGATAGATGGTCGATAGATAGTAACACAGTAAAATAGGTAGACAGGTAAAATAGATGGTAAAGATAGATGGTCGATAGATAGTAACACAGTAAAATAGGTAGACAGATAAAATAGATGGTAAGATAGATGGTCGATAGATAGTAACACAGTAAAATAGGTAGAAAGATAAAATAGATGGTAAGATAGATGGTAGACAGATAGTAACACAGTAAAATAGGTAGACAGATAAAATAGATGGTTAGATAGATCGTAGATAGATAGTAACACAGTAAAATAGGTAGACAGATAAAATAGATGGTAAGATAGATGGTCAATAGATAGTAACACGGTAAAATAGGTAGACGGATAAAATAGATGGTAAGATAGATGGTTGATAGTAACACAGTAAAATAGGTAGACGGATAAAATAGATGGTAAGATAGATGGTCGATAGATAGTAACACAGTAAAATAGGTAGACAGATAAAATAGATGGTTAGATAGATGGTAGATAGATAGTAACACAGTAAAATAGGTAGACAGATAAAAATAGAGGTAAGATAGATGGTCGATAGATAGTAACACAGTAAAATAGATGGTAAGTAGATGGTCGATAGATAGTAACACAGTAAAATAGGTAGACAGATAAAATAGATGGTAGATGATGCCGATAGATAGTAAACAGTAAAATAGGTAGAAATAAAATAGATGGTAAGATAGATGGTTGATAGATAGTAACACAGTAAAATAGTAGACAGATAAAATAGATGGTAAGATAGATGGTCGATAGATAGTAACACAGTAAAATAGGTAGACAGGTAAAAATAGATGGTAAATAGATGGTAATAGATAGTAACCAGTAAAATAGGTGACAGGTAAAATAGATGGTAAGATAGATGGTCAATAGAGAGTAAACACAGTAAAAATAGGTAGACAGATAAAATAGAGGTAAAATAGATGGTAGATAGATTAGTAACACAGTAAAATAGGTAGACAGATAAATTAGATGGTAAGATAGATGGTGCTCGATAGTAACACAGTTAAAATGATGGTAAGATAGATGGTCAATAGATAGTAACACAGCAAAAATAGGAGACAGATAAAAATAGATGGTAAGATAGATGGTCGATAGATAGTAACCACAGTAAAATAGGTAGCACAGATAAAATAGATGGTAAGATAGATGGTCGATAGAATAGTAACACAGTTAAAATAGGTAGAACAGATAAAATAGATGGTAAGATAGATGGTCAATAGATAGTAACACAGAAAATAGGTAGACAGATAAAATAGATGGTAGATAGATGGTCGATAGATAGTAACACAGAGAAAATAGGTAGACAGTAAAATAGATGGTAGATAGATGGTGATAGATAGTACACAGTAAAATAGGTAGACAGATAAAATAGATGGTAAGATAGATGGTAGATAGATAGTAACACAGTAAAATAGGTAGGAATAAAATAGATGGTAAGATAGATGGTAGAAGATAGTAACACAGTAAAATAGGTAGACAGATAAAATAGATGGTTAGATAGATGGTAGATAGATAGTAAACACGTAAAAAAGAGGTAGACAGATAAATAGATGGTAAGATAGATGGTCAATAGTAACCAGTAAAATAGGTAGACAGGATAAAATAGTGGTAAGATAGATGGTTGAGTAGTAACACAGTAAAATAGGTAGACAGATAAAATAGATGGTAAGATAGATGGTCGATAGTAGTAACACAGTAAAATAGGTAGAAGATAAAATAGATGGTAGATAGATGGTAGTAGATGAACACAGTAAATAGTAGACAGATAAAATAGATGGTAAGATAGATGGTCG
The DNA here is from genome assembly GCA_019447015.1 of Hymenochirus boettgeri. Classification (NCBI taxonomy): domain Eukaryota; kingdom Metazoa; phylum Chordata; class Amphibia; order Anura; family Pipidae; genus Hymenochirus; species Hymenochirus boettgeri. Next base: position 235,390,944 of record CM033472.1, read on the forward strand.
ATAGATAGTAACACAGTAAATAGATGGTTAAGATAGATGGTCATAGATAGTAACACAGTAAAATAGGTAGACAGATAAAATAGATGGTAGATAGATGGTCGATAGTAGTAACACAGTAAAATAGGTAGACAGATAAAAATAGATGGTAAGATAGATGGTTGATAGATAGTAACACAGTAAAATAGGAGACAGTAAATAGATGGAAGATAGATGGTCATAGATAGTAACCAGCAAAATAGGTAGAGGATAAAATAGATGGTAAGATAGATGGTCGATAGATAGTAACACAGTAAAATAGGTAGACAGATAAAATAGATGGTAAGATAGATGGTAATAGAGAGTAACACAGTAAAATAGGTAGACGATAAAATAGATGGTAAAAATAGATGGTAGATAGATAGTAACCAGTAAAATAGGTAGACAGATAAAATAAAAGGTAAGAAGATGGTACGCATAGATAGTAACACAGTAAATAGTAGAGAATATGGTATAGATGTAGAATGTGTCGATAGATAGGAACACTAGAAAATAGGCTAGACAGATAAAATAGATGGTAGAAGATAGGTCAAAAGATAAGATAGGTAACACAGTAAAATAGGTGAGACAGATAAAATAGATGGTAAGATAGATGGTCGATAGATAGTAAACACATAAAATAGGTAGACGGATAAAATAGATGGTAAGATAGATGGTCAATAGATAGTAACACAGTAAAATAGGTAGACAGGTAAAATAGATGGTAAGATAGATGGTCATTAGATAGTAACACAGTAAAATAGGTAGACAGGTAAAATAGATGGTAAGATAGATGGTAGATAGATAGTAACACAGTAAAATAGGTAGACAGATAAAATAGATGGTAAGATAGATGGTCGATAGCTATCGACCATCTATCTTACCATCTATTTTATCTGTCTACCTATTTTGCTGTGTTACCATCTATCGACCATCTATCTTACCATCTATTTTATCTGTCTACCTATTTTACTGTGTTACTATCTATCGACCATCTTTCTTACCAACAATCTTTTTATCGGCCACCTATTTTTACTGTGTTACTATCTATCGACCATCTTTCTTACCATCTATTTTATCTTTCTACTTATTTTGCTGTGTTACTATCTATCGACCATCTATCTACCATCTATTTTATCTGTCTACCTATTTTACAGTGTTACTATCTATCGACCATCTATCTACCATCTATTTTATCTGTCTACCTATTTTACAGTGTTACTATCTATTGACCCATCTATCTCACCATCTATTTTATCCGTCTACATATTTGCTGTGTTACATCTATTGACCATCTATCTTACCATCTATTTTACTGTGTTACTATCTAGCTACCATCTATCTTACCATTTATTTTATCTGTCTACCTATTTTACTGTGTTACTATCTATCTACCATCTATTTTACCAATCTATTTTATCTGTCTACCTATTTTTACTGTGTTCACTCTATCGACCATCTATCTTACCATCTATTTTATCTGTCTACCTATTTTACTGTGTTACTATCTATCTACCATCTATCTTACCATCTATTTTATCTGTCTACCTATTTTACTGTGTTACTATCTATCGACCATCTATCTTACTGTGTTACTATCTATCGACCATCTATCTTACCATCTATTTTATCTGTCTACCTATTTTACTGTGTTACTATCTACTACCATCTATCTAACCTCTATTTTATCTGTCTACCTATTTTTACTGTGTTACTATCTATCGACCATCTATCTTACCATCTATTTTATCCGTCTACCTATTTTACTGTGTTACTATCAACCATCTATCTTACCATCTATTTTATTCGTCTACCTATTTTACCGTGTTACTATCTATTGACCATCTATCTTACCATCTATTTTATCTGTCTACCTATTTTACTGTGTTACTATCTATCTACCATCTATCTAACCATCTATTTTATCTGTCTACCTATTTTACTGTGTTACTATCTGTCTACCATCTATCTTACCATCTATTTTATCTTTCTACCTATTTTACTGTGTTACTATCTATCGACCATCTATCTACCATCTATTTTATCTGTCTACCTATTTTACAGTGTTACTATCTATCGACCATCTATCTACCATCTATTTTATCTGTCTACCTTTTTTACAGTGTTACTATCTATTGACCATCTATCTTACCATCTATTTTACTGTGTTACTATCTAGCTACCATCTATCTTACCTTTTATTTTATCTGTCTACCTATTTTACTGTGTTACTATCTATCTACCATCTATTTTACCATCTATTTTATCTGTCTACCTATTTTACTGTGTTACTCTCTATTACCATCTATCTTACCATCTATTTTATCTGTCTACCTATTTTACTGTGTTACTATCTATCGACCATCTATCTTACCATCTATTTTATCCATCTACCTATTTTGCTGTGTTACTATCTATTGACCATCTATCTTACCATCTATTTTATCTGTCTCCCTATTTTACTGTGTTACTATCTATCAACCATCTATCTTACCATCTATTTTATCTGTCTACCTATTTTACTGTGTTACTATCTATCGGCCATCTATCTACCATCTATTTTATCTGTCTACCTATTTTACTGTGTTACTATCTATCGACCATCTATCTTACCATCTATTTTACTGTGTTACTATCTATCGACCATCTATCTTACCATCTATTTTATCTGTCTACCTATTTTACTGTGTTTCATCTATCTAACCATCTATCTAACCATCTATTTTATCTGTCTACCTATTTTACTGTGTTACTATCTATCGACCATCTATCTTACCATCTATTTTATCCGCTACCTATTTTACTGTGTTACTACTTCAACCATCTATCTTACCACTATTTTATCCGTCTACCTATTTTACCGTGTTACTATCTATTGACCATCTATCTTACCATCTATTTCATCTGTCTACCTATTTTACTGTGTTACTATCTATCTACGATCTATCTAACCATCTATTTTATCTGTCTACCTATTTTACTGTGTTACTATCTGTCTACCATCTATCTTACCATCTATTTTATCTTTCTACCTATTTTACTGTGTTACTATCTATCGACCATCTATCTTACCATCTATTTTATCTGTCTACCTATTTACCTGTGTTACTACTATCGACCATCTATCTTACCATCTATTTTACCTGTCTACCTGTTTTACTGTGTTACTATCTATCGACCATCTATCTACCATCTATTTTATCTGTCTACCTATTTTGCTGTGTTACTATCTATCGACCATCTATCTTACCATCTATTTTATCTGTCTACCTATTTTACTGTGTTACTATCTATCGACCATCTATCTTACCATCTATTTTATCTGTCTACCTATTTTACTGTGTTACTATCTATCGACCATCTATCTACCATCTATTTTATCTGTCTCCTATTTTTGCTGTGTTACTATCTATTGACCATCTATCTTACCATCATTTTAACTGTGTTCTATCGAGCACCATCTATCTTACCATCTATTTATCTGTTACCTATTTTAACTGTGTTACTATCTATCTACCATCTATTTTACCATCTATTTTATCTGTCTACCTATTTTACTGTGTTACTCTCTATTGACCATCTATCTTACCATCTATTTTACCTGTCTACCTATTTTACTGTGTTACTATCTATCTACCATCTATTTTACCATCTATTTTTACCTGTCTACCTATTTTAACTGTGTTACTATCTATCGACCATCTATCTTACCATCTATTTTATCTGTCTACCTATTTTACTGTGTTACTATCTATCAACCATCTATCTTACCATCTATTTTATCTGTCTACCTATTTTACTGTGTTACTATCTATCGGCCATCTATCTACCATCTATTTTATCTGTCTACCATTTTACTGTGTTACTATCTATCGACCATCTATCTTACCATCTATTTTACTGTGTTACTATCTATCGACCATCTATCTTACCATCTATTTTATCTGTCTACCTATTTTACTGTGTTACTATCTATCTACCATCTATCTAACCATCTATTTTATCTGTCTACCTATTTTACTGTGTTACTATCTATCGACCATCTATCTTACCATCTATTTTATCCGTCTACCTATTTTACTGTGTTACTATCAACCATCTATCTTACCATCTATTTTATCCGTCTACCTATTTTACCGTGTTACTATCTATTGACCATCTATCTTAACCATCTATTTATCTGTCTACCTATTTTACTGTGTTACTATCTATCTACGATCTATCTAACCATCTATTTTATCTGTCTACCTATTTTACTGTGTTACTATCTGTCTACCATCTATCTTACCATCTATTTTATCTTTCTACCTATTTTACTGTGTTACTATCTATCGACCATCTATCTTACCATCTATTTTATCTGTCTACCTATTTACTGTGTTACTATCTATCGACCATCTATCTACCATCTATTTTACCTGTCTACCTATTTTACTGTGTTACTATCTATCGACCATCTATCTTACCATCTATTTTATCTGTCTACCTATTTTACTGTGTTACTATCTATCGACCATCTATCTACCATCTATTTTATCTGTCTACCTATTTTACTGTGTTACTATCTATTGACCATCTATCTTACCATCTATTTTACTGTGTTACTATCTAGCTACCATCTATCTTACCATCTATTTTATCTGTCTACCTATTTTACTGTGTTACTATCTATCTACCATCTATTTTACCATCTATTTTATCTGTCTACCTTTTACTGTGTTACTCTCTATTGACCATCTATCTTACCATCTATTTTACCTGTCTACCTATTTACTGTGTTACTATCTATCTACCATCTATTTTACCATCTATTTTCCTGTCTACCTATTTACTGTTTTACTATCTATCGACCATCTATCTTACCATCTATTTTATCTGTCTACCTATTTTACTGTGTTACTATCTATCGACCATCTTTCTTACCATCTATTTTTCTGTCTACCTATTTTACTGTGTTACTATCTATCGACACCTATCTACCATCTATTTTATCTGTCTACCTATTTTACAGTGTCTATCTATTGACCATCTATCTCCTCTATTTTATCCGTCTACCTATTTTGCTGTGTTACTATCTATTGACCATCTATCTTACCATCATTTACTGTGTTACTATCTAGCTACCATCTACTTACCATCTATTTACTGTCTACCTATTTTAACTGTGTTACTATCTATCTACCATCCTATTTTAACCATCTATTTTATCTGTCTACCCTATTTTACTGTGTTACTCTCTATTGACCATCTATCTTAACATCTATTTTACTGTCTACCTATTTTACTGTGTTACTATCTATCTACCCATCTATTTTTACCATCTATTTTATCTGTCTACCTATTTTACTGTGTTACTATCTAATGACCATCTATCTTACCATCTATTTTACCGTCTACCATTTTTAACTGTGTTACTATCTATTGACCATCTATCTACCATCTATTTTATCCGTCTACCTATTTTGTGCTGTGTTACTATCTATTGACCATCTTATCTTCCATCTATTTTATCTGTCTCCCTATTTACTGTGTTACTATCTATCGACCATCTATCTTACCATCTATTTACCTGTCTACCTATTGTACCGTGTTACTATCTATCTACCATCTAGCTACCATCTATTTTATCTGTCTACCTATTGACTGTGTATACTATCTATTGACCATCTATCTACATCTATTTTATCTGTCTACCTATTTTACTGTGTTACTATCAACCATCTATCTTACCATCTATTTTATCCGTCTACCTATTTTACTGTGTTACTATCAACCATCTATCTTACCATCTATTTTATCCGTCTACCTATTTTACTGTGTTACTATCTATCGACCATCTATCTTACCATCTATTTTATCTGTCTACCTATTTACTGTGTTACTATCAACCATCTATCTTACCATCTATTTTATCCGTCTACCTATTTTACTGTGTTACTATCTATCGACCATCTATCTTACCATCTATTTTATCTGTCTACCTATTTTACTGTGTTCTATCTATCGACCCATCTATCTTACCATCTATCTTATCCGTCTACCTATTTTACTGTGTTACTATCTATCGACCATCTATCTTACCATCTATTTTACCTGTCTACCTATTTTACTGTGTTACTATCTATCTACCATCTTTCTTACCATCTATTTTATCTCTCTACCTATTTTACTGTGTTACTATCTATCGACCATCTATCTACATCTATTTTACTGTGTTACTATATATCAACCATCTTTCTTACCATGTATTTTATCCGTCTACCTATTTTACTGTGTTACTATCTATCGACCATCTATCTTACTCATCTATTTTACCTGTCTACCTATTTTACTGTGTTACTATCTATCTACCATCTATCTACCATCTATTTTATCTGTCTACCTATTTGACTGTGTTACTATCTATTGACCATCTATCTACCATCTATTTTACCTGTCTACCTATTTTACTGTGTTTTACTTCCATCAACCATCCTTTCTTACCATCTATTTTATCTGTCTACCTATTTTACTGTGTTACTATCTATCTACCCTCTATCTTACCATCTATTTGATCTGTCTACCTATTTGACTGTGTTACTATCTATTGACCATCTATTTTACTGTGTTACTATCTATTGACCATCTATCTTACCATCTATTTTATCTGTTCACCTATTTTACTGTGTTACTATCTATCGACCATCTATCTTACCATTCATTTTATCTGTCTACCTATTTTACTGTTTTCTATCTATCACCACTATCTACCATCTATTTTTCCGTCTACCTATTTTACGTATGTTACTATCTATCAACATCGATCTTACCATCTATTTACCTGTCTACCTATTTTACTGTGTTACTACCTATCTACCATCTATCTACCATCTATTTTATCTGTCCTACCTATTTGACTGGTGTTCTATCTATTGACCATCATCTAACCATCTTTTTACCTGTCGTACCTATTTTACTGTGTTACTATCCATCAACCATCTTATCTACCATCTATTTTATCTGTCTACCTATTTACGTGTTACTATCTATCTACCATCTATCTTACCGTCTATTTTATCTGTCTACCTATTTTACTGTGTTACTATCTATCGACCATCTATCTTACCATCTATTTTATCCGTCTACCTATTTTACTGTGTTACTATCAAGCATCTATCTTACCATCTATTTTATCCGTCTACCTATTTTACTATGTTACTATCTATCGACCATCTATCTTACCATCTATTTTATCTGTCTACCTATTTACTGTGTTACTATCAACCACTATTTACCATCTATTTTATCCGTCTACCTATTTTACTGTGTTACTTTCTATCGACCATCTATCTACCATCTATTTTATCTGTCTACGTATTTTACTGTGTTACTATCAACCATCTATCTTACCATCTATTTTATCCGTCTACCTATTTTACTGTGTTACTATCTATCGACCATCTATCTTACCATCTATTTTATCTGCTACCTATTTTACTGTGTTACTATCAACCATCTATCTTACCATCTATTTTATCCGTCTACCTATTTTACTGTGTTACTATCTATCGACCATCTATCTTACCATCTATTTTATCTGTCTACCTATTTTACTGTGTTACTATCTATCGACCATCTATCTTACCATCTATTTATCCGTCTACCTATTTTACTGTGTTCATCTATCGACCATCTATCTTACCATCTATTTTACCTGTCTACCTATTTTAACTGTGTTCTATCTATCTACATCTATCTACCATCTATTTTATCTGTCTACCTATTTTAACTGTGTTACTATCTATACGCCATCTATCTACCATCTATTTTATCTGTCTACGTATTTTACTGTGTTACTATCAACCATCTATCTTACCATCTATTTTATCCGTCTACCTATTTTACTGTGTTACTATCTATCGACCATCTATCTTACCATCTATTTTATCTGTCTACCTATTTTACTGTGTTACTATCAACCATCTATCTTACCATCTATTTTATCCGTCTACCTATTTTACTGTGTTACTTTCTATCGACCATCTATCTTACCATCTATTTTATCTGTCTACCTATTTTACTGTGTTACTATCTATCTACCATCTATCTTACCATCTATCTTATCCGTCTACCTATTTTACTGTGTTACTATCTATCGACCATCTATCTTACCATCTATTTTACCTGTCTACCTATTTACGTGTTACTATCTATCTACCATCTATCTCCCATCTATTTTATCTGTCTACCTATTTTTACTGTGTTACTATCTTCACCATCTATCTACCATCTATTTGATCTCTACCTATTTACTGTTTTACTATCAACCATCTATCTTACCATCTATTTTATCCGTCTACCATTTTACTGTGTTACTATCTATCGACCATCTATCTTACCATCTATTTTATCTGTCTACCTATTTACTGTGTTACTATCACCATCTAATCTACCATCTATTTATCCGTCTACCTATTTTACTGTGTTTACTATCATCGACCATCTATCTTACCATCTATTTTATCTGTCTACCTATTTTACTGTGTACTATCTATCGACCATCTATCTTACCATCTATCTTATCCGTCTACCTATTTTACTGTGGTTACTATCTATCGACCATCTATCTTACCATCTATTTTACCTGTCTACCTATTTTACTGTGTTACTATCTATCTACCATCTATCTACCATCTATTTTATCTGTCTACCTATTTTACTGTGTTACTATCTATTGACCATCTATCTACCATCTATTTTATGTCTCCTATTCTTACTGTGTTTACCTATCCCATCAACCATCTTTCTACCATCTATTTATCTCTCTACCTATTTTACTGTGTTACTATCTATCTACCATCTCTCTACCATCTATTTTACTGTGTTATACTATATATCAACCATCTTTCTTACCATCTATTTTTTCTGTCTACCTATTTTACTGTGTTACTATCTATCGACATCTATCTTACCATCTATTTTACCTGTCTCCTATTTATCCTGTGTTACTATCTATCACCATCTACCTCTATTCAATCTGTCTACCTATTTGACTGTGTTACTATCTATTGACCATCTATCTACCATCTATTTTACCTGTCTACCTATTTTACTGGTTACTATCCATCAACCATCTTTCTTACCATCTATTTTATCTGTCTACCTATTTTACTGTGTTACTATCTATCTACCATCTATCTTACCATCTATTTTATCTGTCTACCTATTTTACTGTTACTATCTATTGACCATCTATTTACTGTGTTACTATCTATCGACCATCTATCTTACCATCTATTTTATCTGTCTACCTATTTTACTGTGTTACTTTCTATCGACCATCTATCTACCATCTATTTTATCTGTCTACCTATTTTACTGTGTTACTATCTACACATCTATCTTACCATCTCTTTTATCCGTCTACCTATTTTACCTATTTTACTATCTTCAACCTCTATCTTACATCTATTTACCTGTCTACCTATTTTACTGTGTTACTATCTATCTACCATCTATCTACCATCTATTTTCTGTCTGACCTATTTGACTGTGTTACTAATCTATTGACCATCTAGTCTACCATCTTTTTTTACCTGTCTACCTATTTTTACTGTGTTACTATCCCTCACATCTTTTCTTACCATCTATTTTATCTGTCTACCTATTTTACTGTGTTACTATCTATCTACCATCTATCTTACCGTCTATTTTATCTGTCTACCTATTTTACTGTGTTACTATCTATCGACCATCTATCTTACCATCTATTTTATCCGTCTACCTATTTTACTGTGTTACTATCAACCATCTATCTTACCATCTATTTTATCCGTCTACCTATTTTACTATCCAAGATAAGAAAACAATATATAGCGCACACCAGTCTTTAGCAATAATCGGTGTATTTATTCACACACGTAACGTTTCGGTACTCTTACTGGTACCTTCTTCAGACAACATCATAACCACAAAGTGTTCTCAGTGCTTAAATATATAACACAGAAGTAACAGTGACCTCTAGTGATTAGAGAAACAGTAATTTGTATTAATTGTTAATCTCAAACAAATCTGTCCCAATCGATTAAGGTGGTAGGAACATCTTGTGTGTTTATATGATAAATATGACAAAATGCTAGTGCCATAATCACTATTAACAAATAATTACTAGTGCTAAAAATGTGATAAGAGAAAAGTTTAAAAACATGTATTTTAAGATACAAAATATACAATAAATATGCTTCTTAGTATTTAATAAATCAGGAACAATTAAAAAACGCCTCTCAGTACTATTTAATTTAACGATTACTCAGAAACCTTTCAGTCCCAAATTCACATTAAGTCCCTGGTTGAAGTGCCCCTAGTGTGAATATCCAATAAGCTCCTTTCTCAACAGTCTATTATTTCTATTTCCACCTCTTTTTGGTTGGCAGACTTGGTCCAATTACCATACCCTTCAGTTCATGTGTTTGAGTTTTTATTCTAAGAATGAAGCTGCTCCTGGTGGCATGGTCTGATTTATTCGTGTTTCCTTGTCCTTACGTTCCCATGCTAGTTTAATATCACTCCTATTGTTTTGGAATCTTTTTTGAAGTCCCAATGGTTTTCCCAATGTATATTTTCGAACAAGGGCATTTAGTAGATAACACAATAATCAGTGTTTACACGTGTTAGTATCCTTGATAGAGTATGTTTTGCCACTGTATGGATGCTGGAATTGTTTCCCTGTGATTAATGATTGCACATGTTGCAGTCACAACACGGTAACATCCTGTCTTGTTGGATAATTTTACTATTGGTGTTGAGTATTTCTGTATGGATCTGCCTGATTAGATATGATACTGATCTCCTCTTCTATATGTGGGGACAGGCCTTTTTTCTTACTTTTTTCGCATAATTCTGTATCTCCCTCATGATGGGCAATATTTCCTTACAGTGTGATTAATAACATGGGAAGCTGTAGTATATTTCTGAATCATCAGTATGCCTTTATCTTGTCTCTTAGCTGTATTGATATGTGTAGCTGCGTGTGTCCTAGCCATTCAATTTCCTTTTTGTTAAACACAGTAAAATAGGTAGACAGTAAAATAGATGGTAAGATAGATGGTTCGATAGATAGTAACACAGTAAAATAGGTAGACAGATAAAATAGATGGTAAGTAGATGGTCGATAGATAGTAACACAGTAAAATAGGTAGAAAGATAAAATAATAGATGGTAAGATAGATGGTAGACAGATAGTACACAAAGTAAAATAGGTAGACAGATAAAATAGATGGTAGATAGATGTAGATAGATAGTAACACAGTAAAATAGGTAGACAGATAAATAGATGGAAGATAGATGGTCATAGATAGTAACACAGTAAAATAGGTAGACGATAAATAGATGGTAAGATAGATGGTTGATAGTAACACAGTAAAATAGGTAGACGATAAAATAGATGGTAGATAGATGGTCGATAGATAGTAACACAGTAAAATAGGTAGACAGATAAAATAGATGGTAGATAGATGGTAGATAGATAGTAACACAGTAAAATAGGTAGACAGATAAAATAGATGGTAAGATAGATGGCGATAGATAGGAACACAGTAAAATAGATGGTAAGATAGATGGTCGATAGATAGTAACACAGTAAAATAGGTAGACAGATAAAATAGATGGTAGATAGATGGTGATAGATAGTAACCAAGTAAAATAGGTTAGACAGATAAAATAGATGGTAAGATAGATGGTTGATAGATAGAACACAGTAAATAGGTAGACAGATAAAATAGATGGTAAGATAGATGGTCGATAGATAGTAACACAGTAAAATAGGTAGACAGTAAAATAGATGGTATAGAAAATAGATGGTCGATAGATAGTAACACAGTAAAATAGGTAGACAGGTAAAATAGAAGTAAGATGATGGTAATAGAGAGTAACACAGTAAAATAGGTAGACAGATAAAATAGATGGTAAAATAGATGGTAGTAGATAGTAACACAGTAAAATAGGTAGACAGATAAAATAGATGGTAAGATAGATGGTAGCATAGATAGGTAACACGTAAAATAGATGGTAAGATAGATGGTCAATAGATAGTAACACAGCAAAATAGGTAGACAGATAAAATAGATGGTAGATAGATGGTCGATAGATAGTAACACAGTAAAATAGGTAGACAGATAAAATAGATGGTAAGATAGATGGTCGATAGATAGTAACACAGTAAAATAGGTAGACAGATAAAATAGATGGTAAGATAGATGGTAGATAGATAGTAACACAGAAAATAGGTAGACAGATATAAAATAGATGGTAGATAGATGGTGATAGATAGTAACACAGTAGAATAAAAAGGTAGACAGGTAAAATAGATGGTAAGATAGATGGTTCGATGATAGTAACACAGAAAATAGGTAGACATAAAATAGATGGTAAGATAGATGTCGATAGATAGTAACACAGAAAATAGGTAGAAAGATAAAATAGATGGTAAGATAGAGTGGTGAAGTAGTAAAACAGTAAAATAGGTAGACAGAAAAATAGATGGTAGATAGATGTAGATAAGTAACACAGTAAAATAGGTAGACAGAAAATAGAAGTAAGATAGATGGTCATAGATAGTAACACGTAAAGATAATAAATAAAAATAGTAGACGGATAAAATAGTGGTAAGTAGATGGTTGATAGTAACACAGTAAAATAGGTAGACGATAAAATAGATGGTAAGATAGATGGTCATAGATAGTAACACAGTAAAATAGGTAGACAGAAAAATAGATGGTAGATAGATGGTGTAGATAGATAGTAACACAGTAAAATAGGTAGACAGAAAAATAGATGGTAAGATAGATGGTCGATAGATAGTAACACAGTAAAATAGATGGAAGATAGTGGTGATAGATAGTAATTAGTGTAAACAGTTTAGTAAAAAGGGTAGACAGATAAAATAGATGGTAGATAGATGGCGATAGATAGTAACCAGTAAATAGGTAGACAGATAAATAGATGGTAAGATAGATGGTGATAGATAGTAACACAGTAAAATAGGTAGACAGATAAAATAGATGGTAGATAGATGGTCAAGATAGTACACAGCAAAATAGGTAGAGGAATAAAATAGATGGTAAGATAGATGGTCGATAGATAGTAACATAAAATAGGTAGAGACGATAAAATAGATGGTAAGATAGATGTGTCATAAGAGTAACACAGTAAAATAGGTGACAGATATAGATGGTAAAATAGATGGTTAATAGATAGATAGTAACACAGTAAAATAGGTAGACAGATAAAATAAAGAGGTAGATAGATGGTAGCTAGATAGTAACACAGTAAAATAGATGGTAAGATAGATTGGTAATGATATAGTATAGTAACACTAGTAAAATAGGTAGACAGATAAAATATATGGTATGGGACTGAAAATTTTTAAAACTGTGCACTAAAAAAAGCAACCTTGCCTCATTTAAATCTATAAATGAATACATGTACTACTTATACTCTTGAATACATGAATATGTTTGTGTTGCTGCATGACTTGTTTTGGTCAAGCTCAGTCCCAGCCCCCTGCCTAACTTTCTTACTCTCTGTGAGGGCAAACATGCTCAGTAATCTCTATGAGGCAGCATTGGGAGAGGGAATTTCCCACCATGCTGTTCTCGTACCAACTGTTACCATTCCAGCTACAGCAAAATTACACATAACAGGAGAGTTTATGATAAAAAAAGGCACTTGATTGACAGCTGAAATATAAGATATTTCAGTCTAGATATCTAAAGAAATAGGGGACAGATCAACAAGAAGAAATATAATTTTCAGTAATGGGCAATTTAAAAAAAGATAATTTCCCAGTGTAAATATCCTTTAATGTTGTTTAATAATGATGTGTAAAAGGGGAAATTAATAATGTGTTTTTAACAATTGCACCTCTACTATACTCCTGAATCTTTTAATACTGACATTTGACTTGGCAGTGCCCATAGGCAGGGTCCAGTGAGGTCAATGCATAAACAGGCTCCTCCTTAGTCTACTAAAGTCTCTGGCTGGCATTACAGAGGGACTGGCTACTTTTATATCAATTGGGTTTTACAGTAACACTGTACACTGTAGGTACAATTTACTGTAATCTGATTTTACAGTAGACTGTTAGTATGTAGGACTGATTGGTGTTTCATAGACAGATATACGATTATAAAAGCAATTATCAGGTTGGTTGCGGTAGGTTACAGGCCCAGAGTGAATTAAATGTAGAGCACTATAAGGGCTGACAGGTGCATGGCCTTGATGTTCGGGAGCGAGCTATTTGTGGCTCCGCCCATACCCTAGGTTGCCAATTGTAGAAGTTGGGAGGTATAGGGAAGAAACTGATATGTATATAAGAGCAGGGATAGAGATCTGTCATTGTTTACCTGGGATTCCCTGAAACTGCACACACCTTAAGTTAAGAAAAAAAAGAATACATTTTATATATATATACATATATGATAAAGTTGGAAGTTATTAATTGAGTTATGTTATTAAAGCGACCTGCGACCTGATTTCACCACCTTTATATAGTGTCTGTGTGTTTATTATTATTTGGTTAAGTAACCTCCACTGTGCATGTGAATAACAGAGTTTCTGTGTTTGGTTGGACCATACACTGCTACATGCGCTCTACACTCTTAAAGGGACAGTTTGTTTTTCTCAAAAGAAAGCCTATTTGCTCATGCGGGTTGTGTTGCCAATGGGGTTCTATGAATCTTCCCTCAATCCCTCTCTACGTTTCCTCAAAAATGATAGAGTGGATGAAAATGTCTGAAATTGCTTCCTGTTGAATATAATGGAAATCACCTGAACGTAGCCCAAAGCAGGCAATTATCACTGGGAAGCATCGCCTTCCTATCTGTAAGGCTGTTATTGGTTATGTGGGGCGAAAGAGAGGCAAGCAACATAAATAAGCCAATGTTAAACTTCTAACATACCTGCGATCATTTATGGAGTTGTAGTTTAACAATGGCTGCAAGGTTTGAAATCCAGTGAAGAGAATACAGCAGTTGTGTATGTTTAGAATTCTGTATAGCGATATTATTAACATCAGAAATAATGGTATTGCCCCAGGCCACCAGAAACAATGAAGGATGGCGTTAAATTTATTGTATTGCTTTTCATTAGGCTTATTACCTTACATGGAGCAGTGTTGTTTGCTGACCCATTAATATGGGCAAGTAGTGATGACAAAATGGCTGAAATGAGGTGATCCTTAGCTAATTCCCATTATACTCTGGTGTATGGTGATTTAAGGAATTTCGGTGCAGTTCCTGTTAATAGATTTATTAATAAAAGAAATCTATTGCAGCACATCATACGAATATATAGATTTGTATGCGTCCTGACATTTCCTCACACAGGGGCCTCTCTGTGGACTTATGGCCCAGGGCCAATACCCTCTTTCCCTTGTTCAAAACCTGAAGCTGCTGATCCATTTTCCTCTCCCTCATCTTTAATTCTCTCTCTTTCCTGCCCTCTCCCTGCTTCCCTCTAAATGCTTTTTTATCTCTGCTTATTCGCACCCTCTGCGTAACTGCTGAGTGTGTACCGAGGATAACAGCTGAGTGCTCTTTTCTTAGTGGTTCACACCCCTAAACTTGCATCTAGACACTTTCAGAAATGCGACAACTGAACACAATTACTGGTTTCACCTTTTAGCTCCTGAAGGAAGTGTGGAGAAAAAGAGCATGGAGGAGGGAAAGGCAAAAATGTAATGGAGAGGGGTGAGGAGAAACAGATTTAGACCGCGATCAAAGGAAATTAAATTGGCAGCAGGAGACAGATTGACATTATTATTCACCATATTTAAGTGGGAAGAAAAAGGGAAAGGGTAGATAAGGTGTGTACGACTGAGGCCATTGATACAGGTTATTACGGTGTTTCTCTTCCTAGAGTCCGGTGAAAAGGAAGCTGAGGGTTCAAAGAACAAAGGTATGAGTGCACTCTGAAACCAACCAGGGTGCAGACACCTCAGAGTTCCTCCCTTGGGAACATTAAAGGGTATGTCCACCTTAAAAATGAATATTTGGGATATGATTCCCCCTGTCCCCCCAGCCCCAACCACTATATTTATACTTTTAGAAAGTTCCCCAAACTTTACTTAACTCCCCTCTTTCCTCCGCCACGCTGCCGGCCCTCTGCTTGCTAGAAAATGCAAGCTGAGGGGCGGGACCGGCAGGCGCGTCTGTGATTGGCTGAGCGGCAGCCAATCACGGACACGGCTGCCGGGAGTTCATTTCGGCGGGGGAAAGAGGGAAGGTAAGTAAAGTTTGGGGAGCTTTCTACGAATATAAATATAGCGGTTGGTGCTGGGGGGACAGGGGGAATCCTATATATTAAGGGTTTAACGCTAGGGGGAGGGAATCCTGAGAGGGAGGGGGAGGGAGGGAGGGAAGGGCTGCAGTACGCATGCCAAACTTCTCCCGGAGGCCAGGTAGGAGGCAGAGTCCTATATGGACTCTGCTATCCTCCTGGCGGGCAGTTTTTGGGAGTTTTGGTGGGGGGACTACAGGAGAACCAGATGGAGCTGGGATGTGAAGTAAGGATTAAACTACACTACATGATGGGGCCAGTAGTGGGAGGGATTATAGTTTTGGGGGTGGACATGCCCTTTAAAGTCCTAAGAAACAATACAAACGAGGGAGGCACTCCAATAAAGCATGATTCTTTTATTTGTGACCACACATCCACTAACAACGTTTCGGGGGGTTGTTTGCCCCCTTTTTCGGGTGATCACCTCGTTTGTATTGTTTCTTTGGATGCTGGGAGTTCCTCGAAAATCAGTGTTAGGAACTGTTCAGGACCATCCTAAGAATGAATTTGAGTGCATTTTTAAAAAAAAAATATATATAAATAAATGTATTTATTTTTCATTTGTATGAATTATGTACAAAATTATGCATAAGAAAGAGATTAATAAAAATGTGTAATAATGTTTATGAAGGGGTTCCCCGAATAAAATGTTTGAAACTTGCCTGTGCTAGTAATCTGCTGCAACCAATCAGATGTCACTAAACTACAGGATACCAGTAAGAAGTGAACATTTGATTGGCTTTTGCAAACTTTTGCATCAGCACCATAGTGTAGTGGTTCTTAGATTTTTACAGATTGTGGCGCACTAATTGTGACTGCTATTTTTTCCCAAGGTTCACCTTGTGTTCACCTGTGTTCATAATGTTGGATTTAAAGTTTTAATTACCCATATTTTATGCACATTAAAGGTGTATATTGTATTCAAATCAATGTAGTGTAAAGTTGACTGTGTTGAAATTTTATCATAATATATAACAAAATAACAGAAATGTTAGTTATACTTGTGAAAATATTTCCACTACCAAAACTCTGAGGCACACCTCCAGCTCTTTTGAAGTCACACAAGTTTGCCCTGCCACATTCTTTGAGAAACCCTGTCATAGTGATCTGTGTTACTGTTATAACTAAAAAAATTTCCTGTTTCAATTTGCAAATAAAATTAATTCTGTATCATTGAAAAGGTATGAACGATTTAGTTAGAGATCCAGTTATCAGAGGTACAAATAGTCAATATGTGACTTTTTGTAGGTTGTTGAGGTTACTACTGACTGCTGGTCAGAAACTGGTAAACAACTGATTTCAAGTGGTAAGGAAAAACAAATGTTGTAATTATGAACCCCAGTGCAGTTACATTTCTGTGTATATTGTGTATAGGAGAATATTGTTTTCTGGCTCACTGCAAACGATTGCTCTTAAGGGTTTAACAGCTGTCAAGGAATGTTAATACAATATTATAATGGGACATACTTAACCTGCAATATACTAGATGATGGGATATTGCAGGTAAACACTGCATTTGACTCCTTGCTATATTCTGTAAAGCAGCCCATACAGAGTTAGGTGGCTGCAAGATGGTTAGGAAGTACCAATCAAACTACACCACCTTAGGCCATCTATCTTGTGCAGATTTGAGTTTGAAATCCACTCAATATAACGTTTCCATTGATGGGATCGCCAGAACCTTTTTAATTATTGTTCTTTTGCATTTTTCCAATGGACTGCCTGGTATTGCCATAAAAAGAAATAGAGTATGTCCAGCCAAAAAATGAAATTTTACCTGTAGGTGCAACAATCCCCCAAACACCATTTTAGTTTTACTTACTTTTTCCCAAAGATGCCCCTGCAGAAACTTACAAGACCTGGTCCCTCGCCTCCTGCTGCTGCTGCTGTTGCAAGCTAGTTTTGAGCAAGCACAGCAGCAGTGAGGCCCTTTCTGGTCAACTATTGGGTGTACCGGAACGCCTTAGACTGACAGCCGAGACCAGGAAGCAGAACAATGAGTGACCAGGTAAGTTTTTTCATGGGCATCTTTGTGGAAGGTAAAAAATGAAATTGGGGTATGTGTGTGTGTGTGGGGGGGGGTTGCTACACCTGTAGAATTATAGGGAAATATTAATTTCATTGTTTTTAGAATAACCTGCAACATATGGTTTGAATCTGGGCAACTGATAAAAAAGAACAAATACAATTATGGGGGAGAAAAGTAAATGTAACTGACTATTGCTGGGGAAACTACTAGGATAAAATGATAGGAAAGCATTAAAAATTGGTTTCATAGGTAATGAGCATTCAAGTAGAAACTTGTTTTTTTAATAGGAACCCTAAAGGAAAAGAAAATATGTCAATAAAGCAATTCTTGCTAAGGGGCTAAAGTTGTCATTATAGTTGTTAGTGTTTATGTGATGCTGTAGGAAATATGAATTGTCGGTTGGAAAACAAATATATATTTGGCAATATACACAATTCCTATGCATGATAGTGGTGGATTGTGCAATTGTGTGCAAGGGGAATCAGATGCAGATTATATAGATAACAGCAGGACATACATCATAATGCTATAAACAAAAACATTTTCCCATTGTAATTATATTAGGGATGCATAGTACATATAGAAAATTGCCCCCCTAGCAATGTAATATAAGGCTATTGTGCCACCGAGCAGTTCCCTGACCATAAAGCACAAGCGATAAAGGGTACAAGGTTATACCTAAAACGTTGTTTTGTATTTGATTCACAATAAATGGAAATTACTGATTAGTACTGTGTGCCTCTGTACTATTTTCGCTTGTGCTATAGCTTGGAGTTCCAAGGTAGATGATTGGCTGAGGTCAGGACCGTTTTTAGGCATAGGCCACCTAGGCAAAGAACTAGGGCGCCTATGTTCACCCAGGGCTCCTATTCTTCTCCCTAGCATCTCCCTGTCAGCTGTTACTTGCTGTGTTAGATCTGCTCTCCTTGTTCTGCTGTAACCTGCAACATTGTATCTAGTACAGAGCCTGAACTCCACACACTCTACATAGCAACAAATTTTGCAATTTACAAATGAACTGAAGGTGAAGGAAGGAAGTGGGGGGATGAGCTCAGCTAATAGTACTGACGAGAAGAGTTCTAAAATGCCAGGTAAAAGCTGCTGCAGACTTTATAACAGTGACCCTGTGACTAGCAGCCATGAGATCCCTATCCCTGCCTCTTTCTTCCTTCCACCCAACTCTCCAATTAGAACTTAGAGTAGGTGAGGAGTGAACAATTCAATGGAGGAGACATGGAAAGCAGGTACATACTGTATATCATGTCAGTGCTGGCAGCTGAAAGGGTTAAAGTGAAATTATTAATGCCAATATTCTTGGAAAAGCACTGAAAGAGTAAAACATCTTAGCTCTCATCAAATTTCCCTGTTCTGCCCTACCCGGCTGGAAACAATTTCTGGGGAGAACACTGGTGCCACGTACCGCACATCCACTGAAACCTATCCTGTCCTTCCAATCAGTATTTCATTTGTGGCCAGTGTCGCTGCATTCATACAAAAGTATGTATACACGCCCACCTCACCTGGCACATCGTGTGCCTCTTACCAACTAGTAAAGCGGTTCCACTATAAAGAACAGTCGCAGTAGACCGTGTCAGAAGGAGAAGCTGTAGTTTGACAGGCCAAGTTGTTTTTTTTTGTGGGGGGGGGGGCGCACATAGGTGGGAGGGCGTCTAGGGCACTAAAATGGCTATAAACGGCCCAGTCTGAGGTTGCACCTACAGCTACACTGGCAAAATGCCACAGGTGTGCCTAGACCCAAACCAAATATTGTGCTCTGACCATATAGGCCTTGTGCTTTTAGACATGGGAGGTAACGGCAAGGTTTTCAATGGATTGCATGTCTCCTTGTGCATGCCAGTACTAGTTTTACCGTAATTGTGCTTGTGTGCCCTTACCTTAATGATAGCCACCACCAAGTATGTTGGTCCCTCTTTTCCATTCTGAGGGGGGAGGGCATGTCTTTGAAGGCTCATAAGGGTTGCAGTGTCAAAAATCTTTATAATAATCACTCAGTTACCCAGCTGAGTGATTTTTATATAGATATATTGCACCGCAGCTCCCATTATAATCCAACACACTTGTGCATTACAATATTATAATATGTGTTTGTTTTTTTTTCTTTCCAAAATTTCTGTAATTAATTTACAAAAATGCCACTAAATTAGCCAGTATATGTGGGAGTAGAATGCTCTGATAACAAAGTTACAGTACACAATTCCGTTGATTGCTTTAAGTTGCATAAGCAGCCATTTAATATAATTTTCCCATGAACACTGAACTCCAAGGGATTCTCTGAATAACTAAATGGAATTGATGAATAGCAGCTCAATTGTAGCTGGGCTCCCTTGCTTGTTATATTCAGCGCTTATCTCTGCAACTTCCTCAGATTATAGTTGTTTTTAAGATAAAATCAAGCGATGATAACTTTTTTCCTTCTAATAGAACCAACCATTTAGTCTCCTTTGAGGTACAATTGTTCATAAAATGCTGTGTAATTACAGAGCTAGTTCTGGTCTTTTACTTGGATTTACCAAGTACCTTTACACTTATCCATCGCTCTCCTATTCGTAATTACAGGGACTGTAGTTGCCATTAAATGTGGATAATGGGTGATTACTGAAATTACCCTTTAATGTGGAAGAATTCATTTAAAAAATTTCTTCAAGGTACCAAAAATGAATACATTATTTGATTTAGAGGGACAATAAACTGATTTTTTAATTTATATTAAAGGGCATGTTCACCCAACCACAAAAGCCATTATTTTTCTTGCTGGCTACTGTCCTCTTGGTTCTAGAAGAAGATGAATTATTTCCTCAGGAGCATCGGATGATGAAGTAAGCATCACGGACTGGGGGTTCTTTAGGGTGCTAAAGTATATATCTGAGTTGAGGGGGCGTGCATGACTTTTAAATCTATAATAGGGAGCTTGGAGTGATTGTAGCTAACTACAAGAGACAATCTGCGTACAAGAGACAATCTCAACAGTGAAACTGCAGGGACCTGGGCCCCCTGTAAGTTTGGTGGCCCTGACACACTCCCCTCTCTATTGGCACTGCACTTATTACTAATTAGATTTGGGGCTGGTAATAAGGAGGTAGGAGTAATTGTTTCTACCTCCCTGGGAATGATAATTTCAATTTAAATAATTAGTTTAATGTCCCTGTAATAGTTAAAAATTAAATGTTTTTTGTTAGATTAAGGGTGTTTTTGATTACAAGCACAGAAGGTTTTTTTGCTGTATTGTTAAATATGTATATCATCTCGATTATTTTAACTTTTGCCATTTCCTGTTCCTTTAAACAGATGGATAGGGGGTCTCATTATGTGTATTTTCTGTCATATTTCATGTAATCTTCTGCCCAACAAGAAATAGGCTGTGTGAAAAGGTCATTCTAGCCCCACAAACCATCTGTACACTTGTGAAAAGTGTGTTCTAAATTTGACAAGACAAGATTAAAAGGTTTGGTTTCTCAGAATGATTTTGAGGGGAGAGATATAAGATATTTAGGTTATGGTTTGTAATTTACCTAAGGTTAGGTTACCGGTACCTATAGAAATGGGCAGTTTCCAATAAAGCCAAATATTCTTCATGTCTGATCAAACTTTGAAACTTTGTGAAAACCAAAATACCTAGTGCTCAAACCCTTGGACCCTTGGGTCGATATTTTGGCCCAATTGCCAGAAGAGATATTTTGGTCAGTTGGAATAATTTACCCCCTACTGTAAATTATATTGTGGATAATGTACACCCTGCTGTAAATCAAAAGGATATTAGAAGTCAACAAGGTGTTCCATGACCATATAAAAGCATGATGCCATAGGCCTTCTAGTATACATATCATTTATTGTAGGGGCTACATTATCCATTATAATCCACCCCCTTCATTTCTGGCCTCTTATTCTCTTACCTACTACGGTCCCCTTTACAGCTGTAATGTCAATCATTAAATGTAACCTGGATGGGAAATGTCGCAGATAAAAACCAATGGGCAGGAAGATGAAAGTCACAATAAACGTCAAATCGGCTTTTACATCTAAACAGTGTATGGCCCACTTAAAAGTCATTAGTTTTATAGTGAAAATAAATTGAGAGGTCCATCTATAAGGGGCCAAAAGCATAATCTTAAGGGAGCCACTCCAGCTACAAGAAAAAGCTGGTGTCTTAAGGGTGAATACTAACATTCTTTGTTAATAGGTTTCCCTCTCTTGCATCAGAAGTTCATTAGACATAGAAAATTACCCTTGCCTGCATGTTTAAAGGCTTCAAAATTATTTGATGTTTTCAATGTATTAACAGTTTAATTATACACATAGCCTAATTTATATGCTGGAGATTTTTAATTGTTCTTTGTGTTACATTCAAGGACAAAAACACTGTCCTAAACTGTTCCAACTCTCCTTCTCCTGTTAATTGTACCAATGGTAAGGAACTAAACCATCCTCTTCCCTGTGGTTACCTCTGATCATGGGCAATCTACTTTCAAAGCTGCGATTATCAGTCATGTCTAATTCTATCTGGCCAATCAGAAGCAGTGCTTATTGCAGATCCTGTCTTTGCATAGGCCAGGCCCTGACACAAGAAAGATTGTCCCCAATCAGGACCTATGATATATGTACTTTAATAGGAGGAGGAACGGACTGGGACACTTTTACTGTCCTTTCTGTTCTTTTTACGTTTGACCCAAGAGTGTTGCTACTAGTAGGGTTAATTTTACTGAAGGATGTACAGGATATTGCATACATTGAGCATCATGGAATGTCCACTGCTACATGATGGGTTTAATACTATTGTGTGTTATTGGTTCAAATAGAGATCATGCATAGATTGCATTATTAGTACACACACCATGAGGGGTTGTATTACTGTGTATTAGTGACGGTCAACTTTACCAAAATGTGAGAATTAAAATGAATAAAGAGTGGATTAAAGAGAAACATTCAATATGGGGAGAAAAAAAGATAAAGCTGCTGTACTTTTTGCTTTGAAGATGTCTTCAGTAGAGAAGAGAGAAAAAATCCATGTCCCATTGCTCGTGTCACGCGAAGGGGAAAATCCTGGTATCATAGCTGGAGTCACTAAAGTGGGGGGCGCCACACAGCTGGTATCGCAGTCAGGGGGATCATTAATGACAAGCAATTTACAGGAAAACAGCAGAGTGGAAAATAATTTTGTGTGTTTCCAATTTTTAATTGTGTGAACATAAAAAATTGATTACCCTTGGGCATTAAAGCCTGCATTGAAAGATGGAGTATATTCTTTTTGCATATATGGCAATTCCTATACGAAGCACTTAATGCAGCTTTAATATTTAGAAGTCTACTAATTAATCGTTAGCAAATTGCTGCACTTTAATAATAGCTATAAAACAAAGGGCTGCCTAAGAAAAAAAAATGTCATCCAGTGGAACTCCCAGATGTACAGCTTAACATTTGTGATGTTGAATTTAGTAATCAACCTAGGTCTAGTCTTGTGTCCAAGCTCTGCCCCAAGTCTGGGATCTGTCCAATGGGATGGAAGCACTGCTTGCAGAAAGCGTCTTCCAATTGGTTAGGCCCGGGCCACAGGGGGGGGCAGAACATTCCTATATAATAAAAGCCCTTGAATCTGTGTGTGGCTTTTTGTAAGTGTGCATGTGCGAGGAGGCGTCTTTCAGCTATGCGTGTACAGATCCTGCTGGTAAAGAAGTTCCCGGACAAGAGAGAGAGAGGGAGAGAGAGAGAAAGACTCTAAGTCTAGCGCCCGTTTATATAACGGGCATAACTCTCTAGTAATAAATAAATAAATATGGTAGGATCAATATGAAACTGGCAGTGATCTGATTCCCGTTCAGATTAAAACGTATGTGTAAACGGTGCATACAAGTGACTCACTTTCCTTCCCTCCTCAGTCTCTTACAATTTAATTAAAAACATCATTAATTTCCCAAAATGCTGCACCCCCTCCCCCTCTGTTGCTTTCAATAACATTTTTGTTCTTTCCCTATTACAAGAGAATTAAAACTAAAATATCCATCAGAATGGAGTTTCTAATTCATAACTAGACGATAGCTGCAACCAGTGGTGTAACTAGGAATCACTGGGCCCTGCGGCAAAACTATGATGGGGCCCCTATCTGTGCTTCATCCACAGTGGTTTTCTAGGAGGACGCTATGTCTGCCATAGGGAAAATAAGAAGATGATCCCCCCCACCTGACTCTTACCTCTGAATTATGGAGAAATCATCTGTAATTCTGCAGGTTTCTAGAATTCCATGATTTCTTCATCCCTCCTGCCTAGTTATGATTGGTTTTCTAACTGATTGTTCATCATTATTTAAAGGTCATGGGCAGGTCAGCCAATTTTTGAAAGGGGCGTGCGAGAGAACTTAGCGAGCATGTGCATCTATAATTTCTCAATAATGCTGCTGATTTGAGCAGTGAACGATATAGCTATCTTTAATAAATAGCTATATTTCTATAGCTTATTTATAATTCTAATTTTCCTATCTGTGTAACATTGCGCTTACCTGTGGCTCATATCACTCCTGTGTGTTCCAAACCTTGACGAAAACTTTTTCAATTAATTTCTTTACTAGATAGAGGCGTGGCCGTGGCATTTGGGGCTGTTCTTGGGCAGGGCCAGTGATGTCATCATTAGGCCCTGCCCCAGTCCCCATCCCTGGAAAGTTGGGAGGTATGGTCCTATATTGTAATAGAAACTCCTACTTTGTATACCTGGTTATATTTGCAGAATTAAAGGATATTTTGATTTGCTGCCTGAAAGCACAGGCTGTAGCAAGTTTACATTGTGCTGTAAATCATAATACTATTTCTTTCTTTTCTTCTAGCCCTTTCATATCTGATTCTATTGTATCCGGCCTCCCCTGGCTTTAGGTTTGTAACTTACTGCTCTGAAGGTAGCAAATCATTTCAGCCGTTGAAAGGGAATCCTATATTTTATTACTTAATTTATTGCTGAAAGGGGCCACTGGAGATCTTTTTATAACCTTCAATATATTTGTATCTAATTATATAAGCTCTCAAATCTTTCTTTTTTTAGGACAAAACCAACCTCATTTGACAAACTATCGTTCTCATAAATATGTTAATTCCTCTGTATTTATTGCCTGTCTCTGTACATGGTATTGAATGTTTACGTCTTTTTTTTCCTTGTGTACCAGTTTGAAAAAACAAGGATCTGTAATTAAATCTCTGACTCTGTGTGTTGAATTCCCCTTTGCACGGAGCGTGATCTATTGTTGGCTCTGTAGTCACTGCCTCTGCTATTGGCTAACACAGTGAATCTTATAAGGTAGGGAGGAATAACAGAACATTTACATAACACGAAGAATAGATTATGCCCTCAGCTCAGACTTCCTGCAGTAAGAAGCCTCTCAGCCTTTTCAATAAAGGAGGACATTTTCTGTTAGATTTTTTCCCCCTATCGGACATGCTTAAAGGGTATCACCCAAAAATTATACTTTTAGATAAAGCAAGATCCCACTATTCTGTTTTTTTTTTGGGGGGGGGGGATATTAAATCTGAGCTGTAGATTCTGAGAAATCATTATTTGAAACCTGTCACCCCAGAAGCAGAAATAATGTGTCCCATCCCTGACTTCTTACTAGGATCTTTGGCTGACAAAGCAGAACAGATAGATATGAGAGTACCACCATTTTACTTCTCTCAAGTTTCTAGTTTCAGATAATGTAAAATTATTTGAGTAAATATAGTAACCCTTTAAAGGAGACCATACACCCACCCACACCTATTGTATGTGGTCCACTAAAAAAATTCAACTTGTCTAATAGGAAAGAAAATCATACAAAAAACAGATTGGCCATATCAGAATACCTGATATCGGGACATATACGATCCGACAGGTGTACGATATCAGAATATACAACATCGGGGTATTATTGGATCAATACCAATCATACAATTCCACTAAAGTAATTGATCTGTAAAACAAAGGCTTTTTACTATGGATACAGAGACCATCAGGAGAATAGAGCTGTTGTATCATCATTAAAGAGTAACGGGTCAGTTTGAAAAAAGAAGAGCAGAAAGAGAGTAATGGTGGCCTTAGACGCTGAGATCCCGGTCATTCGATATTGGGATATTCCTGATATCGTACAATCGTTGGAAAGTGTTTGTATGATTGGCCGACGATTGTATAATATTTTTTGTATCAGGCTGGTTGAATTGTTTTCCCAATGGGCCATCCAGTTTTATGATCCATGGATCATATGATCGGATTCTAGCGTCTATGGCCACCTTATGGATGAAGGAAGGGGCAGAAGACAACACAATAGGCCTGGGGGAAAATGAGCTAAAAAAATTGAGGCAGAGAAAACAGTATTATGGGAGGCAGAGAGGCAGGGAGGCAGGAAGGAGGTATAAATTGGACAAATAATGTCAGGGTGGACAACCGGTAGAGGAAACACAAGTAGGATATCAGGTGGTGGAAAGGTGTATAGCAGTTGTCAATAGTATATAGTAAAATGTAGCAGAGATATATAAATATAAGGACACAGTAGTCAGACTTGATTACTCTAATCAGTTGCATCAAATAAAGAAAGAGGTAATCAGGCTTGCATTTATTTCTGAAAGTGGCAGGTGGGATTTAACGACATGTCCATTTAAAGTGAATTGTTAAAAAAAAGTCAGAAAATTTGCCCGTAAGGCTGAGACTACTGCAGAATTGCACACGCAATTTGACCATTTTCAGTCATGGAAACGCATGCGATTGCGCAAAAAAAATGGTGATTGCATGTTTTGCAGAATCGAAGCGCATTGAAAACCGCAGAAATATTTGCGTTCCTGCGATTTCCATTCTAATTAAGTTCGCATGTGCAAAATTCGCGCTGGTGTGGCTTAGCCCTAAATCATGGAACACTTCCACGTATTCCTTATCTAGATCTCCAATGCAATGTTCCAATGTTCTGTGGGAGAAGATACAGTCCAAAAAACTGGCAAAAATTAAAAAGAACAAATAAAACCGTTATTTTCAAGCTCCTGATTTAGCTTGTAGAGTATTGGTGTTATTTATATATACCATACCAATCCCCCAGCCACAGTCCTCCAAGCTTTAATTTCGCACTTTTGCCTGTGGGAGAGACTCACATCATAATACGCGCAAGCGAGCGCCCGATCCACAGATCTATCTGCTGCTAGTAATAGGAGCCGTGACACGGATATGGAAAAGGATCATATGTAATAGCTCCTGGAAAATTAAACAAACAAACAAAAAAATACCACTGAAACATTTCCAGCTTTTTGTGTAAAGTTCAAAAAATTCCCTTCTGGTTTCTGGGGTGGCAGAAAGAATTTTCAGTAATCAATATTCTCGCAGTGTTTGAAATATTGTTAGATGGTATCCCAGTTTGCTAAAATACAATGTCTAAACATTTAATCCACCTCTGCCAGCTGATTCAACAAATCATCCTCGATCTTGCAAATCTTGGTCACGGTAATAGCGACCTCCCCCCTCCTTGCATCCTTAGAGATTATATTATTTTGCAATGGGTAATAAGTGTAAATTAGTGCACCGTGTGTGCCATACTTGTTTATTAGTACTGGAAAAGCAATTACATGCTTCTGTGTAATTGCAATGCTTTATATGCTCCACTAGTTGGAGCTCCTATTATAGACAATTAGATTAATCTAAAGCTCAATTAAAAATTCTTATGGATATCGCAGAAATGTTTGCCTTCCCGCGATTTCCATTCTATTTAATATCGCATGTGCAAAGGTGAAAAAATTGCGCTAGTGTGGCCTAGCCCTAAAACATGGAACACTTCCACATATTCCTTAGCTAGGGGATAGCAAACTTCTCCAATGCTATGTTCCAATGTCTGTTATCTATTAGGATAATAGTTGGAGCTCCTATTGTAGACAATTAGATTAGTTCAAAACTAATCTAATTGTGAATTAAAATTTTTACCAATGGATTTGCCCTGACCCCCTCTCCAGCTGATTGTGGACTCTTTCTTCCCCCCCCAGACACAGGCACTGCAAGCCCAGTAGTTACGCCACTGAAGGGAGCCAATACCGATTGAAATTTTCCATTGGTCCTGACAGATCCCAATGCGGACAGGGTTAGTCAGCATTGTCGTCTGACTTTTTTGCCCCCCGGACTTTTTGTGTTAAAATCACCAATGTGTATGGCATGATTGTGTTATGTTTTAGACTATAATCATTATTTTAAGATAATGTCTTGTGTTAACCATATTACCACGCACGGCTGCCTCTTTAATGAGGCAAGGTGAAGCACATTACAGAGCAGCACCTTGTAGGGAGGCAGCAGTTTAGATGGCAGAAATTTTTTTTCCATCCTGGCATCATGTGGCCCAGAGATTTTTCCATGAGCCTAAGGCCCAGATGGGGCAACAAAAACACTGTAAAAAACACACATTTTCGGGAGGTACTGTCACTTTAAATTGCAGGGGGAGCCGTGCCTTTCATTGCACAACAGAATTCAGCTACGACTCCTCCCCCTCCCTTCTGACTGGCAATTCATTTGATCAAAATCAATGTTTGTCAGCCCTGCAGATCAAAAATCAATGTTGGGCATCATTTACCAGTGGGCATCTAATACCAGTCACTTGGGGCATCATATACCAGTCATTGTGGGCATTATTTACCAGTCATGTGTATAAAGCCCCTCCCACTTCTGGACAAGCCACACCCCACTTCAGGACAAAGCAACATCATTTTCAATTATAAAACCACACAACTTCCGGTGGTGCGGCGAGAAGGGGGCAGCATTTTGACTTTTTTTCAGGTGCCAAAAAGTCTAGAGACGGCCCTGTTACCACGTTTCCTATTTTGTTGCAAAATGTTTTCATTTGCCTGATTATGACAGAGATTTTGGGAAAGTAGCAAACAGACACATTACTCCATTGTTTAGACACGCTAGACTCACATATATGGGTTACTGTGGCTTTAAGACAACATTTTAGCAGTGCTCCTCTTCAAATTCTTTGTGCATTTGACATTGTTGCCTTGTTTTCTCAACCGAGTTCTTGCAATTATCCAACTGTCAGTTGTTTATCATTTTCTGACCGGAAACATTTTTTCCCATTTTGCCTTGGTTTCTATTGCAATCAGATTTTAATTTAACTAAGCCAATTACCTTTTTTTTATTTTGCAGAAGTTGGATTTGTTTCGGTTTGTGAGTGATGTCTTGTGTCTCTTTCTGACCTAACTAATCTAAATGACCCATTCTGCCTTGATGTTTTACCGTGCACCTTATTATGCAGGCACATTAGTTTTGATTTGTTTCCTCTGCATCTGTTGCTCGCGGGTATCTGCTAATAAGTATTTTTTTAACAGCATTAAGAATAAGGTCATTTTTCTTACTTTCTTCTCCGATTCGTCTGGTTAAATGTAGTGTATGGATGCCCGTAGTAACATTTAAGAAAAACGTGGCTTTATATTAAGAATCCGTTTATTTGATCCCTTAGCAAATTATCTCCCTTGGAGATAATGTAAAGAGAGTCAGGGTGGGTTAAGGAAACTGTAAAGCAAAGAGACATTGCTTGATTCAGTATATGGAAGATGCTTTAGGCCTTAGCCTAGGGATTGGCTATCGTCCAGGATCCTTGTAAACAATCTGCTGGGAAGATAGCAAAGAGAAAACAACATAAACTGGGTAAATGGCAAATAAAGATAGAGACAGAGAAGGGTTAGGACAAAAATAGAGATTCAGAGGAAGAGAGAGGGTGAGAGATTAAGAAGGAGGTCCAAAGAGAGCGAAGTAGAAAGAGCAGGTGGGGATAAGAGGAAGAGAGAGGTAGGATAATCAGACAGTAAGGCTGGGCTGATATTTCGGCCTTACAGAGCTGCTCTAAAATGGTCTGCCATTTGAAATGTTGTTGCTCCATTGAAGCCTGCACGATCGAAAATAAATTTACGGCCCTGTCTGATTGAATGTTTGTCCGACCCGAAAATAACCTGCAGTATTTCAGCCGATTGACCAAATTTTGGTTGTGACATTTAATCACGCTAAAATATCATACCATGTGTACAAAGTCTACGTTGAAAACGAGACTGATTGAGACAAATTTGCTAGAGATGGAGACAGTGAGACAGAGGAAGGGAAATCAGAGTGGGGAAATGAAGAGACAGAAGGGGGAAAGTAATCAGGGAGAGAAAAGTGTGTATAGACCTGGAAATACAAGAATGGTGATAGGAGGGTTATAATTAGACATTTAAGAGATTCCAAGGAAAATACATAGGAAGAACCTAATCAGATAATCAGAGTAACATGGTTTTAGAATAAAATTATATTTTTCTATCCTTCCCCTTAAATCACAAGTATACCCATCCGCCTCTCTCCGTAAAAATATCCTAATTACCCTGTTATATATACCTTAACTTTCCTTTGCATGTCTGTCCCAAATCTGCCTCTCGGTCTTTCAGCTACAATGTCTATTGAAGAAGCACGTTTTCCCATTGGCCAGATCGCAAACTGGACTGGACCAGAAAATGGAAACTTAAGGTACGTATTTGCGAAGGTTCTCATTCATCCAGGTCATGGTATATCTGTAATATTCATTCATCCAGGTCATGGTATATCTGTAATATTCATTCATCCAGGTCATGGTAAATCTGTAATAGTCATTCATCCAGGTCATGGTATATCTGTAATATTCATTCATCCACGTCATGGTATATCTGTAATAGTCATTCATCCAAGTCATGATAAATCTGTAATAGTCATTCATCCAGGTCATGGTAAATCTGTAATAGTCATTCATCCAGGTCATGGTATATCTGTAATAGTCATTCATCCAGGTCATGGTATATCTGTAATAGTCATTCATCCAGGTCATGGTATATCTGTAATATTCATCCATCCATGTCATGGTATATCTGTAATAGTCATTCATCCAGGTCATGATATATTTGTAATAGTCATTCATCCAGGTCATGATATATCTGTAATATTCATTCATCCAGGTCATGGTATATCTGTAATATTTATCCAGGTCATGTTATATCTGTAATATTCATTCATCTAGGTCATGGTATATCTGTATTATTAATTCATGGTATATCTGTAATATTCATCCATCCAGGTCATGGTATATCTGTAATAGTCATTCATCCAGGTCATGGTATATCTGTAATATTAATTTATCCAGGTCATGGTATGTCTGTAATATTAATTTATCCAGGTCATGGTATATCTGTTGTATTCAGTTAGATCAACTGGACTTAAAGTTTAGTTCTTGAAGAAGTTTCGCTAGTCATCCGACTGGCTTAGAGATTATATTCTAGTCCGGTGATCCTCAAACTGCGGCTCCCCAGATGTTTGAAAATTACAACTCCCAGCATTCCTCAACTACAGAGGGAAACCTAGGAATGCTGGGAATTGTAGTTTTCAAACATCTGGAGCACAATAGTTTGAGGATCCCTGTCTAGTCAATCACTTTTACTAGTTTTTTCAGGTAAAAATAAGTACCTCTGTTTATACTCTGGTCGGTTTATACTCGAGTATATAGGGTATACTAGTCCATGTATTC
Organism: Hymenochirus boettgeri; assembly: GCA_019447015.1. Classification (NCBI taxonomy): domain Eukaryota; kingdom Metazoa; phylum Chordata; class Amphibia; order Anura; family Pipidae; genus Hymenochirus; species Hymenochirus boettgeri. The sequence continues at coordinate 235,422,815 of CM033472.1, forward strand.
CTGTGTCTTTCTCCGTAGCTGGTGGATAATGTACCATATGCTGTTGGTTTTTTCACACTCCTGTATAAATATTTTAGCTTGTAAGTCACAGTTAAAGTCTATATTTGCGCCCTGTATTTTCCATAGCTTTTCTTCCTTAGCATATCCTTACGTTTCTCAGAATACGGTTCAATTAACCTATTTCTATGCGATTGTGAGCAGCGTCAGGCAGACCTGTTGAGATGTCTCAGCGCAGCGGAGATATAAATAGAGAAGACATTCAGTGCACAATTAATCAGCTTGTTGTTCAGTGGGAGCGGATTGGCTGAAGAAGCTATGATTAGTCAAGTGGGAATCAAGACACTAGCAATGGCTCCCCTTTTGCCAAAAGTGCAAAAATAATGTAGTTTATTAGAGGAGATCTTCTGAAAACTCTTAAGGGGATTATTTTCCAAGAGGTGCAACATTTTGCCTGTGGTCTGTAGCAACCAATCAGATGTTATCAAATGTTTTCTAACTACAGTAGACCAGGAAAAAGCTAACATCTGATTGGGTTGCTGCATATTATGGCTCGGTGCACATAGGACCAGATTTGTCTGCCACTAGTGAGCGACAAAAGTAGCCTATGGGACTGCATCATCGTCTGTGATTTATCAAAATACCCAAACGGCTATTGTTCGAGCAAAATCTGTTGTTCCACCTACACCATACAGTATTTCGGGCGGACCAACCAATACACGGTAATATTGGTCGGTTGGACGGAATACTGTATGGTGTGTATCCTGCCTAAGAGCACAAACTTTTGCACCTCTTGATACATTAGCCTCATATGTCTGTATCATTGTCTTTGTTAATGTGTCCTGCAGCTATGAAATGAGTTAATGTGTCGAACTCTACAAAGTTGTGAACATTTCCTTTTTATTCAATGGAACTGACTTTTTATGAAGTCTGAAAAGCTTTGCCTATTGATTATCAAGCCCCGTCGGATTGCTAAACCACGATGAAAGTTTTGGGTTGGCCTCTGTACTATTTGCTGCATTGATATATGTTTAGTTTAATCTCCAGATATTACCACGTAGGGTTTATTTTAGAGAAGGCTATTTCACAGGCAATACTCTGCAGCCCAGCGGTAAGTTCACTTACATGAACGAGCTGCATTTTAAAAAGCTTGTGAACAAAGTAATTTTAGAAGTTTCCAATATTCTTGGGGGATAAGGATATTTAAAGCTTTAACTCCTACAAGGAAATCTAAAGGGTTGTAAAGGGTTATCTAAATGGTCTACCCTGTTAATTGACAATTGCATTTAAAGGGTAACTTAAGCTATTTAGAAAGATTACCCCCCTCTGAGACAGGTACAATTATAATGAAAGTGTTCTATTGGGGGGTAATTTTTCTTAATAGCTTAAGTTATTTTGGGGCTGGAGTTACCCATTGAAGAATTCCATAGGCTAGCACAGTGATCCTCAAACTACGTCTCTATCTCCAGATGTTTGAAAACTACAACTCCTAGCATTCAACTACAGAGGGAAGCCTAGGAATTCTGAGAGTTGTAGTTTTCAAACATCAGGAGAGCCGTAGTTTGAGGATCCCTGGGCTAGCATAAATATAAATAGTTAGCAAGACTTCCATGACCTAATTAGTGCATTCTTATAATAACATTAATTTTCAAGAAAGCTTAAAGGAGAACTAAAGGTCCATACAGACATGCGATCATGGGGCTGACCTTTGATGCACAATTGTAGGACAATCTGGCATTTCGCTGAGTACCATTTAATAAATGTGAAACGGCGCCATTGATGATCCGGGGTCAGACCAATCACCCATAGATTAAAGGATACTCGGCTGAAACATCCATTTTCCTACAGTCGTGTGTTGTGGGTCGGCCCCACTATCGCACATCTGTATGGACCTTAAACCAACATTTGTATACATTTTGTGAAAGCATGCCAATAACACCAATAAACTGTAAATTACCACAAATGGCATTAAATTAAATGGAATATGTAATTTATAATAAACAGAACATTCTGAGCAAGAAGTGTGTGTTTCTACAATATTATTGCTTGTGCTATAGCTTTGAGTCCTGAGGTAGAGGATGACAGAGGCTGCACCTACCACAACACTTAAATGTAATCCTCGGATATGTATGTGCACTGTCTGGGCATACCTCCTGACTTTAGTCATTTGCTCCCCTGTCTAATATGGACAGTAACGGGATTGGCTAGAGACTACTTCTAGTGAGCCGCTGTAACAAGTTCCTGCAGTATTTCTAAGTTGGGCATGTGCAAAGAACACAGTGGTCAGTGACCACACAGTGCAATGCTGAAATGCTGGGAAATAAAACACAAACCCCATGTTAGAAAGGTAAATTTCCAAGCACCCACATCAAAATGAGAGACACACATTTGTGATGTTATATCAAGGTGTTCTGCCTTCTGATTCAGGGTTCATTTGAGCCTTTAGTTGTCCTTAAATAAAGAAACACTGGAAAAGTATTGTTCTGAAAACCCAGCACTTGTAAATTGTATTCTGTTGGCACTGAACACAGGAGGGAACTTTTGCCATGAGGGGACCTGAAGCTTCGTTCTTCCTCATTAATGATTGACTGTTCCTGTATCTGTCCATCTAAATTATGGTTGGTTGGTCAATACTGCACACTGTTTTCCTGGTTCAAAGGTGTAGGGTAATTAACATAGAAATTGAGAACTAGAATGTGTCAATAGATTTTCATAATTCCCATCTGCCCCCTTATTCACAGGAAAGTCTTGTTTCTAATGTCATGTCCCCTCAATTTAAAACTGAAATCATTTAAATATTGTATATAATGGCTTTACAATTCTTTGGGCTGATGCAAATGTTTGCCTGTACTATTAATCTGCAGTAACCAATCAGATGTTGTCTAACTGCAGTAAACAGTAAAAAGCTAAAATCTGACTGGAAGCTGCAAATGAATAACACTGGTAAGCTTCTGCACCTTTTATTGCATTATCCTCAGTGTTTCACTTCTTTGTGCTGGCTGTGAAGTCTTTATAGCCTGATACAAGCAGTGGGAAGACTCTTTCTTTCTCCTGCATGCTGGGGTGTGGGTGGCACATCATTTTGACAGACGGGAAGCATTGCAATCAAAATACTAATATTTATCCTGTCTGTCAGTGCAATTTGCTGTCCGTAGTCTAGCAGGTAGAGGAATGACTCAACCACTACTTTTAACAGACTACAGAGAATAATGCCAGCTCCCAGGATAGGGACAAAACTGAAATAGTACCCAGACATGGCCTAGTTTAAAATGTCACATTCTTTATAAATTTCCACAGAAACTAATGTGAGGCTAATCCGATGACCTGGAGCACAATCCCGAAATGTCTCTGTCCAGAGTACTGAACCACGGAAAAGGGGTAATATGGAATTTTAGTATGTTTGACCTGTGGGAGCCAGCTTTATTTTTAGTAACTGGCACCATTAAAACGAAAAGTCACCAAGGGGTTCCCTATTCTCAGCTAGTCACAGGATTTGGAGTTAACATGTAATCTATTCTTAGAAATATATATATACTCGAATATAAGTCGAAATTTTCAGGCTTTAAAATTAGCCTGAAAAGCTAACCTCGGCTTATACTCGGGTCAAGTCCTAATTTAGATAGAAATGCTGCAATTGTGGATAGTAACCAGTAGGTGTGTTAAAAAATCCTTCATCTGCATAGAAAGCTACAGGAGCTGATCTGCCTTTACATTCCTTCCTACTTCCTGTAGTCAGGCTGCTGGACTCAATCAGCACTGTCACTGCTCATCTGGATGCTGTAAATCTGATGGGTCTTGTTTGGGGCAAAAAATGGCTGCTAGTTCAATGCAAGTGACAGCTTGGAACTACAACTCTCAGGCGACATGTTTAACTATTTGGGTCAGAGAGCCTTTTACTACATGGGGGTTAGGAGAATTGTAAATTATGGTAAGCTTAATTAAAAGTTTATTGAGCCTTGCCACTCCACATGTTTAGAAACTACAATTCCCAGCAACCAAAGCATGCTGGGAGTTGTAGTTTCCAAACATTGGGAGTGCCAAGCAATTGGGGGTTACTGGTACTGGATGTGGCTATAACTGTATGGGATTAATGTATGGGAACTCTGCTGACCATTTAAAGGGCAACTTAAGCCACAAAACAATACAGAATCAGAAGGCAGTAGTGGTCATAATTTCTACCCTCGGCTTATACTCGAGTCAATCAGTTTTTACTAATTTTTCAGGTAAAAATAGGTGCCTCGGCTTATACACAGATCGGCTTATACTAGAGTATATACGGGTAATAACTATCAGATATAATGCTTAATGTTTATATTATTTTATTAGTATTACATGCAATAAAAATACTAATGTGTTAGACAGAAAGTGGTCAAATGCTAGCAGGTGTTACCATGTTCACGTGAGTGTATGGTTCTTTTACAAATTAATCTATCAAGAACCACTATTGTATTTGCACAAGGTCCGATCTAATGGTGCTATACAAAAACATGTAATTATATTCAAGTATTCAAGGAGAGATACTTTATTATCCCTTTAAGTCCTTCTATGGCCATTTTGTTCATGATTGCTCATTTGAGTGGAATTGATTGGGCCATTCTTGTATGACTACATAGTTGGTAGTCAATGATGGGTGAAAAGAGACATTTCATACACTAAGGCTGTCTATGATAGGTGATATCTATAGTAATCTATAACAATAATAACATCTATTTGTTAATTCACAATTCAACCTGTATAGCATTATTGTAAGGGCTTAAATGATTAGGGGAAAACAGTCCGATATACGATGTAGATAGATGATTAGTCTAAAGACAACACTCTAATGTGACTGATATCAATTTATAATGGATTTGATTTAAGCCAAATATTAAGTACAAAAATATTAAAAATAATAGGCCCATTCCAGGATCGTACTGACCACTCAAGATTCCAGGAATACCCCTGAAGTCCAATCAGCAATCAAATCAACCAACTCAAGTAATCAAGGGTAAGACATTTCAAGTTTATAATGTGAGGAGTAATGTGCAAGAAAAAGAGATGACATTTTGGGCCCTTAATGTTTCCCGATGGGCCCCAACACCCCAGTCTCTGCTCAGTGCTTATACAAAATTTACCTAAAGAAGTATATTCATAACATTCTGTGTTGTGCTACTACAATGCAAGTTTGGCATATATGGTACAAATGTACAGCTCTATTGAAGAAAGATTAAAAAGAAGAAGTTAAAACAACAGTCACTAATGTAGGTACCAATAGGGCTGTTATAAATGATAATTTTAGACTTTTTGTTGATACTCTTGCAGATGTACTTGTAATTAGAAATAATCAAAATACTGTAATATGAAATAATAGTAATGCAAACAATAATGTGCTATTAAAGGAACACTCAAACTTGCACGTGTTAGAAAACCAGAAGCAATGTTTCTCTTTTTTAATTTGGTTCATAGCTTACATTTTAACATCCAATTAATCCACTAATTATTTTAGCTGTTACAAAATTGGGGCCTTTTTGGATTTTTAGGAGCTTTTAATCAAAATATCTCCATCTCCAGTTTTACTTACGTTTGATATAAAACATTTCCTCCCCCCAGGCTTCTCTACTTAGGTGATTAATATGAAGTTAGACGATGTAGTTTGCCACCAACTGAAGGGCTACAGGTATAATAAGTTGAAGTCTATTAGTAAGGAAAATCAAAGTGGTCATTATTCTTTTACTGAGGACATTTTGTGGTCATGAGAGCTCAGGAAAATTGCTCTCTGGTTTTCAGTAAAGCCTAAATCTAGCAATTTAATTGGCACAATGAATGCCTAGAGCGGCTTAATTAATAAGAGGTGCAAAATTTTGCCTGTGCTATTTAATCAACCAATCAAAGGTAGTAGACCAGTAAAAATGTATCACCTGATTGGTTATTGCAAATTAATTGGTTGTTGCTTTATAAAAAAAGCTCTTTATACAATATTTATCGTACTGCTGTCCGTCTTTACTGCTTTTCGAGATTTCTTGGGCATGTTTAAGTTGTTGTAAAAATGATGTAATAGCCGAGCTGTGAGATTGTTTTATTTCAGTTAAGGAGTGTCTCTTGCAATGACAGTTTGTTTTGTTTTTTTCTTATAGATGGTAGGTATGATGAAATCCTTTATAAAATGTGTCAGGGACATATTAGCGGTTATTCTCCTGTGAAATTGTGTTCTTCTGGGTTTTCAGGCGAGTATCTTTGCCGTATTTGGAATCAATCTTTTTATTTAGTTCTAGACATGTTTAATAATGTGTGATAGGATTAAAACATATTTCTACTTTGTCTGATCTTCGATATAAACCCGATTTGGTGTCTAAGCATCATTGGAAATTTGTTGTAAGTGAAACAGAGAGTCTGTTTTTTCCCTGCTAATGATGGAAGGATACAGTCCCGTGGTCCCTAGAGACAAACAGGTACCTCTGTCCCTTTATCTTGATAATGACACACACCCCCTTCACTAGTAGATCACAGATCCTATCCCTCCTCGCTCTATTCCCCTCAGTGTACCCTCTTCCTTAGGTATTATTATTACTTTTTTCCCCTTTCCTTTGGTCTGGACCTCTAATTGGTACTTTTCCCTCTCATCCATTTTCACTGTTAATTGTTCTTCTTATTTATCTGTCTCCTCCCATAGTCTCCCCTCCTTCTCCTCCCTCCTTCTCTCCTCCTTTCTATCACTCCCGGTCCTCCTTTCTCTCTCACTCTCTCTATCTCTCTTACCCTCTCTTATGTTCTCTCTCTCCTTCATACCTTCACTGCTTCTCTCTCCCTCTCACCTCCTTCCTCCCCTCTCTCTTGTCACAGCTGTAGCTCTCTGTTCTTCTCTTGGGTTCCTGTGCTAATTATGTGAGTCCTGGGGGGGAGGTTGGTGTAGAGAGAGGCACACAGAGCAGCTCAGACTCCGAACGTCTCAGGGACCGGCTCAGCAGCTCTCTGTGACTGTAGCAATAGAGCCAAGACCACAATGTGAGCAGCTGAATCCTGGATACAGTGCATGGAGCTGCATACACCGTATGTACATGCTGGATACTATTGGTCCAATGAATTATGAGTGGTATGCTTAGTATTTGTGTGAATGGATATATGTACAGATGCCTACCTGTTTATTCACACATGCAAAGTGTACATTATATCGAATAGCAGCATCCTGTATTCTCTTCTATGGACAGAAGAATTATGAGTTGCAGAGCGATCTAGAGCTCTAGGTAATGTGCACTGGGACACTCTGCAGGCTGGAAGAACTGAATTTCAATATTGTTTATACGGTACTGTGATTGTGTATATAAATAGTGTATATATGGTACTTTCATTGTGAAAATACATAGTTTATATATGGTACTGTGATTGTGTATATAAATAGTGTATATATGGTACTGTCATTGTGTAAATACATAGTGTATATATGGTACCGTAGTTGTGTATATAAATAGTGTATATATGTTACTGTCTGTGTATATAAATAGTGTATATATGGTACTGTGGTTGTGTATATAAATAGTGTATATATGGTACTGTGGTTGTGTATATAAATAGTGTATATATGGTACTGTGGTTGTGTATATAAATAGTGTATATATAGTACTGTCATTGTGTATATATAGTACTGTCATTTTATATTTAAATAGTGTATATATGTTACTGTTATTTTTTATAAAAATAATGTATATACGGTACTGTCATTTTGTATGTAAATAGTGTATATACGGTATTATCATTGTGTATATAAATAGTATATATATGGTACTGTCATTGCATTAATACAGTGTGTGCCTCACTTTGTCAGTTTGGACTGTGATTGACTGAGTTTACCATACCGATGCTCCAGTCTGGGTCAGTGTCTGTGCCATGCTTATATACATGGTAGGTGCAGATTAGTGAAACACCTGCCCATAGCTTGTATGTTTTATAGCAGACAATGAGATTGGATGAAAATACTCTGTAGATCATAATCACAGTGGTATAGAGGTGCTGTATCAGTTTTTTTTTATATATACGGTGCTGACAGTGGAGACAGTTGTGCATGTACATGCAGATTATAAGAACACTTGGGTGGAGTCTGTGCATTCCAAATAATGGGTACACATGCAGGAGAGCACCCAAGGATAAAATGAGATGTGTTTGAGTGTACGGTTGGCAGGTATGTGTGTGTGTAGGGGGTGCAGGAGATGGTCTGTGTATACAGTAGGTGTGGACAGATCAGTGGGGAATACACTGTATACATAATGATATATGTATGTTGCAATGTTAGCTTTTGGAGAAGCAATTGTAAAATGTATTGTGTAATATGATAGACAGTTGCTCAATATCTGATACCATACAGGTACCATATATAGATTTATTTCTATAATGCAGGTAAAAATGGCCAATGCAGCGTGTTTCTACTACACTGATAGGTCTGCCCTGACCTGTTGTACAATGTTATATAATTAATAGAGAGAGAGGCGTTTAGGCAGACGGAGTGCTAAATACTTTATTGCTAATGATCGTGTCTACTCTATATAATAAGTAGCATCCTGCAATGTCTATTGCCTCGTCCTGGATTCTAAGGACTGTGTGTAAAGTGATGGGAGTTGCATGTTATATGTACGTGTCTGATTTTCATGTGTCGTTGGGTTTGAGAAATGATCAGTGTACTAATTATAAATGCAATGTATGCCAATGATATTCATTTATTATTATGTATATTTAATGTAATATACATTTTGATATTCGGTGTAATTTTGCATGTTCATCCTGCCAGTTCTTTAGCTGTTGTTGAACTGCAAGTGGAACAAATCTTTGTTGGATTTTCAGTGGGATGCTGGGAGTTGTAACTCACTTTCATAGAGGATGTGTCTGATAAAAGAGCCAAGTTAATGAAGATAAATACTTAACATACAAAATTGTGTAAATTTGTGTAATTGTAAAATGATGATTGAATTCTGCTACTGATCCATTGTGGGTGTATGGAGGGATTATATGTGTAAGGTGTATGTAAGGTAACAATTCCCCTGTCCTGGACCATTCATTTGGAGTTTAAATATCGATTGCATTGGTCCAGGTGGTTTTCAGGAATTGCTCGACTGTCAGCAGGTAAATCTGGCAATATACACTACGATTATGGTCGTACAATATCAGGATATTCCCGATATCAACCGATCGTCCATACACAACCCGATGATCTTATGATATCAGGAATCTACCCTAGCGTAAATTTTCCCTATTGGACCAGTTGAATTTTCTTTCTGTCGGCCAATCTATTGTACCTTGTATAGCCACCCTCGTCCAATCCTTTGGACGAGGCATGGCACGCAAGGGCAGATTGATGAATGACAACTGGTGGAACGCACACATGTGTGACTGCTGCCCAAAACGGCTGGCCGTCGCAAGTGTGAAACAATTCAAAAAGACAGTCCCAAATTAATCACAATGACTCAATTGCAATTAACTGCTATATGTAATTGATCTACATCTAACACTATCCAAACCTTTCTGGCTGTAAGTGAGATACTAGGAGGTCCTAATAGATAAAGGGTCGACTGAGTGGAATCCAGTTAAGGAATCCTTGTGTCAACTTACTCTGACTGCGATTGACTGGCACTTATAGAATGGTCTTTAACTTTACTTGGAATGACCCCAAATGCCTCGCTATGGAGTTGATGTCGCGATAACCGGTTCGCGAGTGATTCAAGTTTGTGCTAGTTTTAGCGCAGGATTTTAACTCCAGCAATTAGCTGGCATTAAAATCCCGTACTGGGATTTACCCACATTCTCAAATGCGATTAAATCTCCAACAGGACATTTACCCAGAGCGATAGCGGCTCTGGGTAAATGAGCCTGTATAACTGGAGTGGTTGTCGCTGTGACAAGGGCTTGTTAATCTGGGAGAGACTGAATAAGTGTGAGATAACTAGGGCATGTAACCAATTATGCCTGCTACCTAACTCCTCCCAGTACATATTGGCCGTAATCAAATGACATCCAATCTAAATAAAACACATCATTCTGAATTCCATCATTCTAACAGGTTCAGAACCGGAAATATGAATGAAATAAAAAAATAGTCAATGTTATGGCTAAGGAAAGAGATTTGTTCTTTTATATCTGTCCTTATTTATTAAGTATTTAGGTTTTAGGCGTTTTGTATTAGAAATGCTTTACTATTTAAAGGGCAACTGAAGCCTTAAAACAAAACTGATTCAGAAGGTAGAGCACCTCTCGTTTTAATGTGGGAAATTTAGCAGTATCTCAAAAAGTTATCTAATGCACATCCTAGGGTGCTAGACTCTCAGTAATACCTCAAGGTGGCCATACGCTATGTAAGACATTAGACAGATGTCCAATCTCTCACAAGATAAATGTCCAATCCATCTAGAACCGCCTAGCCCGTTATTTCATACAATTAATTTAATATCACAAAATGAATGTGTCAGATAGGAACATCTCAAGATAAAAAACACTGCTTATAAAATGTGGTCTTTAGACATTAGATATCTCAAATCTTTTTAATGTCTGCCTAGTGTATGGCCAGCTTTACCTCTGGGTTGGTAATCAAATAGTAGTAGTAATGTAGTCAAGATCAAAGTAGAGAGCAGCACACCATGCACCTGGTGGAATAAATTTTACTTTTGCACTATTATAGGTGTGTTGCTCTCTACTTTGATCTTGACTATCTGGGAAATTTACCTTACTAGAATGGGGTTTGTGCTTTATTTCCCAGAATTCCAGTATCACACAGTTTGGTCAATGACTTTTTATTTTACACATGCTCAGTTCTATGCTATTGCAGAAAACGGTTACGGATGGCCTAGCCAATCTGTTTATAGGTTTATCCAGTTTTTGTGGATTGGGATTTTACACTTTTTGGGGGGGATGTTTTCAGATTCTGTATAAAAATATGGGGTTCGTTCTCTTTTAATCTTCTTGCTCTTTATATGATAATGTTTTTGGTGGGGTGGGGGGATTACAGAAAAATCAATTCTCATGGACTCTCCCTTCCATACATACATACATATATATATATATATATATAGAGAGAGAGAGAGAGAGAGAGAGAGAGAGAGAGATTAATAGATGCCAGATGGTAATAGTTAGAGAGCCTAGCTAGACATAGCAGATTTGAATAAAAAGCAGGCAGTTGTATTAAAGCAAACCTCTATAAATGGAGTACAGTTTTTTCCTTGCCACTTGGAGCAGTAATGAGGTGAATGGAATTTCTACTATTGGTCAATTGGAAACAAAATGCCGGTTTTGATTGACAGAATCAATATAATCCGTAAACCAAAATGTTTAGTTTAATATGCTGCACCGAATACACAGCAGCTGGAGATATTCCACCTGTGGATGAAAGGACCTTATTAGGTGCAATAACCAAATAAATGTAAACCATCCCTGTCATTATACATACAGTATATATACAGTGACATATAACAATTAACATTACAACACGTTCCTGGTGTGGACCAACTACCAGCTAATCTGCCTCCCTTCTAAATACTCCCAATAGATCAGGTGTTTTCCCTTTACCCTAATACAACCTATTGCTTCATTAAAGGGGAACTGTGGTCTCCAAACAAGTTGAGTTTAAATGAAAGGCCAGTTTCCTACCTTTAATACTAGCCATCAACCACCTCTCTACGTGCTCCACAGTCCAAGATATACAGAAATGACTTCAGAAAGTTAATGGGTGGGAGGCTGACATGTGACATTCCTGAGGCTTCTCCTGCACAGTGCTGCCGGCAAGCACAGCCTCAGACTCCCACAGAGTGGCCCACAGCACCTGTGAGGGGGGCTTGGGCACCCGCGTGTGGGCGGGGCTTAGGCACCCGCAAGTGGACGGCGCTTAGGCACCCCGTAAGTGCAGGGCCACATGGGGCTGTAAGGGAATGGGCCAAGGGGACCTGCAACTGGAGGGACCATGGGGTCCATGAGTGGGAGGGACCAGGGGGGCTGCAAAGGGGAGGAGACACAGGGCAGATTGACTGGCATGGTTTCAGAGCAGGAAACAGGAAGTGCAGGGGACCTGGTAATGCTGCTGTAATATCACACACAAAAATGTAAATATCTTCAAAAATAAAAAAAAATTAAAAATGGAATTAAATTGCAAAAACTCTCAGAAGAGCAAATCCTATCAATTTACCCAAAGTCATTTTTGGACCACAGTTCCTCTTTAATCAGATTACACGTCTCTTTCACCCTGAAACCAAAATGCAGCTTTTAGTAGAAACAAGTCAAAAAATGTGCAATTTCTGCCTTTGTTTGGTTATAATTCTACACACTGGTATATCTCTGGCTGCTGTCAGTTATAGACAAACAACAATACAGGGAACACTTCAACAGGTTGCCAGGGGTTATGGGGGAAAGAGAATAACTGCGAAAAGGAAATGGCAAAGAAAATACGCACACGTTTATAATACAAATACAATACAAATATTGTTTTATTTCTCTTGTCAGTATATGTGAGTGTGTGTATATATGTGTGCGTGTGTAAATATGTGTGATGTGTGTATTTATATATGTGTGTATGTATATGTGTGTGTATATATGTGTGTGTGTATATATATGTATGTGTGTTTGTGTGTACAGTATGTGTGTATGTATGTGTGTGTATGTATATATATATATGTGTGTGTGTGTGTGTGTGCGTACAGTACATATGTGTGTACAAATATTAAAAGTAGGTTACTATAAATGACACAGAGACCTGGGAAATGGTCTGGGGAACCCGTAAATATAACCAAAACGTATTTTAACTATCGTCTATATCGTCGGTAATCGTCTATTTCCGATTTTCAATAATCGTCTATTTTCGTTAAAAATCGAAAATTTGGAAAATCCGAGTTCCGTGAAATCCGGGAGTACTGAAAGTTTCATCAGGACTTCGAAACCCTCAGATTCGTTTCGAACCCACATTACATCTCTACTATCCCAGCAGGATGAATTGCCCTGATTAATATAATGATGAGAATTAATTATAAAGTATATAGTAATAATTAAAGTGCCCACAAGAGACTTCTTTATGCAACGTTTCAGTCCCTGGTTCTCAGCTTCTTCATTAAGCCAAAAGGCCCAGGACCAGAGACCGAAACATGCCTGTACATACAATAGGGTAATAAAATAACCTTTAAGAGTTCTTTAAGAGGTCTGTTGTGAGCACTGATACCCATTGGAAGTATACAGGTGTTATATATGTTTTGCTTCATCTTAATAAAAAGTATCTTCTAACTCTGACAAAATAACAACCTCTAATACATTAAGATCTGATGTCTAGACGACGTTACCATGACAGTTGAAGAGTTACAGGGTAATACTTTTAAGTTGAGGCAAAACAAAGTGATGTAAAGGCGATACCTGTGTGTAAGATGATAACTATAGCAAGCTATAGTTATCATAGCTTGCTATGTTTTTCATGCAGTGGGATAGAAAATGCAGTTTAATTCCCTCTCTTTTGTGTCACAAAAAGGTTTAATTTCCTTTTTCATTAAAGGAACAAATATTGCAAAAATGACCATCCTAAAATATTTAGTCAGATTTCATTTAGTCTCATTATATATTCTTCAGATTAACCATATACATACTTTTATTGGACAGTGCAATATAAATCTCATTATGCAAGTGCATAATAACATTTTAAAGAGATAGGAGGTACCTGAAATAAAAAGGTCTGAGTATGTAAAGTTCAGAAGATTGAAGGATAGTTTCCTTTTTCTGAGCTGTTTATCTCGTAATTATTGAGCAATCTCAAACCAGGCAGCAGTAAACAGCACAGATTTGCTAAAAATAACCCCCCTTCTCTCTTTGCTATGGGGTTTAAGTAATTATGCATACAAAAATCACAAGACTGTAACTGCACACGTCAAAAAGAATGACAGTTGGGAGTGCAGGATTTATCTGCACGGTAATTAAACCTGACTAATTTTATAGGGGGGATTTTTCCCTTTAACTGAAATCGTTTTTATCTTGCCTAATCTAAGTGTGTTGTTTGAATTGATGATTAATCTATAGCAGAATTAAACTCTAATTGTAGTGTGAATATAATTCCTTTCTCTGTGCAGTGTCTGCGTTTCCTGGGTTCTCCTTGAATTGTCTGCTGACAACTACAGTGTTTGGAGGCTTGCTGGGAGTTGTAGTTTAGAGTTAAAAAAAAATGTCTGTTTTTCGTAACGTAAAAGGGATGGTAAACTGGTAAAAAACATAAATAAGAATTTTCAGGAAAGTAGGAGACCTTTTTCCTACCTCCCATTTTTACATTAATACAGAGCTATACTTCTTTATAGATGGCCTCTTGAATCTTTTTGTATGGGGAGCTTATTATGATCCATCAGAGATAGGGGGTGTGTCACTGTGTTGGGGCAGGGAGCACGAGAGACCTTTCAGCCACAACATCTTTAAAAAGGTATAACTGTAGGAAGGTAAGAAAGGGAAGTAGGAGGTAGGTCTCTCCTCCATGGAAATGATTCTTTATGCTTTTAAATATTTTTTATTACCAGTTAAGTGTCCCTTTAAAGTCGCGCTAATGCTTATTATATGAGTTAGCATGCATGGCTCTTCAAATCCCCAATATCCCCATTCAAATGTAGGATTTTACGCAGCCTACACTGTACTGAGCCCTTTCTCCACCATTCCTGATTATCCTGTTTAGCTCATCAGCAGAAGTCTAGTGACCTAGTGTCATTTGTATTCTGTTATATGTAATTCCCAGAGAATCCGTCACGTTACACTACAAACCTCAGCAATCTGTTTAGCAACGATCAGGTCGGAGGGGTGAAATACACTCTATTAAAGAAATAGATAAGGCAAATAGGATGAGGAATCCTGAGATCTTGGCTGGAGGACAGAATCTAGTCCAGAAGAAAATTGTATCTTCTGTTATGGACGTTTAGTTCCATTATAAAGCCGTGTGTCTGGGATTTGCAGGTTAAACAGAAAACACGTACCATTCTGCATACTGGCTCCCACTGAGTAATGTTATTACACAACATGAGGCCAGCCATGTAAAAAGAGCATGATACAATTCTCCGTTCCATTACTACAAGCTAACAGGGGAATGATCCAATACAAGGTAACATGGCACTGTAACAAGGCAATAAAACCAGTCACAAATCCCTAACAAGGGCAAGCTGTAACACTCTACTGTATTGCAAGTAAATAACAGAACAAACCACAGGGTATCAACTGCATCCTAATTGTCAGATCACTTCAAATCATCCCCGAGGAGCATCCCCAATAACCATTCTGGCTTCCTATTGGTTACTTTATTGAGACAGCAGGTAGTGTGCAGGATTATATACCCCCCTGCCTCCCACAAACACACACACGCACACACACAGGAAAGAGATAAAACAAAGAGCAGATCATAGCTGTAGTTTGACTTAAAATTGTTGCAAATTACTGTCCTAAGCTTTTGGCTTTAGCATCCTAAGGTTTCGATGAACCACGCTGTATGACAAATAAACGACTTAAAGGAGACATTTTAAGAAAAATAACATGTTGTTGCCATGGGTATTGCATTTATTTATTTTTTGGTATCTGAACTATTAACCTTTTCTATTTTGACTCACTGCCAAGTACCATTTAAACTGCTTTCTGGTTGCTATGGTGACAGATGCTAGCGACCAGAAAGTCTTTTGAACACCAGGTTAGTTTTCCTCCTCCGATTTGCTTTAAATTCTGTTTCCTCATTTTCATCTTTTAAATTGTGTTGTTGAACAGTTTAATAGACAGTTGCAGTGTAGTCATTCATTTTGACTTGTCTGACTATTATCGTAACGTTTCTGAAATTATACTGAACCTCCCGCTCTAATGTCCCGATGCACAAGTTACTGTTGATTCTATAATTGCTTTTGTTAAAGTGGTTACAATGTGTCTGCTCCAAATCCTGCAATCCATCAGGGCCACCAGCAGAATTTTTTGTGGCCTCTGTCGGCTCTAAACCAATTGCCACCTTGACCCCAGGCATGTAAGAATTGATCACCTTTAACTGGATTCCTTGTGTTCCTCTGCTGATAGTTGCCCTGGAACTAGTGTATGGAACAATTCTAGGGAGAGATGTACCGGTATAAAAGATAAAGATACATACCTATATCAGTCACTTATCGTGTCAACACCAGCCCACTCCTCCCTTTCCACCCTATCCAAATACCAGGGTAAGGACTTGAACCACTAGGTCAATACCCCTGGATTCTGTTTTGGAGGTGTATTCACCTAAAATTGGGCTCACTGTGTCTGGTCTGCTCCATGCCCCTTTCTTAAGCCTGGACTTATGGAAAAGATGCACTTGCAGAGTGCGGATTTCCATAGGCCAGGCTGTGGACAGAGGTACTGTATGTATAATGCAAACCCATGGGATTACCTAGCGGTATAGGTCCTCACCCTGTACTTCAATGGGGTAGAGGCAGATGGGCTGAAGCGGTCCATTACAAAAATGTATCCAGGTATTTACTGTTCACCAGTGATGGCAGCTGGGTATGTGATTGTTTTTTTGTCTTTACTAAAAATAAAAGCATGGCAGCCCTTAATCGGGTTATCTGAAGTTTGGCTCATAGTCGAAGATGGTTCACTGGTAATTCCAGAGTCAACATTACAAAAATAGCCTATAACTGTCAATACAACATAGAGTTAAAACTCAATAACTAGTAGTTAAATAGATAGATAGATAGATAGATAGATAGATAGATAGATAGATAGATAGATATCCAACCGTAGAACAAGTTACAGATGTTGTCCAGAAGTTCACAGGATGTCCAGAAACATGTCCAGAAACTCCCCCGATCATTACTTACCTTACCTCTCTCCCCCGCGTTCTGAACTGCTGGGCACCGCGTCCGTGATTGGCTGTCTCTCAGCCACTCACGGACACAGCTGCCGGTCTGACCCCCTACTTGCAGTTTCATGCAAGTGGGCCGGGACAATACGCCAGAGGAAAGAGGGAAGGTAAGTAAAGATCGGGGGAGTTTCTGGACATAACAATATGGCGGTTGGGGCTGGGGGAGGGAGACCTACACTACCCTAAAAGTTAAAAAAAAAGGGTGGACATGCTCGGTAACTTGTTCTACAGCTGAATACTTTTTCAATCAACAGCAGCACCTAGGCTACTGAATCACCTAAAGGTAGAGTGCACACTACCTCTCTATTTGCATTATATATATATAGATAGATAGACAGACAGACAAAGAAAGAAAGATAGATAGATAGATAGATAGATAGATAGATAGATAGATATGCTTGTGAGGGTTCTCATTCATCCAGGTCATGGTATATCTGTTGTATTCAATTAGAACAACAGGACTTGAAGTTTAGGTCTTGAAGACGTTTCGCTTCGCAGTTGGAAAAAGCCAGTCTGACTAGCGAAACGTCTTCAAGACCTAAACTTCAAGTCCAGTTGATCTAATTGAATGCAACAGATATAGATGGATGGATGAATGGATGGAAAGATAGACAAAAAGACATATAGATTTAGATAGACATACAGATAGATAGACATACAGATAGATAGACCGACAGATAGATATATATAGATAAATAGAAACATAGATTTTGATAGATAGATAGATTTAGATAGATAGAAAGATGGATTTAATAGATAGATTTAGGCTGACAGACAGACAGTTAGATAGACAGACAGACAGATAGATCTAGATAGACAGACAGATCAATTACCATTTAAACCAGAAAATGTCCATCTGTTTAATATTAATCAGCTTAGCAGACGTAGTATGGTGAGAATTGTAGTTCAATATGATGAAAGGAGAACCAATTATTAACTAAGAAACCCTGGCGAACTATAAGACAGCAGCGTGGCAATGTGGGTATGCTAGGTGTTATTTCCATACTGGTCCAGATCCAGGCAGTACAAATACATTACATTCTCCTAAAGCTCAAGTGGTTTGTCACGCAAATGGGATATGCTATTGATCAGTTATTGATTAAGAAAACAATAAATACATATTGTGTATGATTATTGCTAACAAGGGCACTCCCTTCAATAATACCCTTCATTAAAAATTCATTGCTTGGTATCCCTGTTCAGTGTCACATTAACCAGTATCTTTTATAGAGAAAACAGTCTATTTAAACTAGTAATAGGTATATGAGAGGTATAACCGGTATTTACAATCCCCATCTTCCCCCAACAGACAGAGGCATTAAGGACAAGTAGTTCATAACAGCTTAAGGGAAATGAAATAGCCTGAGTCCTCTGCCTAAGGTTCTCTGCTGCTGGGAAAACCTTCCAGACTGGCCCACACTGATATCCCCCAGTGGGCCCACAAACACAATACATTCACCCATGGAAACAGAGACAAAGGAACAGTAATAATTGTCAGGTAGAATGAGGTAGATATGGAAATGATTGAGAAAGAGAGAGACAAATGTTAAGGGGTCCATTCATTCTTTCTGGTGGGCTCCTGGTCTTACTAGCAGAGTTCAACACTGCTTTTAGCCAGATAAATACTTTTTTGACACTAACCCTATAGCAGTGGGAAATTAATCTATTTTCCTTTAAAATAACTTATTAATATAAGTATAACATGCTGTACTGATATACTGAGAGAACTTTAACATCCATAGACTAAGAAGAAAGAGTGCCCTCTAGTGGCCATATACAGTAATCATGAAACAAAGAGGACCCATCCTAGTTTATGAATAATGTGCCATTGTTTCACTCAACCACTTGTCTATTCCTATATTAGTACTTAATAAAATGTTATTTGGGCTTCTTTCTTGTTTTGTATTACTGTGTTACTATGTGGTTGGAATTCATGTATAATACAGTAAAATGCAGTCCTGAGGTGGTTGGGAAATCATGGATTCTGGTTAGAAGACTAAACACACATCAAGCCACTTGTTTCCCCACACAAAGGATGCAGCAAACAGGCAATGGCAAGAACTGACATTCTCTGAGCAATAACTGGGCTGGGAAACGGTGAAGCCATTAATATGGCAATAGAAAACTTATGGTTGTTTAGTTTCTTTTGAAAAGTATCTCCCTGTATCTCCCTTCCATCCAAAACTGACCAATACGCCAAACACAAGAATTGCCAACAGAAAATATTGGAACGGTTCCCTGTGTGACCTGATTGGTTCTGATCTTACAATCTAATTTGAAACAGTTCTGCCTGGAGTGAAGACGCAGCCATTTGACAATTATACCTGCTATAAATTGCATCATCTTCTCAACAACCAATTGCTTTGAATCTGTCCGTTACATCATCAGTGACATCTTGAAGGTCCACAACCTACAGTATCTGCATAACGGTCTAAAACTAGCAATAAAATCTCTTTGTTTTCCCTCTAATTCTGCCTAATGAGAAAGATTAGGGAAGATTGTATAAAGATATTTCCAATTTGTCTTCCTTTTATTACTTCTTATATGTAGAGCAGAAATCACTTTGCTGTTGCAACTATGCAGGGGATACAGTTCTATGTAGATAATAGTTGCATAAACAACAAACCCTGGATGGCTAATAAAATGGAACATCAATGAAACACATTGTGGGCCTAAGAAATCCATGGCCTCCTAAAGCCCTCATTTTGGTTTAATGTTACAGCGTATAAATGGAAACATGTTCTGATGTGTCTAGAACTATAGGAGCTGCCAACAGCTGACACACAATAGATTGAAAGTAATATATTGAACCCTTACATGGGGTGGTATAGATTTCTGAGGTAATAATACCTGTGATTCCCTAAGCAGTACTTCTGCTGGCCTATCTTTCCCCTGTATGTTATGTTATGGAGTTGCCCTCTGCAAATATTACATTGCAGTGTGGTTGATATTGTACTAATAACTCTAAGATGCTCTCTGGTAATACAGATCCTAAACTGTCCATGTAATAGAAGATTATTTTTCTGCCTCTAATCCATATATTTAATTTGAGATTATGCTCCAGATTTATAATGTACATGATCATATTTTAGTTTAAGTCCCTAAAATGAATGCTGTATTTAATTTGCCCAGTTACCTGCTACAGTAAATGGAGTTCCAAGATATTAAAACCTTCCTTCTTCATCAACAGCAATTCATTTGCAGAAGATTTTTTAGAACAACACGAGGTGCCTGCAGAATCAGACAGACTGCTCCTTAATTTTAACTGAGAGGGAGGAGGAATGGGATAGAATAGCAATGGAAGGTAACGGATTGAATATGAAAGGAAACAAGAGCAACCAAAAGGAAATGAACAACATGTAGTGCGGAATAGCTGAAAAGGTCAATGTTAAAGAGGCAGTGAAGGGGACACTCTAGGAATGTTGGGGTTGGGGAAATAACTTGAAGTGTGGATGGTATTATTGAGATTGATTGAGATTGTGGATCGTATTATTGAGATGTTGGAGATTATTAGAGCAGCTGAGATGGACCTGGGAAAATGACTTTTACAGATTTAGCTTTTTCTTGTTTCCTGTGACCAAATCTGGGAATATTTCCTATGTTTGTATTATATTTAGCTCCTTCTAAACTTCACGGTCTTGGGGAATACTGGAAGGTTTCAGGTTTTGCTTATATTCAGTTATATATTACATAACCTCTCATTAAAATGAAATTAAGACCTTTGTCTGGTTTGTTATTCAGGTTCAGCGAATCCAGATAAATCCTTCTTGTATACAGTGAGTAGAGTAAGTCACTAAACAGACAACAGAGCAAATATTCAATTCACATCTGCAGCCCATCTACGGGTTTTATGAGAGCCAGTGAAATGTAGAATATAATCTCAAGGTAAATTCCTTGGAAAGCACAGGCCTGTTCAACAACTAGTTGTTTATATGATAATCTGATGACACATACTGAAAAACTGAAAATAACACATGGAAATAACATATTATCATATGATAACTTGTTGATTACACTAGTGTACGAATAAATATGATATTATGCTTAGACCGACACATAACACATCTTATACTATGGTTTGTAGTGGCAGTGGAAGTCACCCCCTCTACAAACCCACTAGCTAAGTGTCTTTTTATGCAGGAGTACACAAATGTATGTCAAGGTTAAGAACCATGCATCTATATGTTACAGAAGCCAAATGTCAGATGTTTGCACAGAAATTTATGCTCCGTGCCCCAGTGAGAAATACATTTGGAGAACAGCTGGTACTTGGCTGTCAGATTTTGTCTGTTGATAAAGGTCCCTCAGTTTTCATGCTGTACAGATAGGGTACCTACTCTACCCACAGTTCCTTGCTTTAATTTAGTGAAGTATAAAAAAGAGCCACATATAAAAGAATGTGAGTCCTGTTTACCTGCAGCCCATAAATATCTATTTAGTTATTTATTGTAAGAGGCAGAATACATTTACAGATCAAGATTTGGCTCTAGCAGTGTTCATTAAATGTCCTTTGCTATGTGTATATTTATAGTCGCCTTGCACAACGCACTGTTGATTTTGAGCTGCGAGGAACAGACCTAATTTAAAACCGCATTGGTGAAGTTATTGTAATGCATGATGATACAATTTACATTTAAAGTCAAATATAAAAGGTGCAAAATTTTAAATGATTTAAAGGGCATGTCCACCCCAAAATTTAACTTTTGATATGTGGTAGGGCATGCTCCCCCAGCCCCAACCGCATTAATATAATTGTTAGAAAGTCCCCCGATTCTTACTTACCTGCCCTCTCTCCCCTGCTGCAGTGTTCAGGCCCTCTGCTTGCATGGAATTGAAAGCAGGGGGCGGGACCGGCAGCTGCGTCCGTGATTGGCTGAGAGGCAGGGAGGGCTGCACTGAGCATGCCTCAACCTTGATGAGGTTGAGGAAGTCTCAGGCACAGCATGAGTCACACACTGCTCCTACACAGCAGTTTCCTGGACTTTGGAGGGGCACAGCAGGGGAACTATTTTGAGCAGGAATGTAAGGTAAGGATTGTTTTAAACTACTTGATGTGGCCAGTAAGGGGTTAAATTTTAGTTTTGGGGGTGGACATGCCCTTTAAAAGTAGGCACATAATGTAAGTGAAATAGCTTTGTGTTCCTGTTGCACATTTATTTACTCACATTAGTTAAAGATCTTTTGAGATGATCATTAGGCTGTGTACACACCATGCAATTTTTCAGCCAGACTATTGCATGGGTTTTTGTCAGCCTGCGACTGGCATCCGACCAATCAGATGATATTTTATGGAAAGATAAATACTTGCGAAATGTGTGAATCAGAAATTAGGTTGACTGATGAAAAGAAGGGAGTATGTAGCAATGATCCTGCCAGCTAATTCAACTTTTTTGAATGGGAAAATTAGAATAAAAAGGAAACAATCAACTAAATTTGCAAACTGTGGTGCGGAGACTGCCCTTCATTAATCATGGATAATCTGACCTGCAGTGACTGTTATTTAGAATGATACATTTTTGGATTAAATACCAAAGTAGACTAAAGCATATAAAACTATGTCCTACTTGGCACCCTTAATTTGTGGTATGGTGAGCATAGCACAACATGGAAAAAGAGGTCTCAAAGGAGTAAAGTGGGACTCGCTAATCTGAGTAACTATAACGTAAACAAAATACCGGTATTTAAAAATTGCTGTGATTGTATGCCCATAGATTGTGCTTACTGTACCATGAACTAAGTTTTGTTCCCCCTATTTTGTAGTTGAATGTACATACCCTAGATTTACACATTAGACCAATATATGGTCATATCTCACCCATCAATTCTTACAAATACATCTTCATTCTTGGAACTGTGGGCAGAGACATGACTACATTCCTTTTTGTCCATTTGGCCATAAAACTTTTCCAGAACAATTGTCATTATAAAATGCAATACAGTCTAGCAAGAAAAGGGTTCCACAAGTAGAAAAAGGTTGAGAAACAATTCTACAAGTAACTTGCTAGAGTGTCTCCATTGTGAAAACAGAGATGAACTACAGTTGGTATCTAGTTTAAGCTCATTCAATAAATATATGCAGCTTTTGTTCTTGTTATAATAACTTAACAATAACTATTTTCAGGATCACGTAACCAATGGTCATTTGCACAGATGAGTATCCAGGTAATCTGCGTGTTAGGCCAGATGGAACAGTACTTGTCCATCCTCATGTTATATTAGCCACCCTAAATCCAGCTCACTTTCTAAGTGTTTGATTTATATTGTGGGGGAACAGATGCAATAATACTGCATTGATGTTTAACTAATGTTCAGTTGATGGTTGTGCTGTTTCCTATTATAATGTTTATTTGATGTTGCTATGATGATGAAGTGACTGGAGCAATATTATAATTATATTAACATAATGGGAAGATATTAAAGTCCTGTCAGAATGATTTCTGGGTAATCTGACAATCGAGTGATGTACTGTACTTTTTTTTATATAAATTGAGTGTTCCTTCACCTTTTCTTGGGCAGAAAACCTTAAGGGCTAGGCCACACTTACAACAAAGGGTTTTGTTTTCCATTAGAAAGTGAAAATCGCATGCCAGTGCATAACAATGTGGGTGGCCGCATGGTATGCACTGCATTGTTTTCTTTAGTAATCGCAAGCGCTCCGATAACACTTTATTGACAGGTTCCCAGCACAAGCACATGGTAACACGTGTCAAACGCACTACATTGCAATGTATAGTGTAGCTGCAACCAAAAAAAACCTGGGCATGATTGGAGGAAAAATAGCTTTGTGTTCCTGTTGCACATTTATTTACTCACATTAGTTAAAGATCTTTTGAGATGATCATTAGGCTGTGTACACACCATGCAATTTTTCAGCCAGACTATTGCATGGGTTTTTGTCAGCCTGCGACTGGCATCCGACCAATCAGATGATATTTTATGGAAAGATAAATACTTGCAAATGTGTGAATCAGAAATTAGGTTGACTGATGAAAAGAAGGGAGTATGTAGCAATGATCCTGCCAGCTAATTCAACTTTTTTGAATGGGAAAATTAGAATAAAAAGGAAACAATCAACTAAATTTGCAAACTGTGGTGCGGAGACTGCCCTTCATTAATCATGGATAATCTGACCTGCAGTGACTGTTATTTAGAATGATACATTTTTGGATTAAATACCAAAGTAGACTAAAGCATATAAAACTATGTCCTACTTGGCACCCTTAATTTGTGGTATGGTGAGCATAGCACAACATGGAAAAAGAGGTCTCAAAGGAGTAAAGTGGGACTCGCTAATCTGAGTAACTATAACGTAAACAAAATACCGGTATTTAAAAATTGCTGTGATTGTATGCCCATAGATTGTGCTTACTGTACCATGAACTAAGTTTTGTTCCCCCTATTTTGTAGTTGAATGTACATACCCTAGATTTACACATTAGACCAATATATGGTCATATCTCACCCATCAATTCTTACAAATACATCTTCATTCTTGGAACTGTGGGCAGAGACATGACTACATTCCTTTTTGTCCATTTGGCCATAAAACTTTTCCAGAACAATTGTCATTATAAAATGCAATACAGTCTAGCAAGAAAAGGGTTCCACAAGTAGAAAAAGGTTGAGAAACAATTCTACAAGTAACTTGCTAGAGTGTCTCCATTGTGAAAACAGAGATGAACTACAGTTGGTATCTAGTTTAAGCTCATTCAATAAATATATGCAGCTTTTGTTCTTGTTATAATAACTTAACAATAACTATTTTCAGGATCACGTAACCAATTATGCTTAAGGTCATTTGCACAGATGAGTATCCAGGTAATCTGCACGTTAGGCCAGATGGAACAGTACTTGTCCATCCTCATGTTATATTAGCCACCCTAAATCCAGCTCACTTTCTAAGTGTTTGATTTATATTGTGGGGGAACAGATGCAATAATACTGCATTGATGTTTTACTAATGTTCAGTTGATGGTTGTGCTGTTTCCTATTATAATGTTTATTTGATGTTGCTATGATGATGAAGTGACTGGAGCAATATTATAATTATATTAACATAATGGGAAGATATTAAAGTCCTGTCAGAATGATTTCTGGGTAATCTGACAATCGAGTGATGTACTGTACTTTTTTTTATATAAATTGAGTGTTCCTTCACCTTTTCTTGGGCAGAAAACCTTAAGGGCTAGGCCACACTTACAACAAAGGGTTTTGTTATCCGTTAGAAAGTGAAAATCGCATGCCAGTGCATAACAATGTGGGTGGCCGCATGGTATGTGCTGCATTGTTTTCTTTAGTAATCGCAAGCGCTCCGATAACACTTTATTGACAGGTTCCCAGCACAAGCACATGGTAACACGTGTCAAACGCACTACATTGCAATGTATAGTGTAGCTGCAACCAAAAAAAACCTGGGCATGATTGGAGGAAGTCAATAAATTAGATATACTAGGAAAGGTTAGAAAGTCCAGCATGTAGCCCTCCAACTGTCACCACCTGAACGCCTTAGAGAGCTGCTGGTGATCCTAGCACAGGTAAATAGAATCCAGCAATTATAATTCAAACTGGCATGCTATATTCCTGTTTATCTAAGTGTCGCTGTTACAAGCACGTAGTCTGATCATTAGTAACAGAAGGCTAATTGATTGCTCACTGACAAGGCCTGAGCCAGATCGAGAAAAGTCATGTAAGATGAGTCCTTATGTGTTTGATTTTAGTACCCTTTGCTATAGCTAGAGGTAGTAATACCCTGAATGGGTTAATACTAAGGGCCCTGGATCTGTAATTAGGGCCGTGAAGATGTCCGCTCTATTCTAAAACCAGGGAATGTCATTTTTCAGTCATGTGCAGGTAAATAAAAAAGAAATTAAAGATGCAACATTTCTTGCAGGCAGCCATTTTGTGATGCCATTGAAATCATTTGAAGAGAATCAATATTGGACAACACAGAGGTCAGCTAGTCTGTAATAGGTTCTAGCTAGTCTGTAATAGGTTCTTATAAGATTGGAGCCAATGAAGAAAATAGGGTATAGATTTCCTTGCTCCACATAATAAATAGCTTGAAAGTAATGGAGCGGATTACTGGCACACTATAACATGGTCAGCATACACTAACATAGTTATTGTCTAATACCTCTATTTATTAAGACTCAAACATCAATAAAACATTTATTTTTTTCCACTTGCTAAGTAAACATAGGTTTGCTGAAATTATCAGGTCACATGCGATGCACTTGTCAATGATACACGCACCAATATAGTTGTCCAATAAAATTTTGTGCCACTATAAATGGATGGCCCGAGGACTACTCCCAGATTGAATTGTCCCAATATAATTGGTCATTCAGGCGTATTTGGACCTTTTTTTGGTCACTGTATTCTAATAAGGTTTTAGTAAACAAAATTGCAATTAATGTTGTTTCCATGTAATGTATCTGACAGTCGTAGCCTGAAGGTTTGGGATTGGGAAGGATTTGCTAAAATGGGGAGAACAGCCTTAACCATCCTTAATTTACTTTATCTATTCATACCCCTCTACATAGATCGTTTGGACCAATCACATTGCAGATGGGCTGATTTGAAGCATGAGTCTATTTATATAATGTGTGTTATTCCTAGGTTCTGATTTTTGTTATCATAATCCAATACCGTTGGGTAATTTACCAGAATCTTAGCACTTTATACTGGCTGTTTGAGATTTAATCCAATCCTGCATTACTAAACATAAAGTCTGCCTTATATGCTCAACCAAAGCATTTAGCTCTAGTGATCCTTGTTTTTACCAAAAATGAATCAGCAATCACTAGCTCCAGTGGAAAATCAAGTCTGGGTTTAAAGCAGAGCGGAGAGGGCATTTGTGCTTCATTTCTAGACTCGGACCTCAGAGATAACCTCAATGGTAAAAGTCTAAAATAAACATCTCATTAATCAATAATATAATTACTAGATTTTTCTTTTCTATTTAGCTGGTTGTTTTAATTGGTTATTAGTATTGACAGTTTAGACTCTTTGAGGTTTCTTGGAATTGTATTCTGACCAGAGAGAAGGTTGAGGGTAGACCTCCATGACATATCTTTTTCATTGACAGCCTAGTCTTCCACCTCACCAATAACCCACTCAGAAACTCTAGTGGAGCTTTTCTGTAAGTGAAAAGGTTGCCATACACTCAACAATTCCACCTTGTACAATCTGTTTTGTGCAATTAAACATTTTTCAACGTAAACGATTGTATGATATTGGAATATACCGATATTGTACGATCAGGATCTTTGTGTGTATGACCATCTATAATGATAGAATTAAAATGATACTTTTTTCCTAACAATCTCCTTAAACCTATTGTTAAACAAATAACAACTGGCACCCAAGATCATGGAATCTGATATGAATTTGCAACCATGTGTATGGTCACCTTCATTCTGTGGTCACATTTAGGGGCCTGAACTACACAAACACCAAATCTTAATCAGAACTACAGACTACTTCTCACTGATTTGTTGTTACCGGGATTAATGGAAAACTATAGTTATTATTGTTGCTATGAGACAAATTATGCATTGTTAAATTTAATAAACCAGTTACTGGTTTCATGCAAGACTTCTGGCTCCCCGTGCTTAAGCTACACACAGTCTTGCTCTTTAGTGCAAAGAAACCTCAGTGCTTAGAATGTTTATGTGTAGGAAAGAAGTTGATTAGATTTTTCAAATATTGGTATGAGAGTGAATGCAACACTTTATCTGTTCTAGAACTACAACTTCTAGATTCCATCAGCTAAGTTGGCTGCCAATGGATTCTGGGTTATCAGTGAACTGTTGGCCTTACATTGTGTTCATCCAACACATATTATAATTTTAGTTTTGTGTTGTATAAATGTTTTGTTGTCAACCAAGTATAAATACTATTTATGGAGGCAAAATAAGATGTCCAACAGGACAAAGGACAAATATAGTGTTAGCACAGCACTGAATTAGAAGGCAGGGCACCTTGATATAAAGGCAGTAATCTGTGTCTTCCCACTCATTTTGATGTGGGTGCTGGGAAATTCCCCTTGCTAACATGTGGTTTGTGTTTTATTCCCAGCATTCTAATATCAGTTTGGTCACTGACCATTATGTTCTTCACACATGCCCAGTCCTAAGCTACTGCAGGAAGCTGTTACAGCAGGTCACACCCACTAGTAGTTTCTAGCCAATTCTGTTACAGTCCATATTAGGCAAGGGACTATGTGACTGAAGTCAGGAGGTGTGGCCAGACAGTTATCTTATGCAGTTCTTCAGGCGATTAAATGTATTATAACCTACCCCTATAGTGGGTTTCTATGGGAGGAACTGTAAGATTATAGCCTTATTATCTTACAGTTCCAGGAGGAGAAGGAAACCAGAAGCCACAAAGGAGTAGGTTATAATAAATAATGCACCCCGAACTGTAAATTAAAGGGATATTAGAAGTCACCTTGGAGTTCCGTGCCCTGTATAAAAGGTAGTCAGCCTGCGGCCTCGTACTTTTTATATGGTCACGGAACTCCTCTTATATTTACAGTTGGGGGTGCATTATCCACTATATAATGGGGGAGATCCAAAGCCGGGCGCCACGTTACTTACCTTTGCCCGATCCCGTGATAAACGAGATTACGTCAGTTATTGCATCGCGGGATCGGGCTAAGGTAAGGAGCGCGACATTAACGCTCCTAAACCTTTACCGTTAAGTTTCCCGATACGAGGTAGTGCAAACTTTAACGGCAGAGGTTTTGGATCGTTAGCACAGCGCTGTTTCCAAAAACATTCGGAAACAACGCTGTGCTCTAAATTCCGTCTAAAACCCACGTTAACCCGAAATTTTTCTGGGTTAACGTGGGTTCTAGACGAAAAATGGCTATATCGTATCTCCCCCTATGAGTTGTCATTTACAGTTTATTTGTTCTCTGGGTGAAGATGTTTTCAGTATAAAAATGTAGGTTTAGTTCTCCTTTAACCTAGTTACTTACAACTAGATTACCTTGTGTTTGTTGGGGTTGATGGGTATGTGCTTTTAAATAAAACTGTGCGTGTGCTTGGGTCCATACTAACAAGGCAGCTTTGTTGCTCCTAGAGCTGTACAGACAACCAGCCTTCTGGGCAAATCTGTTCCCTGTCAGGATATGATAGCCATGTAATTCTAAACTGCATATCTATAGCGATATAAGATTATGTGCAAGCAATTTTAAAGCGGTAGCAGGCGCTCATTAAAGGGTAAATGAGAAAACACGTTATGCTTCTTTTTTTTTTTTTTTGCAGAATGTTGTTGTGCTCGTCCAATTTATTTTTGTGCAGCTGTGTACAGGCAGCGCCATCCAGAGTATCGTTTAGCAACGGCGACTGTCAGCCTTGCAGCCCAGGCAACAGAAAAAAAATTAAAAATCTTCTTTGATGGGCTCTTTACTAAATGGCACGTGTCCCAGTCTTGTAGATTGTGAGGGGAAAGATAGAGATCGGCTCATGTTCCCAGCAGAGATGTTAACAAATGACAGAATCTAAAATATCAATTGATCGGGAGGATCTCTTAACCTGACATCAATATGAGTGGTCTGCATTACTTCCATCGCTATGCAGCCTGCGCCTACAGCTTACCAAAGGAAAGAAATGCGTAAGGCAGGGTCAGCCAGAGCAGAAATATTGACTTAAGGTGAAGTCCAGAAATGGAACCGTCTAGGATGTTTTTTTTTTTTTTACAGGCGATCAGTAAATAACAGTGTGCATTGTACAGAGGTGAAGGGCACATTGAGGCCTGGACTGGCAGGTTGAGGCAATGTTGATGCAGGACTGGCAGACACAAAAGATCTTTAACGTGTTCCTTTTCTCCAACAGATAAAAGAATAAAGTTGCCACAGACCTGAGTGGCTGAAGACGAGACGTCCGAATCAAGAAAGTGAGGATGAGGTTGCTATGGAAACTGCTGGCGTTTCCCTGGTTCGTTTGTCTTGCAGGTAAGGTGTCCGTTCAGAGTTCCAGAAATCAAAAAAATAAAGACTTTTACCATTTGGGAATCTGGATCCTTGTTTCAGGGGCTAATGACAACCTGTCAGTGTGCTGATATGTGGATTACCCCCATGCAATAATTTACAATTCTGCCAACAGTCTCAAACTGTGTGCCATTCTGCTCCCCTGGTCTCTTTCTCATTTCAGTTTACTCAGGCATATTCTCTGTCACAGCGTGTTTTGTATTGTTCCTCCTTATGGATTATTTTATGTCAGTACGATTCCTGCAAGGTTTCAGTGTCACATTATGTACCAGTGTGCTCTATGATTCACTATTTACTGGAGGTTCTACTCCATCCTCCTGTATTACTCTGGGCTCAGTTTTCCTTGGGAATACACTGTGTTCCGGAATTCTGCTTGTCTCGCTGTCACGTTGGGTTATGTGAATTGTGATTCTTGTCTGGTATTTGTATGAATGTCAGATATTGAGATTGAGCACTAAGAAAGCATTTGATTTCCGGTGATTATAAATAAACCTAAACGATAAGCTAAGATCAGATGATCATAAAATGCACGACTAGCTCTAATATTAACTAACTAGTGTCCCCCTTGTGCAACGAAAAGCCATGACCAAATGTTTGAAATGATCTCCTCTGTACTAGAATAGAAATGATCTGAATAGTAAAATTGAGTCCTCAAATGTTTTTTTTATACATAAATCCAAATGACAAACAAATCTAGAATGGTTATTGCTGTATGGGAATTCTGCTGTCCATTTAAACAATACTAAATCAGAAGGCAATCTTTTCAGCAATAGATACCATCCTCCTGGTTCTGTATGGTTTTGAGGCATTGGTTACCCTTTAAATGAACAGTAATGCCATACAGTAACCCCAATTCCTTGGCATTCTAGATGTTTGGAAACTACAACTTCCAGCATGCTTTGGTTGCTGGAAGTTGTAGTTTCTAAACATCTGGAGTGGCAAGGTTCAATAAACTTGCCACTCCAGTCTGGTCTTGGTAATAAACACTTAATAAACTTTAATAAACTCACTTTTGTTGTGAGTGAGTCCCCAGTCTTCTTCCCCAGACTTGCTGCTGGTATGCAAGTGGTATGTAATGGAGCTGTAAGACACACGTACACATTGTTCCTTCTCTACCGGACGCATTTAACTGACTGCTCCGCCGCATTTCTAGCAAGTAAATAACTTGACCCGAGTATAAGCCAAAGTTAGGTTTTCAGGCTAATTTTAAAATGCAAAAAACATGTTCAAAAGTTTGCCTGTGTTATTTATTTGCAGTAATCAATCAATGGTTGGCTTTTTACTGGTTTACTGCAGTTAGAAAACATTTGATTGGTTGCTGCCAGGGCCGGATTTCTGAATAGGCCACCTAGGTCGTGGCCTAGGGCGCCACAGCCATTAAGGGCGGCATAAAAGTGCAGCATAGCATTCCCTCCCATTGTGTCCCAGACGTGTCCCCTTTAATTACCCGCAACACCAGATTTTTCAAAAAAGTGCGTGGTGCACATGTCTCTATCGGCAGCCAATTTTCACTGCTCCTGTTCTCCTCCACTTTCAGTATCGGGCCCGCGGGGAAAGAGAGGAGAAACAGGAAATAGTGTTGGCTCTCCTGATCTAGCAGACCATGTGATTTATCTCTTTCCAGTCGGCTCTACTGACGTGCAGCTGCTTTCAACCAGGAAAATAATCTGGCTCTGTCACATCTATGAATACTGGTCTTCTTGGCTGAAGAAGATTCAAAGATGAGGGGGCAGTCAGACTTACACATACTGGAATTTACCCCCTTTGTCACACACTGCCCTGTGACTGGCAGTATATCACCAGTTCAGCTACCTGTTACCTCCTGCAGTCCAAAAGGTAAAAGGCAGCATGTTAGCTTGATGGTGTTGTATTCTAAAATGTAAATAGTGTTTAGCTTGAGATATTTTGTCAGATAATCCAGTCTGTTGGGATGGGAGAGCCTGGAGATAGACAAGGGGGGAAATGGCCTGGAGATAGAAAGAGGGAAGAAGGAGGGTGAGGATGGGCAATGCAGAGAAAAGAGGGGACTGACTTGTGGAAAGTTAGAGAGCACATAGAAAAAGAGTGTGACCTGAAGAAAATACTAGGGAGACAGTTGGAGAGATGGGAGAAGACACAGCATGGCTAGAGGGAGAGGAAATAGGGAGACGTAGCCTGGAAAGAAGCCTCAAAAAAAAATCTAAACCTAAAGATATTTACTGAAGGATGTAGCTACTCAGCAAGGCAGTAGACCCCTGGCACTAGCTAGAGAGAGGCCTGCTCTTTCTGAAAAAAGACGGTAAAGTCTGAGTTGCCCAACAATGCATTATGTGTAGAAAATTCTAATGGTCTCCTCAATGGATTAAATAGAGTTTAACCTGAACAGTTTATGTGTACTGCAACCCTCTGTGTCAAACAGGGTTGCAATACAAATAACCCGATCAGTATATACTGTGGGGTTGTGGAGACACAAGCTAGCTGGCCCAGGGTAGAAAAAAATTAGAAATCCGGCCCTGGTTGCTGCATATTAATAACACAGGCAAATGCCAGCCCCTAAATGTCTTAAATGTAGGACTTGCAGAAATAATGTTCTATGTGGACCCTCCCTTCTCCAAAATCCTTCTAGGCAAGCCTATTCTATTGATAGAACTAATCTTAAATGCTTTGTCTTGCCTGAATAGATTATGAGCCACAGAGAGAACTTGGCTGGAGTAGGAACAATGCCTGCAAATGATAATCTAATTACTATAGTGCAATAGGTGCCCCTTTAGTTGCAACACCCTAATAAATATTAACAAAGCTGATACATTGGATCTTCCATAATGATATTTACTTCAGCATAGCCATAGGGCACATGTGGAAACTGTTTTGCTCCAAACTGAATGGTTAACTATGGTGTAAATTCTGATAATGGTGGAATGGACACAAATTGAAAGGGTGTTTTATAGGTGTGTCTGTGTTCTATTCGTTGTTTGTATTACCGCTTAATAAACTTGCCTATTATCTTAGAGGATTTGGTGCGTTTTGGGTTGCTGAGGTCCGCTTCTGCTTGTTGAATATTTAATGTCCTTAGCGATGTTCCCTTGTCCAAACATATTTAAACTAAAAGAGACAAAGATTTACCCTGAATTTTACCAGACACCTATTGGTTGGAGGAAACCGTTAGAAGAGACAGGGAAATAGTTGTTTAGGAAATAAAGTGTTGATGGATGGGGAAAGTGTTGATGGGTGGGGAAACCTTGATGAAACATTATTGCAGTACAGTGCTCTCTTTGATCTAAGTTAAGTAATAAGAAGCTGTAGTGTTCTTCTTTTGCCTTTCTGTGGATCAGCTGTTAGGAAGGCATCATAGGTAGGGTAATGAGGTTGAACTAGTCATACTTCATTATTTAACCTCAATATTGTGTTACTAAAAGAGAATGGGGACACTTATTGGCTTTGAGCGTCAATTGCATGGTATAGCGGTTTTATTTATGGCCGAATTCCAAGGAGCTCACTGCTAAAACAAACACGTTACTAGATGGCATGTGAGACATTCAGCCAAGATGCTGGTGAATGTTTTGGAAGGAAGATGTGAATAAAACAGGCTGATCTGGACAGAGAAACATGCTTAGTTTCAATAGGTCCCTAATTGTCCCTGAAGTTAGAAAGCGTATTTACATTCTGTGATTGAGATGTGCTGCAGAGCGTAGTAGATTTTTACACATGGGTCCAAATGTGTATTTCTGCACGTATTTTGTGTATATTGAAATGTTTTGGATAAATCCAGCTCTAGTAAACCTTGCAGTGAGGCCTAGTGAAGGGTGGACCATGCTCTGCAGAAAGAAGATCCATGGGAAGATCCATGTAGAAGGAGAGGCTTATTTAACATGACCTGTAATGACTGTTGCTTAATGTATAGGAACAAGGCTAATTGAATAAGAGGATTTGGACTTGTTCACTGTCAACATAATAATCCATCCACCCATCACTTACCCCATCATCACCCCAGTCTGTCCAATAGTGCCACCTCCGCTTACCCCCATTATCAATCCTAGCCATGATCAGCAATATCACAGGATATCCCTCTGTTCATGGCCAAGCTCATAGAGCATAGGTAGGAGGCAGCAACATAACAAAGACCAAACTTAATGCTACATAGAAAATCTGCCTCCCAAAGTTTGGTTTAATGGAGGGAATGATGTGGTTATTATGGGGTAACATAAATAACAGGTGGGTACATTATTATTTTAACAGTGGAATTGCCCTTTTCTGCCTCCACAAGTTATTATTTTTAGATACATGCTGTATATCTATAGGGGAAAGAATAAAAACTGTGGGCCAGTGCGTGTTTTACCCTACGTATCCCCCATCACCTAGAAACCAGATTATCAGCTACATGGCTGGTTAAAGTCGAGCTTGCTGGTATTACTAGTACATTACTGGATCCCCAGACTGTTGTTTATTCAATATTTAAAGCCCTTCATTTTAGAGGTGTACTTAAAGGGATTTGGGGCTGATAGGATTTTGCTTTGACACCATGGTTACAGTCTCAGCAGACAATATGGTAAAAGGAAAATGCATTTTGTCTTACAAATGTGTTCCATTAACTTTCAATCACCCACTCCCCAATGCCCCTAGGCCATTAAAAAATCAGCCATAGGTAATAGAAAAGTGTTTTTTTTTTTCACATACTAACAGCTCTGTGCTTTCCTGGAACCTCAACCCAACTATGCAATGTTGTATTTATTCAATTCCTTACGTCAAACTCCGTCCGCTAATATGTATACAGTGGTTTCCTGTCCGTTGGGTATTCTATACCTTGGTGTCTGTGTGCCTGGTCTCCTTCATTTTATTTACTTGCCTTTTATTTTTCTTTTTACGTGTTTATTCTTCCATCAACCTTCACATCCCATTGACTCTGTTTCTTGTGTTACAATTAAATTGTACACTGTGTTCAGATGTGCTTTATATCAAGATTTT
Source organism: Hymenochirus boettgeri (assembly GCA_019447015.1). Lineage (NCBI taxonomy): Eukaryota > Metazoa > Chordata > Amphibia > Anura > Pipidae > Hymenochirus > Hymenochirus boettgeri. Next base: position 235,457,569 of record CM033472.1, read on the forward strand.
AACATTGTTATTATGCGTTTCTGTCTTCAGGACTGGAATGTGTCTTTATTGTGGAGCTTTGTGTTAATTCTTACAGTTTACCGTTGTGCATAGTTTAACGCCTATTCTTCTGCTCCGTAAAAGCACCATGATGAAAGCTACATTTGGGAAATTTGTAATGGAAATCACAGTGTTGAAGTGATTAATGGGCAAGTAAACCTTAACATGGTTGCTTTGCTGTTTGTACCTCTGCTGAAGCAAGCAATATGGCAGCTTCTATGTAAAACAATAGATAAATCGTGTTCTACTTATACTATAATTTATGACTTAATGATTAGCTTTCTCGTTTAAACTATTGTGTGTATAAAGTTAAAATGAAAAGTACATGGGACAGCAATATAGAACTGGTAATTCCTACCTCCCAGTATTGTTTAAGGAGCACCAGTCAAGAGAAAACTGATTCTGCCAGTTCTTCCTCCTGGCTTCAGCGCTATCTTTAATGCAGAAATAGTCCAGGACTAACCTGGCAAATGAAAACTGTACAGTACCTGCTGAAGCTCCTCAACAAAACAATATTGTGAGGTAGGAATAATTAATCCCAACTGCCTGTCCCATGTACGGTACTTTCCATTTTTAAAAAGTAAATTTTCAGAGTATAGTTATCCTTAAGGGTAACTATACTACTAACTGTACTAGTTCTGCCTACTCTCCATTCTTTCTAAGCTCTTTATGGGCTTGCACATGCTCAAAGGAGTCATCTAGGAGAATAGAATTTACTAATTGGCTGTGATGTCAGCTTTCATATCCATGACTGACAGTTGATAACCAGAAGAACCAGGAAGCAGAAAGAGGGGTAAAAGAATGTGTAACATCTCAGGTTAGCCTTATATCTTGTAGCTTTTTAACTAATGTAGTTTTATGGCTCAGGGGTAATTTACCAATACACATTTTAGGGGTGGACTTGTCCTTTAAAGAAAATTAGTTCTGAGGCTTCTCTGATTAATTATAGCATATTTACGTTTCAACTCATAAAAGTTCTTATCGTTTAAAATTGTGCTAATTTTGCCCCAACCAATCAGATCTTATTTAACATTTGAAAGCTAACATCTGATTGGTTGGGGCAAAATTAGCACCATTTTAAACGATAAGAACATTTATTGAATAACCCTGACAGTTTGCTTATTGTTATAGCCATCATAATAGGTGTGGATTAGATTTGATAATGTCATTGATATTCTTTAATGACAAGAGGGGAATTTAATGGTTTGCCAGAGATTCTCTTGTCCCTATCCACCCCTCTATGTTACATGTTACCTCCCTTGGTGGAGTCTGATGGGTTTAACCCTTTTACTGGATGAGGTTTAGGGAAAGTGGCCCCTTTGATTTATTCTAATCTGCTAAATCCTTATTTTGCTTAAATGGAATTTGCGTCGGGCACGTGATTAAATGTACAGATTTAACCTCCTATATATGCTGATTGGAGATGGAATTAGGCTGATTCAGAAAGACTCAATAACCAGCACATTGGACGGCTTTTCATCTCATTAACAGCTGTGCAAGGAATTTCTGCTTAGTCTCCAGTTATAGAACTGGACTAGATTGGGGTTTTAACTTCATCCTCAGTCTCCGCAGGAGCCAACTGAACTGAATATTTATTGGTACAAATAGAAACAAGTCATTTTCTCCTGGTCAAATCTTAGAAGCCAGGAAGTCAATGCAATTAGAAATGACTAACCATTTAAAGCGATATTTTTTAAAAGGCATGTCTTTTCTGCAAAGCAAAAACTCACCACATATTCTACTCCTTACAGCAACCAAAATAATATCAGTAGCTGGCACTACCTCGGCAAACAGTCTGCTCTATCTCAAATGTTTGCGCCTCCTGGCAGCTTGTTATAAGATCTGGGATGCACAGGGTGGCAGGGAAACAAATTGAATCATTAGCCCTAATGTCAGTGATCATGGTCAGGAATGATGGGCGGGTGCAGGCGGTGAGCTTTGCAGTAAAGACTTTTCTCAGGTGGTGCAGATTACAGATGTTATTTTAAAAAATAAAGGGTATTGGGCTGTTGTAAGGTGTGAACATGAAGTGAGATTTTAGAGGATAGACATGCCCTTTAATAGATATCTACTAAAATTTCCTCTTTAAACAAATGTACATCTTAACGGGCATATCCACCCCCAAAACTAAAATTTAACCAATTTAACCCAAAATTTGGCCCCACTGTTTAGTGTTAAAAATCCTTCCCTTACATCTCATCACCAATAAATTATATAGGATAGTGAGAGAATAAGGCTTCGTAGCTCCATCTCTGCTCCTGTAGTGGTTCTCCGGTAGTGCCTGTCCAAAGTTCCAGAAAGTGAAGGGTAGGAGCTGTCAGTGAGTCATCTGGTCCCTGCTACTTCCTTGTCCTCTGAGAGGTTTCTGGCACCTTGCTTGTCCTCTGAGAGGTTTCTGGCACACACTCACACACCTGCCCCTCCTCCCTCTGGATCGATTTTTGCTGCCTGGTGCCCTACCTATAAAAGCTTTTTTTGTAGTCTAGGGCACCCTAGCCCACCCCCATGTCTGTGATTGGCTGCCTCTAAGCCAATCACAGATGCGGCTGCTGGTCCGGCCCAATGCTTACAAGTTCTGGCAGAGGGACTGGAAAAGAGCGTCGGGGGATTGAAGGACTGTAAGTACATTTATGATGCTTTTTTTTAAACAAACTAGGCTGTTGGGGGTGGGCTAGGGAGCCCTATAGTATATTAAAAGTTTTTTTTTTTTTAGAGTAGAGATACCCTTTAATTGTTTGTGTGCATACAAAATGAAAATGTGTGTGCTACACACCACAGCTTTTACATTCCAACAGATTTTTGTGTGTGCATACACTGCAGAGCTGGAGGAAACATTGGCCCTTACAGTTAAAGGTAATTGGTGGAATGTTGTGAGTTCTAGTAGAACTCCTAATGGGCCCTTAAGGTGGGTTCACACAGTAATGAGAAAGAGGCGAAACTGTAGGATCCATCAGAATTGTCCCTTTCTTGTTACTGTGAGTAGCGCATTTCTGAGTGCTCCCAAGGCCAACGAGCATTCACTGTCGGCCCTGGGATAGTTCAGAAATTTTTCCTCGACCGCAGTTGTCTCCCTGTACTTAAAGTATAGGGAGTGGACCAAGGCTGGGCGAAATCTGCTGTGTTTACATAGGGAGAACGCTCGGGACTGTGAGTGTGGGCTCCCTAGAAATGATAGATAGAATCTCAACATTTTCTAACATTCGGGCAAGTATGTAACCAGCTGTAAAGAGGCCATACATGCACAGATAATTATAGGATCTTGTTACTATATTATAGTCTTTAGCCCGATAAAAATATTCACAAAATGTCCAATAACGAAAGATCTGACTGATTATTCAATACTATTGTTATTACGTGATTATCTTGCATGTATGGCCAATAACTGACCCCCAAGCAAACGTTTTATAGAATTATTATAGATTACTGATGGATTCTTTTGAAATCTGCTGCATAATGCATCATTCTCTGTGTGTGTTCCCTTTAAATGCAGAATGTGCAGCGTCTGTTTATTCTACTAGGATTCGTGTCCTATATGTCACATTGTATATTCTGCACATTTCATTACTATGTATCTTCCATGTCACACGGCTTACATACAGGTGCCGTTCATAGGGAACACGTTGTTCCTTTGCATGCTGTTAGAGCAAATGAGTTTGTAATTAGATTTATATACCAGATAATCTCATTTGCATATCCAATTAATTCTTCCTGTTCTAATTTGCTAGGGTTGAATTTATATTAGTACTTAATATAAGACTCAAATTATCAAGGACTCTGACTCCCCTCGTATGGAATCCGTGAGAGATGTGTAATTATCTGTATAGATATCCTGTCATATGGTGTCACCCTCTTCAGGGTGACAGAATGACACCGATAGTAGACGTCCCTTCATAGGGTGACACATTAAAATAATGCAACATGAACTGAAAACACTGCATGTAGAAAAATGTGTATTTTGTGTAAATAAAGTCATTTTTATCTTTGCCGTTAACAGTTATCATAGAGCTGCAGCTCCCATCATCCTCAGCTACTGTATTTTACTGACATTGGTGTGAGTTCTGGCTGGAGGGCAATCAATAGGAGATTTTAGATAAAAGTCCTTTAGAATTCAGTATCCCATGTAAATAATATGTCATAACACAAAGGATAGTTATACACAGTTCGATAATTTAGCTAACTGACCACCACAACCGATATTTTGGGACTAAATTTTCAACAATATTTTCTGAATCGACCAAACATTGACCACCAATTTTAAGGCAAAATCCGAAAATCACAGTCAGCCACTTTGGTCGGGATGATTGTCACATGCTAATGTTTTAATTTAGCGATCTACAGATTTCCGAATCAGGAATAATTTTAATGATATGATCTGTTTTAATGAGGTGTAGTAGAACCATGTATCTATGCCTAAAATGATGGTAATTGTATATATTTTCTACTATAATCATCCTGTCTAAGAAACTTGCGACCTGATAGAGTTGACTCTGACATGACATTAAGAAGATGTAATATAACAGTGTGGGCAAAAGTGTAACAGAGAAAATTTTATTTTGCGGTGAGATCTGTGAGCTATATAATCTGAGTAAAGTAAGAAAAATACCATCTACCACCATCTATGAAGTCTCATCAAGTTTATTCTATTCCAAAGACATGATCACAAATCAACCCGTTTCAACCACAATCCTTCCTTGGGCACTTTCTGTAGTGCTGTATAATTTATACTCTTTTGCTGTTTATACTTATGTATATTTATACTAATTTCAATGTATCTGAAAGACAACAGTATTATGGTTTCTTGCTCTTGTCCTGTTTGTAGTTATTTCCTGCAATTATGTGAATATTAGTTGAGCTCTACTATAGTACTTTAGATTGGACCAATGATTTGGGGATAGGAAGAGTTACAACACCGGGGGATGCTGGTTTTGCATGAGTTAGACTAAAAATAATAGCAAAGTTCCCAACGCATTTCAAGCCATCAAGGCAACATTAATAATAGATACTGTACCGTGCCTGGGGTTACAGATGACAGAAAAACCATATCTCAGAGAGAGGTCCATATCAAAAGAGATCCCATAATAGGAGTGTGAATCCAATAGCAGTTCATACAGATCATTCCTTGGGGCTAGGCTATTACACATCACGCTGACCCAGAGAAAGTGTATATATATAAAGACATTGACCTAAAATCCAGGGACCTTAAATATAAAGGTGAAATGTCAGGGCAGGATAATTACCCAGACAAAAGAGTTCAACCATCAGAGCAATTTTGTGGTCTAGCAATAATACATCATAGCAAAATAATGGCTGAAAAGACAGCAATAATATATCAGAGTAATATAACGGCCAGGGTGACAGAGACTATCCATCAGTGTGGGTTGTGTGATACAGTAAGGTTATGGAGGTTATGTATCGTGTGGGGGTGTAATGCTGCAATTCTCTATGACCCTTTGTACTATGATCCAACCTTATCCACACACATTCTAAACCTTTTCCCATATGGAGCACTATCACTTTATCTCTCTCTGATTCCTGCCTTCATCCACTACTTGCCTTATAAACACATCCCTCCAGCACTGCTCCATTTAACACTTTTCCATTGCCCCGGCCTCCACTATCAGTCAATTCCCACTAAGCTGGATAAAAATAGACCTTTCCAGGTTCTCTCTGCCTCTTCAATTTACTTCTCACCCTGCAGTGATTGTTTTTGAAGCCTCCTGCTCTCAGTCCTTCCCTGCGTGCCCCCTGTGTGGCCCTTACTCTTATCTAATCTTTTATTTAGGTTTTTGTTAACACTCTCATGTGGTAATTAACACTTGGTTCCTGCAAACCTTGCTCTGCACGCTTCACCTTGTTCATTCTGATCTTGGTTCTGTCCATTATCCAGTTTACTGCTGTAACTTTTGCTGTAACCCCTTTTTTACACACACCACCATTCCCGCCATGAACATGTAGAGTTTGTGGTGCTGAATGTAACAGTCGCTTTTGCTTTTGCATGGTGTTGCTTTCACATCAAAACAAGGTGTCCCTAGAGCGATAGAGGCATCACAGCCCCAGAGGTGCAATTACAGTGTTTTTATTCCCCTACCAGGTTTGGGAAGGGGAGGTGGAAACTTCCCCCATCGCTCTTGACACTTCTGCCAAGAGTTGCATCAGCTCTTGAACAGAACCTTTACCAAAGCATTTTGATGAGCACATAAAAGAATTCCGCGCAGACCACAGGAAAGTCACTGAGCTGCAAAGTGTGCAGAGAATGGTGGAGAATGCAGAGTGAGAAACAAGTTAGCGTTTTATCTCTTCCAAGTCCACAAATCCCAGCATCCCATGCTAGGACTCTGTAGTTCTGCAGCTGCTGAGGTCCTTAAGATTGTCTGTCTGCTGGAGACCATCTGGGTTTTCTGCAGCTTGGCGTATCACACATGTACATTGCTGACACCTTTCCCTACAAACTTAATCACAAGCACAAATGAATCTGTGCATCCAAGTGCACTTAATGTTACAGGAAGTGATACAAAGAACAATATAATATGATAATAGCTGGATAAATTAGCACATTTTATTTTCATTCTCTTCTCCGCTAAAAAAAATGTATCTAATTTACAATACAAATAACTGTGAAATGTTGTCGTGTGTGTTGCATAGTTAAAATATTCAAAACCCTGGTGTGAATCATGGGAGATTTGCATAGGATCCTGGGAAAATTGGCTTCATACCTTTCCTATCTGACACGGTGCATTTGATGCAAATTCCCTGCGAATCGGTATTGATAATAACTGTCCCCAACTGTATTGCTTAATATAGGATGGACAATCAATTATGTAAATGAGGAGATTTTACATTCGAGTACAGCGGGCCATATGGATTATGAATATATTTAAGGTAATAATACATTCATCAGATGTGTATACCAAGGATCACACACTGCAGAGCAAAGCTCACATTATTATTGCATTGTTCCCCAGCATGCTAATTAGAAGAATCTCCAAATGATTATATAGCGCAGCATGTAATATTTAGAATGTTATTTAAGCATCCAGCTGAGTACGATCACAGCACACAGAGATGTCTACTGACTCCTTGTCATCAACCACATAATGATCCAGATTGGGCATTTTAAAAACCTGCTCCTCTTTATACTGCAATTAAATGATTAAAGAGCAGAGGAAAAAGCTAATGTCACAGATGGAGACGCTCTAAACTTATGCGTGGGTTAGTTCAAGGCTTTTAAAGTTCCAGGCTAGAGGTGGCTGTGAGGTTCCATAAAAGATTGGATATTTGTTCAGGGAAGGTAACCTTTATTAAAGGGTAACTAAAGCTTGACAAAATTTGGGCTAAAAGTAAAGTGCTGTTTTTTTTGCCAGAATAAGGTAATAAAGATAAACCAATGTTCTAAAGTTGTCACCCTGGCCAAGGAAGTGTAGCAAAATAGTAAGCTGAGCCAAATGGCTGTTTGTGTTATTAAAATAGGGGCTGATGCAATAAAAAGGCTGGGTTATTAAAGGGCAATTATACTCACCTTTCCACTATTCCACATCTGTATAGTGCCCAGGGTGAACACCTAAAATACTAAGTCCTGACCCCTGGGTCCTTTACCTATGAGCTAGAAGTTTCCCTTGCCAATATGGTCCACTCTGTTAATGTGAGTGACAGTCTTCCCATTGGCTATATTACAGACTGCAGAGACAAGCCGGAAGAGGACCAGAACAGCGAGGGGAACTTTGTGTAAGTGTTCTGGCTGATCAGTAAAGTACCCATGTGTAAGGACTTAGCAGTTTAGCTCCTCCCCCTGGGTTACTGTTAATAGTTAGAAGAAGATGTGAGCATAATGTGGTTTCAGAGGGGGGGTTCTGTGTTATTTAACTGCAGTAACGCAGGTAAACATCTAACGTTGGTTGTTGAAAATGAATAGCACAAAGTTTTGTAACTCTTATTGCATCAGCCCCAGTGCCCAGTGTGCTATAGATTACTCATTACATATATCTACAGATTAGAATGTTCATTTACATCTCTGTAAACTTTGGTTTCTTGTGCTGATTAATAATCATCTCTAATGCAGGCTGCACTAGTCTCTATGGAACTCTGCGGTTTACTTTTTAAGCTGCCAGCAACACAGCTTGTAAATTTTACAAATGGCTGGTATAAAATGGCTAGTGTTTGCAGATAAATCTTTTTAAATATCCATCCAATGCACGTCTTGCACCCGTAATTCATTGGTGCGCGTACACCGCAGAACTGTGCGGAACCCATTCCATCTGAATTGATGAGTAATCAGACATCCTATGTGGTTTATAGAAGCTGAACGCGTCGCCCCTGTGTTAGAGGACAGTGTTATAAAGGTGTTCTATGAGATGATGATTCAGCAAACAGAAGGTAAATCAAACAAGCAAATCTGTATTTTGTGTACAGCTTAGTAAGGAATGATGTCTCATCCATAAATAACTTGATACACAAAAAATGTACATGCTGCATTTCTAATTGGTTGCTACCTAGTGTCTTTGAACGTGAACACGCATGAAATGTTATTGATACAAGGTGAACCATCCTTTAGTTAAATGCATTCAGTTGTCTGCTCTGATTTCTTTAGGCTCAGCATTAAAATTAATGGCCCCGTAACTTAGTAGCATGTAAGCTTTGTGTGTGACTTTAAAGGTAAGAGGTGTCAATGCTATTTCCATAATTTACACTGAAAAACAAAAGCCTAAATAACAGTTTGTAAAGGGAATGTTCACCCTTTAAAAATGGTCAACTGTTAACTCCCTTCCCCCAACCCAAAAGGATATATATGGCACTTTATTACCTGTATTACTAACCAGAAATTTAAGGATTATTATTGTCCCCAGTAAGCAGTCAATCAAGGCTGTGACAACTGACATAGCAACCAAAGATTGACTGCTGTTTCACCTGCTGCCTCCTCTGCACATGCAAAAGCTCTTGCCACCCCTATGACCACCTATGGGGGGGGGTCTACTACAGTTAGAAACATTTGACATCATCTGATTATATCTGCAGATCAGGAATATGGACAAAGTTTTGAACCTCTTATTAAATAAGTTAGTTAGTGTTATTTAATGCTATATGGGTGTATTCTTACCATAAGGAAATAATGGGATATACTAGATGATAAGTAATAAATACATGAATAAGTATAAATATAAAATAGAAAAATAAGTGCTACGTTTTAAAGCATAAGGAAAGACATCTCTTCCCTGGAGAGCTGGAAGCTTATATATAAGTGAGAGGTTAATATAAAGAAATAAGTATGAGGATGAAAAGTGCATTAGCTCAATCATATGCGGTGCTGGTACTGCACACTGTGTGGCTCATTCAAAAACTAGAAAAAAACATTTTAGTAGAACAAGCACTGCATGTACAGTAAGCAAGGCCTCAAGTGAGCTCACTCAACTCCCTCTTGTGCTTTAAAAAAAAACTATGATCTTTCAGTGGCCTAAAACGTATGGTATCATACAGCCATACCATAATACAAATGCATTCCCCTATTGGATTCCTATTCTCACCAGGCTTGTTTGGGTTGGTTAGCCACAGTATGTGTTTCTGTGAGGTTTTTTCTTTAAAGAAATATTGCATTCTGGGAATGTGAAGATGGTGGCCTCAAGACACAGGAAAACGATCAACACTATCAACAATTAAGAATGAAGAGAGAGTTTAGTGCAATATCATCATTGTTATGGAGGTACAAGGGGTCAAAGAACTTGGTAAATAGGATTTAATTATTTAGATCTCCTTTAATATTTCTTTTCAGCCATTGGTGAGTAATAGAATATTGGGTTGGTGACTATGGATGGGAACATCAAACGAAATTACATTTTGGACAAACAAAGACAAAAATAAAACATGCCAAGGAAGCGAAAATTTAACGACATACCAGGGAACCAAGTTATTTCTTTCCATAATTTGCTATGAAAACACCAAGAAATTTTCATTTCAACAAACACATTTGCAGATAAGAACTAGTTTCACAAATGCACATTCAGGGATTAGCAGAATAACACACAGTGATGTGCCATCCCCACTGATTCCCTGCTTTGCACTGACCTGCTTACTGTCATTACTGTGTCACCTCTTCACACTATCGTATGGAACCACTGCCAGCTCTCCAGCCAAAAGAAAATAAAATCAAACCGAAGCAATAGAATGATAAAGGTAATCACTAGGATAAGCTATTTCCAAGACACGTAGAGCTGGCAAAGGAGATTCTACTCTTAAGCCTTTCATATCTGCTAAAGCCTGATATTTTTACAGATCTCTGCTGTTGCATTTTTAACGACCAAATACCCAATTCCTCAATTTAAAAATCTCCTTTTAAAAAAAATGGTGTATTGTGCCTAATGCATCTCTGTGATAAATTATGGCAAAATCTCCATTATTAGTGTCGAGACGTCATATAGGTATGTTTGCTTGATAAGTTGTGCTGTATTTTTCAGTACTGATCTTATACATTCAGGTGCTGGAGGACCAATCAGATGTTATCTATCTGCAGTAACCCAGTAACAAGCTAAGATTGAATTGGTTGCTGCAAATTAAAAGTCGAGGCAAACATTTGCGTCAGCCCCTCAGTCTTTGCATATTCAGATGGTGTATCAGAATTCATACAGAGATCTAGGGCTACTGCTACCATGAGGCAGAGTGAGACTTCAGTCTCAGACGGGGTCCCTTCGGTAGAGTGTAAAGCAGCGCTTAGATTTTTTTTTTAAAATCTCCCCATAACAGTGCACAATCGCATTGTCGTAGGGGAAGGTGCACACGGGTAGCCTACAGTAGCTGTGACCTGACATCACATCTCCTGCCACATTAAGTTATAACTTATATTTACAATGTCATCATCAAGCTGTCCAATGTTGGGCCTTTCGTTAGTAGTGACACTGCTACACAGAGGACAATCAACTACCCAGGCCAATATTTTTGTTGCATTGACTGAGTAGATAATTCCCAACCTATTTTTCTTTAAAATAGTTCAAACAATCAGGCATGTTAGAAGATGTGATTTTCAGTAGTCCTCATTGGTTTTGTAGAATATTTTCCTGTGTTTGCACTGCTGAATTTATGTGTAGGAATAACTTGGAAAATATACAATATTATCAGAATTATCTCTAGGCTATACGTTTTCCCAATAGATTTATGTTGTTTTATCTGATTTTTTTTTTACCTCCTCTGTAGTCTTTATCCTGTAAAGAAGGCAGCTAAATGTAATATATGACACTTATACAGTTATGGGTATGAATGGTTTCTCTTGGGAGTTAATATAATTAATGTAAAACTATTTTATTTTCTGCTTATACAAGTTGTAGTTAAGTCAGGCCTGTAGTCATTTACAGTCAGGCCTATAGCAATTTACAGTCAGGCCTATAGTTATTTACATTCTTTGTATGGTCCATTTAAATATTAAAGGAGAACTATAGTGTGTGTATGTATATATATATATATATATATATATATTTATTTATTTATTTAAAGGAGGGGGGAAAAACAGTTGAAAAGGGACAAGGATATAGGACTGGTAATTCCTACCTCCCAATATTGTGCCAGTCTTCCTCCTGGCTTTAGCACTATCTTTAATGCAGGACTAGTCCAGGACTAACCTGGCAAATAAAAATTTTTGAAACTGGGTTGTACATTGGCAAAGTACGTTTTTGAAACTGGGTTGTTTTTTTTGTACATATTTTGTAACTGGGTTTTTCATATTTAAAATTAATTTCCACCCCACCCGCAAGTACAACCAATATTTATGTGTAGAGCCCCCCAAAATCCAACACCATAATACTTACCTTTTCCCCTGAGATTCCTGAAAAGAAACTGTTCTCAATCTTATCCTGTCCTTCCAGGACCTTCCGGGTAGCAATCTCCAAAAATGGCCAATGATTTATGGCAGTCCATATGGCAGTCTACAGATGCTGCCTCATCTGTAGCAGCACACGCTCAGAAGTATTGCAATCTCATATTTTGGAGGGTCCTGCACATAAATATAATTTGTACATCATGGGGGGTGTTTGGGTGTTGCTCTTTTAAGGAGATTGCAATTAAAATGTCACATGACTGTTCAAGGCCAAGGTATTGAAACTAACTATACAATGACTGGAGAACATTTGCCTGACAGCAGATTGAATCTAATTTTATTTTCCTGTTTGCTAATTTTAAACTATTTCCTTTATCCTATGTGGAATGTCGTGCGTATGATAAATATGTCATGCAGCTGACTGTCCCTTTAAATACAAGGAATTTCACCTTGGCATAAATATTCATATCTTTTCCAGTTCAACTCTTCATGACAGGTTCCGGCTCATCTCTGTTTCTACCTGATCTCTTTATGGTCCTTGAAGTCATTTTGCATTATCAGTCTCCATACTGTATATGGGCTAAATCTAATCTCAGCATGGCTTGTTTTCAAAGCATTAGATTAATCATTCTATTTTGGAGCCAAACTTCATCTTCTCATGTCTGTGCTGCGACTCGCCCAACAGTTTCATGGTAACATTTGAAGCTATTGATTTTCTAGCGCTAGGCCTTCTTAGAAATATTCCAGCTCCTATAGCAAATCATTCCTCTTCGTGCCTCGGAAATCAATTTCATACTGCAGCAGCCAGTTCTCGGGGTATCTACATTACATCAGAATTGGGCAATTTGTAACAGACCACAAAGTTTTATTGGTTTAATCAAAAAATCTTTAGGCACAGTTTAAACAGGTTATTTCTCTACTTCTAGTTAAGTCTTGGTTTTTATTCTTCAATTTCAGGTGACTCACATTTGGTATTTTATTTTACCGTAACAGCTGAATATTATTAAGAAGGCATATTAGTATCTGTCCTGAGAATCTGAAAATGATCGCTATGGGTTAATTAGCTCTGTGTTATGATAGGGCGCGCCGTGACTCGTTAATTTAAAATTGCAAAGGGCAAGGCAAATTACTCTCATGAGAGAGTAGACTTGTGGGTAATTTATGTGTGGCTATTTAGTGAATGCCACACCATCTGCTGGAGGTTTAAATCATTGCAGAACAAGTATCTGTAGACCAATAAGACAACAGTTTCCATTTTACTACACTAGTCAAGTAGAATCAAATATCTAGATATAGATATGTGGACTGTACAAACCATCCACCTCATAGTAACCATACAAGATATTGTCAAAATGAAAATAGACTCAACATGCCATATACTGTATTTGTAGGTAAAGCCTATATACCAGAGGCTGCCGGGCTGTTGATTCAGTTATTATTGACTCTTCTCTCCTTTTTCTAATTACATTAACAATGTTGCTAAAACCTGACGCTTCTTTCTCTGTAATATTGTGAAAATCTGTAGATTCCCCTCTCTTCCGACTACTGCAATGCTCTCATCCTATCACACCTTGACCATTGTAACCTGCTTTCTGGTCTTCCTGCTTCCTATCTTTGTCCCCTTCAGTTGATACTGCTGCAAATGAAATCTCCTTTGTGCCGCACATCAACCTGGCTCCCCATTAGTATAGTATAGTATTTGAGGTTGAATAAAGACATATGTCCATCAAGTCCAACCCATCTAGCAATATTCTCATTTCCTGCCTAACTGTTGATCCAGAGGAAGGCAAAAAACCCCACCAAATTTATGAAGGGGAAAAAAAGTGGCAATTGGAAATTTCCCTGGATCAACTCTACTTTATGTATCAATACCAGTAACTTGCAACATTCCTTGTTTGCATAAACTCATCCAATTTTTTTTTAAAACTGACCAGTAAACCTGCCATAACAACGTCCACTGGAAGACTGTTCCATAGCTTTACTGTTCTCACAGTGAAAAACCCTTGAAGCCTAAACCTTTTTTTAAGTCTTAAGGGATGTCCACGTGTCCTCTGACATGCTCTATTGGTGAACAATGCCCCAGATAGTTTATTGTATGGCCCGTTAATGTATTTATACACAGTAATCATATTCCCACGCAAGCGCCTTGTCTCCAGTGTACATAATTGTAACTTTTCCAGTCTCTCTTCATATTCAAGCTCCCCCAATCCCCTTATTAATTTAGTTGCCCTTCTCTGAACCCTTTCCATTTCAAAGATGTCCTTTTTGTACACAGGATTCCAAAATTGCACTGCATATTCCAAATGAGGCCTTACCAATGCTTTGTAAAGAGTGAGAATAACATTTTCCTCCCTTGTATCCATACCTCTCTTTATACAAGACAATACCATGCTGGCTCTGGCTGTTGCTGCCTGGAACTGCTTGCTACCTTTAAGTTTGTTATCCACCAAAACTCCAAGATCCCTTTCCAACAGAGATTCACTTAACACAGAGCCATTAAACAATGCATTATCTACAAAATCCTTCTCTTAACATTTAAATCCCTTCGCTCTGCTGCCCCTTCTTATATTTCTTCTCTTGTGTCCTCATGTGTCCCTGTCTTTAACCCTCCACCCATCACAGAACCATCTCTTATACAAACCCCCCCACTCACACTGCCTCCTCTCACCTTAAATTTTTTTCTCTTGTGGCTCCCGTCCTTTGGAATTCTATTCCCCTATCTTGTTAGTCAGGAAACCTCAATAAACAAGTTTAAATCTAACCTGTCATCCTATCTCTCTGGGCACAGCATAGGACTGTTGACACTGCACCAGATATTACTATGGCACTTTCACCCTTTCCTATGTATCTGTATGTTACCCACCTAATAAGACTGTAAGCTCTATGGGGCAAGGACCTCTTCCCTCATGTTACATGTTTCAAGTACTTGTATATTTCATGATGCACATACGTATTTATATATTTATTTATTTATTGTCCCCCCTTTTATGGCTGTATTCGATATTGTACAGCGCTGTGTCCCCAAGTGGCACTATATAAATGAACATATACACACATACATACGTTTATAAAATAATTGGTAGACCAAACACTCTGTGTATATGTCCAAAAGACATTTATAGTCTAATCCAGTGGTTCTCAAACATTCAGATCTTGCACTTGGCAATGCAAATTTTTCTCAATGCACACGTGTTCTTAAAGATGTAATTACTCATATTGTATGCAATTTACAGTATATAAAGGTAGGGGTTAGTAGGGCACTAGATAAAGACAGGGAGTGCCAAGCAGGCTTAAAGGGCATGCCCCACCCCCAACTGAAATTTGCAGTCCTGTTGCTTTCATGCACAGAACATCAAATGAGGCAAAAATTAATATGCTACAGGTAGTCCTCCCAAACTTAGACGGTAGGTTGAAATGCCTTAAATCGGCTCCTAAATATACTAATCATGCCTCTTTCCCTTGACTGCCTTCTGCTGCTACAGCCACGTCGGTGATTGGCTGAGTTATATACACATTAAGGAATCCTATTGATATAAACAATAACAAAAGGAAACCTGCAGCACACCTTACTATATAAATATAAAACTCTTTTATTAATATATTACACAGGAGGAAAAAAATTATATTCTGAAATTATTAATATAAGTGAAATTTAAAAACATTGGTAGAATGTTTAACTTTAAGAAAATATCATTTATCTAGTGTACCAGTTCTTAGAAAACAAATGTCTTATAGAAGAAATTCTGCAACAGCAACTCTCTTACGTACTGTAGCTAATAGTTCATCTGCCTACAGATTCCTGTAGCTTGCTGGGGGAGCAGTTGTTAATGATGCACCTCTTGTGCTGCTATGTGACAGTGCTCGCCTCCAGTAAATTAAATCCAACCTTAGCAATTAGACTGTCTGACACCTACTGTCCAAGACTTTAACTAACCCCAGTGCCTAGCAACTCACCCCTTTAATCCCATGAGAATAAGTAATATGTGCCTATAATATTTATAACTGTAAAAACAGAGCCTTAACCTTACTAAATAAATTGTTAATATGACACTGGGAATGACACTATTCATATTCGTTATCTGAACAAAACAGGGAAAGTGAGGTCTATTTTGTGTGTGCCTTTAAACGAAAATATTTGTTAATGCATAAAAAGCACCATTTCCTTCCCTTTAAGGATCACTCGAAGATTTCTAGACCAGTGCACTGTATTGATTTAATATAAAGAAACAGGTGATGAACATCTAGATTTAGAAAGGAGCTGCCCAATTTTGTCAATGTTCTCTATAAAGGGCGTCCCCCTTCCCGTTACAGCACCAAGGGTGACCATTATAATATTGTGTAATATATATTTCACCTGTCATCAATAACATTTTACAGCCAAAGGAATTTCATTGGGGATGGGGCGTGTCAGCCCAGTTTGAAAATGTGTTTTATCTTCATTTTACTTTAATGTCACATTTTATTCAGTCATGTGAACTGAGCATCCCAGGAACACAATTAGGCCACATCCACCGTATTTGTAATGTTCTATTCCATGCTTTGGAACACTCATATTCTACAAGTTGCAGCATTGGCAGAGTTGCATTGTTATTAATTTAGTTAATTGTATTGGTCTGTATCCAGTTATATGAAGGGTCAGGTGACACTCCCCCCCATCCTTTTACCACTGGCACAAAGTAGGAAACTGAACAAGTGAGTGACTAAGGGAGTTTATCTGGAATTGTATTATTAATTGCCAATGAGGATTGAAAAGCTTCTAAAGCTAATTCCACATGCTATTTCCACAAAAGTTGTAGAAATGGAAAGGGGCTTACATGCACTGCTACACTGTATCATCGCCAATCTAGCAGATGGTTCTTTATATCTAGCTTTGGGCCAATTCTTTTTAGGCACAAATGAAGGTAATAATAGCTGTGAACCTTAGCCCCCCCCCTCATTCTGGAACTGCATCTCTCAGAATGTATTGTAGAGTTGTGGATAAATAATAATCCAGTGACACTAATATAATTGAACAGTTTATTTAGAATGTATGACGAGTGGATTTATATTATAAAGATCCATGCATTTCTTATATAAGACGGTACACCAATTAAATAGCTGGCATAAATGTAACCGGGGGAAATTCTGTGGGGCTAATGCAATAAAAGCCAAAAAAGTTTGCTTGCGTAGAAATCCGCTATTCTCTAACTGCAGTAACCCAGTAAAAAGCTAACATCTGATTGGTTGCTGCAGATAAATAGCTCAGGCAAACATTTGCACCAGCCCAGGGGTGTCTCTAGTGTTTTTGCCACCTGAGCCAAACTTTTGAATGCCGCCCCTATGTACTTACTGGACGCTATGTTTATTTTTCTTCTGCTCTGCCTGCCACTTTTCTAAAAAAAAAAAAAGATTTAAAGTGAGCACTGCCTGCCACCTCTTTGATATTTAGCAGGGGTGCTGCCCTGAGCATTTTGCTCATATTGCCTCATTAGAGAGACACCCCTGCACCAGCCCAATGTTTGTTTTTGATGTTTCCTTTCTTTGATGCATTCTTATGTGTTCTGTACCAGGTTATCACAATATCAATTACTGGAATTGTGACAATCTCTGAATTGAAAAACATCTGATAATGGGTTCACTATAATACATATTTTCTGGTAAACATACTTCTTGCTCGGTGCTGGATTGCTGGTGTCTGATCTTCCGATGTATTGTCCCAGACATAATCATCCAAAGACTCTAATATTCATATTGCTCTGCATTTGCCATTACAGACCAAGAGACTGATCCTCCTATTTGTTTAATTTTCCTTTTTAATATTCCAACATATTTCGGGTAAATGGCAGCAGCATCACTACAAACAGGGAGCGGTGTTTTGCTCATACAAATCTGTCTGTTAGATTCCAGTCAGCAGATTTATCTTTTAAAATGTCTTTGAATGAATTAAAGTGTAGCTGTGTTTTTTAATTTGCAGTCTCCTGAAGTTCAATGAGTTTGCAGAAACTCAATAATGCATCCCCTTTACTGTTGATTTCACGTTCGAATACATCGTTGTGCACTTTGTGGCTTACTTAAAACAATGTAGTTGATGTTCCCTGTGGATTGTGCCCTTTCATCTTTAAAATGCAGATAATTAAGGTTTGAGCTGTATGAATTTCAAACACTTTATTCAGCAAATTATTAATTAACTTTCTAACCATTCGTTTCATATAAATAGCGCCATTTAGGTTCATTTTGTTTGATTTCAGTTGGCTCTGTTTAAGTCTAAGAACTTGTACACATGGCACAAATTTGGCAGAATGCCTATCGGTACACTGATTGGTTGCCTGTCAGAGGAAAAAGTGTTGCAGACATAATTCGAGAACAACTGAATGTATGGTCCCTTGAATTCTGTGCAGACTTTTGTCCGATCTGGATGAAAGTTCAACTGAGATTTTTTGTTATGAAAATCCCCGCCCATACTTGGATCTATTATTTTGGAAATTGTGACAGCAAATCCTGGGGTCTAATAAACAAAAATGTTGACCCAAAGGGATCAATTGGACTAAAAAATTGTGTTGTTTGTACCAGGCCTACACTTAAACCATACAAAAGGGAATATTTATAAAGTGTTAATGATAATTTCAAATTTTCAAAATTTTGGGTTTTCTCAACTTTTTCTGACTTAAGGCAAAGTTTTTTCCACACATCACAAATACACCTTTCTTAGCGTTAAACCATGGCCAGTCCATAGCGGCAAAAATAGGATTTGCCCTTAGATGTTATTTTCACACGATTTTTAATTGTAAAGCTATAATTTCTTTTGGCGATCTTAACGCAGAATATTTTTTACGTTGCCAAAAATCATCTTTTTTTTTTTTGCCTTTGTCTGTCAACCAAATATTTGAAAAATCAGGCTCCTTTATAAATATGTCCCTAAGACTCTGGCTACAGTTAGATTGAAACCATACAATACAGAAGATCTATAAAAAGTTATATTCTTGATGCTGGTTAGGGATATCATCAGTAAAAAAAAAAAAGGTGCTAGACACCTTTTTGTAACATGGCTTACTACTGTAAATCTTTCTTTTCTTGTGCCAAATATGGTGCTGTTGTGTGTGTGTGTGTGTGTGTGTGTGTGTGTGTGTGTGTGTGTGTGTGTGTGTGCTGCTAAACACTTTCTGGGGGAAATGCAATATTTTGTCACTGTGAAACCCAATGTACTATCAAGTTAGTGTGAGTTTTACATTGACTTTGCACTGATACACCCAATGCAAAATTTTGCGCTAGCTATCCCTGCGAAACTTAACGTATACTGAATCTGGGTGTTAACCCATCTCACACTGCATAACTTACCTAACTGCAACCCCGTGATGTACTAAATCTTGCGAAGTGTTCAGTACATCACAGGATCTAGACAAGGTAAGTATTGTGACTACAAAACATGGCATTTAGTGTGTGTCTGTTTGCATGTTCCTCTTTTTTGTGTATTATATATTTTACTGGCACCATACAGGTTTATATAACCTTGTGTGTCATGTTGTCTCATTGTACCGTTTTGTTTTACCTTATAGAAGAAGCAACCCTGCAAGGTCCAGTTTTTACCCAGGAGCCTGCAAACATCAACTTCCCTCTGGATTCAGAGGATCGGACACTGAGGCTTGTTTGTGAAGCGCAAGGACACCCTAAACCTGCCATAAGGTAAGTGCCAACTAAGTACTACTCATTCTGCAAAGGGAAATGCATGGTAAAAATAAAGTAGTCCAGGTAATTCTCTATCAGGGAGATTCAATAAAAGTTCTTATCATTAAAAATGGTGCTATTTTTGCCCCAACCAATCAGATTTTATTTAACATTTAAAAGCTAACATCTGATTGGTTAGGGAAAAACTAGCACCATTTTTAAAGGGCATCTCCGCTAGTAAATTCATTTTTTGCCATTCAGTTTTATTGAAGAACAGGAGGTAAAGAAGCTTTGTCTTACCTCCCATTTTTCAATCAAACGCTTAGGAGCCGGGAACGAAGGTAAGGAACCTAAGGCTCGTGTCCTCAGACAGGTCCCGACAGATTCTGTATACTATGCGCACAGAGCACGAAGTCCGTGGGGACCTGTCACTTACCTTTGTTCCTGGCTCCTGAGCGTTTTATTGAAGAATGGGAGGTAAGACACAGCTCCTTTAATTCCTGTTCTTCAATATAACTGAATGGCAAAAAATGAATGTACCAGTGGAGATACCCTTTAATGATAAGAACTTTTATCGAATCTCCCTGTATGTATTTTACTCAACCTCCATGTTTTGATCATGGAAAATAGAAAAAACAATAAATCCGCTTGGGTCACAACAAGTGTTTTCCAAGTTTAGAGTTATCTGACAAATGTATTACAAATGATAGCTTATGGACATGTATATATTTATGGACAAAGAGATATTTTTAAGATATAGAAACATATCTTTATTCAACCTCCTCTACTATGCTACTGATATATACTACAACATAAATCTTGTGGTTTGTTAGGCACTTTTTTCTGGCCTTGCAGTGAAGAATGTGACAGGGTTTGCAATCAGATTGTCCATCTGAAATCCATCTTTTGTTTTTTCATCAAATAGGTTTGGCAAAGTTTAAAAGTATTATATGGCTTACTGTAAACTTCTGTATATTCAGGAATGTCCCTGGACATTTAGACTAGAGTCAACAATCCAATTCATGGTAGTTACTCTGTTCTTTCTTCCCATGCTCCTTCACTGCTGGTAATGACTGCCCTCTTAGCTAATGGCACTCATGCTCCTTCACTGCCATTATGAAATGAAATGACATCTATAGATTCCAATGGAACATTGCAGAATTGTTTCATATGATTCCTCTTAGATATGTTTAAAAAATAGGAGAGATGTATAAGGTTCCTTAAGACAATTCACCAAGCCAATAATGTCTCCCTATGCATCGCAAATGGCATAGGGTTAACCCATTCCGAAACTTTAATGCTAGCAAATAACTGGTGTTAAAGATTCCATTTTAAAAGCCGCTATTGGATTGGTACTCTGGTTGTGGGGGTTGCACAACCCTCTTTTTGTGCACAGCCTTAAAGGCAGTTTATAGCGGCTTTAAGATCTAAAAATCTGTTGCCGGTTTTCCGTAAATCACACCATATGTATCCTTTAAGGAAATGCTGGCTCTTGCACATCTTTATAGCTTACTCATTGTATAGGTGGCCGGAGGTCCTCATGGGCCAGCCCAGAGGCTGTAGGTTGGAAGTGCACATGGACATTTAAATTCCTCCAACAGTTGGCTTAATATATAAGGAAATCAAAACAAAAGTGTAGTCAATTGGAGAGCTCTTTAATTTCTCTCTGAATAAAAGTGCATAGAGTTATTTTGTGAGTAAGGAGAATCTTGCAGACTTACCTACACACTTGGCTCTGACTCTTGTAGATGGAGAGTTAATGGATCTCTTTTGGATGAAGCCCAGGACTACCGATACCGGATTCTGGACAGGAGTCTGATTATCGCCACTCCAGACAGGACCAAGGATGTTGGAACATACCAGTGTGAGGCTTCCAATTCACTGGGGACCATCCTTAGTCGAGAGGCTTCTCTGCAATTTGCCTGTGAGTCTCTTGCAATATCCCTATTAATTAATAATTCTGTTCAATTTTAAATATTTAGTCGTATATATACCTGTCCCCAACACCAACAAATATATTTAGCACATTATTAGATGTATTGTTAACCAGATATTTAAGTATAATTATTGCCTCCATTCTGGCAGAGTAAGCTGGCCCCTCCCTCCATATAGTCAATCAAGGCGGTGACTACTGACATGATTGCTGATGACTGCTGATTCCCCTGCTGCCTCCTCTGCACATGCATACACTTATAACAGTCTCTTTGAGCAGAGGGAGGAGGCAGATACCTTTACCAGAACAGAAAAGAATGTATTATTAAATATCTGGTTACAAATGCATGTAAAGAATCTGGTAACAGTTGGGGTTATGGGGAGATAAATGACAGTATTTTTTTTAAGGGTGGACATGCCCTTTTAATGTAGTAGAATGTTAATATTATCCACATTTTTATTTCCTGGAGTCCTAATCTAGCCATCTAAGCACAGGCAGTTTGTTGAATGGTATATATACATCTATTCAGTAGGGCATTTAAAGGGATATTTTTGATCTTGGGAGTTGATGTCTGGGTACTCTTTGTGCCAATATCCTCCTGAAGATAGTTATTTATTTGACACTAATAAAGGTGCACAGCAGTTACACTTGTTAGATGGTGTTATATTCCTGAGCTATTCCTAGGAACAGAACTCTGGGTAGAATGTCCAAACTGTATGTATGTTTGGTTTCAAGAGACTTGGCCTGCCTTGGCCATGATTGGCTTTTCTTTCATTTTACAATGGTATCCAGGCCTCTCTTGTAGCTGTCCACTAAACCTGTCACATTTGTTGATCCAGTTTGTAAAAAGAAAAAATGTGCAAATGTGTTTAAAAAGATAACAAAGAGTTTATAATGAATAGGTAAAATAGGGACCCTGGAATAGGGACCCTGGAATAGGGACCCTGGAATAGGGACTCTGGAATAGGGACCCTGGAATAGGGACCCTGGAATAGGGACCCTGGAATAGGGACTCTGGAATAGGGACCCTGGAATAGGGACCCTGGAATAGGGACCCCGGAATAGGGACCCCGGAATAGGGACTCTGGAATAGGGACCCTGGAATAGGGACCCTGGAATAGGGACTCTGGAATAGGGACCCTGGAATAGGGACCCTGGAATAGGGACCCTGGAATAGGGACTCTGGAATAGGGACCCTGGAATAGGGACTCTGGAATAGGGACCCTGGAATAGGGACCCTAGAATAGGGACTCTGGAATAGGGACTCTGGAATAGGGACCTTGGAATAGGGACTCTGGAATAGGGACCCTGGAATAGGGACCCTGGAATAGGGACTCTGGAATAGGGACCCTGGAATAGGGACCCTGGAATAGGGACCCTGGAATAGGGACTCTGGAATAGGGACCTTGGAATAGGGACTCTGGAATAGGGACCCTGGAATAGGGACCCTGGAATAGGGACTCTGGAATAGGGACTCTGGAATAGGGACCCTGGAATAGGGACCCTGGAATAGGGACTCCTGTTGGATGAAAATTCCACCCAAGCGACATTCAAAGAGGTTATAATGTGCAAATTGATTTTTATATGTGTTTTTTTATGTGTTTAATTTGGGGGATTACTTTTTTCCAGTCACGGACAGAATGTGTAGGTGGGGGCCTATCCATTTTCTGTATGTAATGACTGTATAGGGCCCAAGGGGACCCACGCCCTGTTTGTGCATTTTAGGTTTCATGCTGATCTGAATCCCAACTTTTCTCCCTCAACTTTCTTACCTTGCATGGATCTATTCACCTTTAACCCTATTCACTATACAGATACCTTTCAACCAATTTATATATATCCTACTAGTCCCTATAAAATCCCCTGTTAGGTTTGCACTATGAGGTAACGCAAAACTAAGCATATGGTGTGCTATCTACATGTATTTAATTTTAGATTAAGATGAGTATTTTTTTTCCATGCAGTTTCCCTTTAAAACACATCACCTACCTACTATCTCTGGTTTTATTGGAGTTTATTTGGTCATCCTCCTTATCTGACCAGTGTACCTCAATAAACCTCAATAAACTGATAAAGCCAGAAGAAATATTTACAGTTCAAATATTTTACAAAATAATTCATAAAATGTTTCCGGCATATGGGGATGGGGACATTCAGATATGGAGAATCGGGGGGGCTTCTAGGCTGAGACCACATTTTGGTTTCCTAGGCCACAGAACTTTCCATAGTTCGAACGTTCTGCTCGTCTATTTGAATTTTGCTTCTAATAAAAGGGGGTTGCTAGGATACTCTCTGTAATGAGTCAATGATCATTTCCTGCCCTGCACCCCTCCTTAGATGGCACTAATTAAAAAATCAGCATGTTATTGTGTTCAAGTCAATTAATTAACCAAATATTTGTTACAGACACAATTAAATGAAATTACTGCATAATTAAACGCCAACAAATCAAATAAGAAGGACCTAACCACTTCTCCCTCCTACTAAGTGGCACAGCCTCCAACAGTGACACAGCGGTGCCATATGCACGGTGACACTTCACCCACTCGCCGCAGTCAGTGAAAAGGAACTGTAATGCAGAGAGATGAATGAATAAGAGTAAAGCATCAATGTAAAATATATATGTAAATATACATGTGTATGTGCAAATGGATGCCATAACTATAAGGTGCAGTATCAAAAACTAGCAAATAGATAGTAACCATGATGTGCAACTGCGTAATGTGCTTTACTCAGAGGAATAACTACCACGGGAAAAGCTCCTAGCGGCCATGTTTCCCATGCCACCCCCTTGGGTGTAAGGGTTGCTGGCACATTCCCCTTCATTAGGGCTAGGCCACAATGGCACAATTCTTGCTTACCTATGATCATGCCAGTGGTTTGCAATGTGGGTGGCTCCACTATATGCCATGCGATCCATTTTTGGAGTGCATACCATCACCGTATTTTGTGCTCCGTTAACGGATTTTTGTAAAAATCTGTTGATAATGTGGCCTCAGCTTTAATTTTATAGGCCACATCCGTTATAAAATACATGCAGTTTAATGGTTAATGATGATGCGCTGCTCTCTCCATTTTTTTTTAAATTTCATTCCCATTTTGGCACACCTACGGTATTTTGAAAAGACACCCAATTGAAGGTTAAAAGTCACTGTTCATTTTGCATTTGTCAGCCATCTGCACAACTTGAGTCAGCTTTCCTTCTACTAATATAAGCAGGGTTATTCAATAAAAGTTCTTGTCGTTTAAAATGGTGTTAATTTTGCCCCAGCCAATCAGATCTTATTTAACATTTGAAAGCTTACATCTGATTGGTTGGGGCAAAAATAGCACCATTTTAAACGACAAGAACTTTAGTGCCTTACTACATTACTTGGCTCTGGTTGTTCTGGCACAGGGCCAGTAATTTAGGGAGATTGGAAGTAGTGCAGCCAGTTATAATCACGCCTATATGGTAAACAGGGGAGTCAAAATGTCAGGCTGCATAGTGTTCCTGTGCATAGAAAGCATAACAGCATAACTGTGCTCTAATAGCAACTTGCAGGCAGAAACAATTTGTTGGAAATACTAAGAACGCGACATTGCAGGGGAGACACACGGGCATTAGGAGACCGCAGA
Source organism: Hymenochirus boettgeri (assembly GCA_019447015.1). Taxonomy (NCBI): domain Eukaryota; kingdom Metazoa; phylum Chordata; class Amphibia; order Anura; family Pipidae; genus Hymenochirus; species Hymenochirus boettgeri. The sequence goes on from CM033472.1 coordinate 235,482,591, forward strand.
GGAGACAAGCCAAGACCTTGGCACAGAAATGAAATCAAGCAAATGTCTAACAACACACTGAGGAATCATTTTCTGATTTATTTACTGTGGTATTGTATTTTACTAATTAAGTAAGTAAAGCATCTCTAAAGGTCAAACAATAAGATTTGCATCCTATTATTTTCTTAAGCAACAATAATAATTCATTAGCATTCAGCAAGCTCTTAAAGCGTTATTAGCGTCGTCAGTGACTCATAATGAATTTGTACCACTTGGCATTGCTGACGGAGCCGAAGTGGCTCTTACTGACATTTCTTGTGACTAATTATGTGAAATAGTGGGCTACGTTCATGGTGGCCTTGTTCACCTAATCCAAGATCGTTTTTGGGACACACTTAGACCTCGGTCAGAGAGGTGATCTTGTGAATGTGCGTTTCCCTATTATGGGTTTATATTTGTATGTTGGGCAAAATACCGAACACAGGCATTTCTAGCTCATGTTTTAAGAAGCTTCCTATTTTGTTTTAGTGCAAATAGTCGTTGAAAGCTACAGTATGATCCCTGTGGCAAAGAAATGTCTCGGTTTTTCTAAAACCCTTGCTAATGTGAATGAAGCATAAAGCCCCTGCTAAACAAGTAAATATACAGCTGTTTGTTAAACTCCAAAGGTTTGGAACATGGGAACGTTCACCCTTAAAACTAAAAAATGGTCAATTGTCAGTTACTAGTCCTAACCCGAACTCATATATTTTGCACTTTATTACCTGCATTACTAACCAGATATTTAAGTATTATTATTGTCATCACTCTGGCAGAGTAAGCTGGCCCCTCCCTCCATGCAGTCAATCAAGGCTGTGACTGATGACATCACAATCAGTGATTGACTGCTGTTTCACCTGCTGCCTCCTCTGCACATGCTCAAGTGTATAAAAAAAAGCTCTTTGAGCAGTGGGAAGAGGCAGATACCTTTGCCAGAAATATTATTAATCTGGTTATAAATGCATGTAATAAACTGGTAAAAATAGTAATTGGGGTTGCAGGCAGATGCCCTTTAACAACTGTGTATCTCCTAATTGTTTGACAAAGGTGGGATAGTGGTTGTGTGTAGTTTTTTGTTGAATTTTATGCTGGCCATACATTAATAAATAGGTGCTTACTGATTGAAACTCCATAAGGAAGTACTTTTGATTATTATTATTGTGGATTTATAAAGCGCCAACATCTTACAATTGCATGGATACATTCACATCAGGCCCTGCCACGAAGAGCTTACAATCTAAGAACATTTATTTCACACATACAACCTTACGGTATGTCTTTATGATTGTGGGGGAAACCAGAGTGCCCAGAGTAAACCCACGCAAGCACTCCTTGCAGATGTGTCCAAGGCATCAGTGTTAGCCACAGAGCCACTAGTAGTGATCGAATTATATTACTATTGATAACATCTTAAAAAAGGTGACCTGATTGTAACATACAGTATAGCAACCACTAACAAAGTGGGAGATTTCCAGCAGGAAGCGTGAGCTTAGTGAATATTTCTCTTCAAAGGGTTTTCGCTAACTGTTGCATTTAAATGAAGGAACGCACTTTGTTATTTTTATGTATTATTCTGTTGTTTTGATGTTTGTTATAAACTGGTCTTTTCTACTCCAGACTAAATCTACATTTTAGCGACCAGCTTTATCGTTCAAGATAGCTGCAATTTTTTTGCTAGCGGCAAAGTCGAGTGTAGCTTTATTATACCTTATAATTTAGGCAGTAAATTTTCAAGGCTAGCTTAGTAAACTGGGCCAAGCCATAATAACATCATTTTCTACAGTGAGTTAAAACAATGACCCAGAAAAAAACTAGTAAATGAACCAAGCGCTTTACTGTAGTGTAAAATAGAAGGCTAAAAAAGATAGGTTTATGGTAATAATACTTGTTAGTGTATGTATATGGGAAGCTAGCTTCTACCTTAGTGGAACACCCAGAATAATCAACAAATGCCTAAACTGTCATAAACAACACCCCCCACACACACACATTTGTCAAGGCATCAATCTTATCTTTGCTTTGTTAAATTTATTTCATAGCTAAATAATATATATGTGGTAAGAATGTATACTTTCTTAAAGGAACTTAAAGGAAAAATAAAATATAAATGATTGCAACAGAAGTTGTATTTCTCTCTCTGTATATCCCGAGCTAATGAGAAAATAAGCACTAAAATCACGCTAACCTATGAACTAACGTGTTAGTGAAGGTTTTGCACTGCCTGGGCCATGTCACAATTTTTTTTTCTTTGCGCAGCACAAAGCGATGCAATAAATTTTGTGCCGTTTTTTGCGTGACAATTAACGCCTCTTCAATGGTGTCTTTAAAATATGTGCAAAAGGTCGCAACTTACCGCTAGAGTTTTCGCAATGAATTAACGGTCGCAAAGCGGCTAATACAATGCGGAAACGAGTGCACGTAGGTTGCGATAGCGAAATATATTGCATCTCCCCCATAGAATCCATCCATGCTCATTTACATTTTTAGTTTAAGTTCTCCTTTAAGTAGTGTTTTAAAGAATTGCTAATGCTTGTATATACATACCCTAAAAAGGATATGTGGAATGCGTGCTTATAGCACTTCACTGGACTCCCTGTTTGATGGCTTCTGTTTGAAATGTGTTATTAATTCATTTGAGCCCCTGTGAATACAAAATTGAAACCCAGGAAGACCAGAATAAATTGGAATGCTCTTTTGTGTGTAGAATGTACTACAATCAGTTGTGCACTGTTATTGGTATTTTTATTTATTGCCAGCATAGTCTCATTTATGCAAATATATGTTCATGTTTAAAGTAGGAACAATGAGAGACCTTGTCTGGAACGCCAATATAAACATCCATGGCTGTGCCCCCAGTAAACAGAACTTTAGCCTTTAGGGTTCCATGTTGATACAGAACTGGATGTGACTCATAGTTGAACTTTGACAGTAGCTGCCAGTCCCTGTCTACATGTCATGGTAAACCTGTCAGGGATGCTTTGGTACTGCGCATTGACGTTGTTTATTTGTCTGTGTTTAGTTTATGTATGATTTATGGTAAGATCAGATATTTCTAGCTCCATGTTTTATTCATTTTGGCCATGTTATGTTTGTGATTGTTGTTTCACTGTATGTGACAGTGTGTTTTTAGCAGGGCCGGCCTTTGATATGGGCAACCTGTGCGACCGCACGGGTTGCATTACCAGGGGGGTGACAGCTGGGAGTATTAGGTCACGGACCTGTAGCTCAAAGTTGTGTATCAGTGCCGCAGCCCCTCTAGTTATGGTCCTCCAGATCAAATATATGTATCAGCACCTCACCACATACTAAGCCCCAACACATATAAGCTTTACTTAAGATGTCTGTATGCTGTGCTGTTCTGTCTGTGCATTTAGTACGTTACTTGTTACATAATGATGTAGGCACCATATGTACAAGCACGCACTGAAGATACCGAAAGACAGTAAGCGCAGGTGGGGTACTTGATTTGAAGGCAAGCAGCATTCAACGGAGTATTGTGTGTGCCCCGGGGGGGGTTTTGTTTGGGGGGGGGGGGGGTTGTTTGGTGCTAGGAGTCAGTAACAGGTTTTTTTATTTATCCTAAGGCCGGCCCTGGTTTTTAGAACCCAGTGATTTCTTGTGTGGGAAAAGAAGTTTGTCTCTTTTCTCCAAAGTCTGATTTTCCTTCTTTCTCACAGACCTGGACTCATTTCAAACACGAACACGCAGCACGGTGTCTGTACGAGAGGGGCAGGGCATGGTACTGCTGTGTGGACCTCCTGCCCATTCCGGAGGTAGATAGATTTTACATGTGCTTTCTCTTTAAAATGACACAGGCTACTTCTTATTGGGTGCTTACTTCCCTATATCTGTCCTGTACAGAGCTGGTCTATGCATGGATCTTTAATGAATACCCACCGTTTGTACAGCAGGACAACCGTCGATTTGTGTCCCAGGTTACTGGAAATCTTTATATAGCCAAAGTGGAACCTTCTGATGCTGGGAATTACACCTGTGTGGTTACAAACACCGTGACCAACACTCGGGAATTGGGGCCCAGCACCCCTCTGACACTAAGAACTGACGGTAAGTGGAATTCTACATTCTCATCACTAGCACATGACAATTGACAGGACATTGATCGTCACGTTTCCTTTGAACTCTTGGATTTCTTGTCAGGAACTTGTAATTTCAAATGCAAAGCAAAGGTAGAATGCAAAGGGAAATTGATTTATTAAGATGAATGTTTTAAGGCCATATGACATCCTGACATCAGATTGAATGGCACATCAAGAAGACAGCAATTGGAAAAAATGCTACCAGGATAGAGCAGTCAATAAGACAGTATTACATAGCAGCCGGAATGACAACTTACCTATAATCATTGCAGGAGAGTCAGCAAGGATGAATGCACTTGGTTTTCTCTGGTTGTAAATGGTATAATGTCTTAATAAGAGAGAGCGAGTAGCAATTTGCATTAAATGTATTAAGCGACCTAAAAGAGTCGATATTATTCTTACAATTGACTAGATAACCTGTGTATTATAGGAAATAATATACTACCTATTGTAAACACTGGAGTCCCATGACCTGTATTGAACCACTTACCGTATTTAATATCCCTTTATCGTGGTATCTTTTAGGTATAATGGGGGAGTATGAACCCAAAATTGAGGTGCATTTCCCAGAGACCGTCTCAGCAGCTAAAGGCTCCACAGTTAAACTGGAATGTTTTGCTCTTGGAAAGTAAGTTTCTGATTGGTTCCTAATCACCCTATTACTCTAATCAGTAACCTTACATGGACGTATTGCATATATCTACCTCATTAACATGTTGCCTTGTGTCTGACTCATCTCTTTCCACTTCTCCAGCAATGCTTTCCTTTCTCTAATGATAATCTGCATTTGTAATCTATGTACCCTTTGATAATGTTTACATTTTCCATTATTGCAGCCATTAAAGGCAAATTTTCCAAAAAAGGCAGCCAGCAGAGTTGTAGTTTTTAAACATCTGGAGGCTGGCTGAAAATCCCTATTGTATACAATAAATAGTTAATCTAGCAATCATCTCCTCTCTGTCCAATCATAGTCCTGTCCCCACCATCACCTGGAGGAGAGCGGATGGAAAGCCCATATCTCGCAAAGTACGCAGGCACCGTTCCAGCGGAGTCCTGGAGATCCCTAACTTTCAGCAGGAAGATGCGGGGCCATATGAGTGTGTTGCTGAGAATACACGGGGGAAGAACATGGTGCGAGGGCAGCTGATGTACTTTGGTAAGAGGGGCTGGGATCTAAACAGAGAAATCTTTGATTCTGTGTGTGTTACATATGCACATTATATACATACTGTATGTGTTAGACTAGGTACAATCTGTCTGGTATTTTAATCAACTCATAAAAGTTCCACCACCAACATTTTGGTGTGACAAATTAAGCCAATTTGGATGAAAGTTCAACCAGCATCAGTCTGTCGTGCTGAAAATGAACGCAGATATTTTTGGCTGATTGTCCTAAATTTCAGCCACAGTGGTTGATTGAGCCGAAATATTGGACCGTGTGTGCATAGCCTTACAGTACGTGTTCCTAGGGTGAGAGATCTCATACTGGTCAGGTGCGGTTACAGAAATATCATTGGTGGTTTGACAGCTGCAGTAATTGGATTGCTGGTGACACCGTCATTTATATTTTCATCTGATAATTTTCACTGGACAAAATGAATTAAAGGCAATATACAGAGTTTTAAAAAAGTAATTACACTCAAATTGATTTTTTTGGGGGTTGTTTACTGAGCCATTTTAATGATATTTGTTTACTTGTATAGTAACTCCATGTATTTATTAGCACAGAATTCAGGTTGCTGACAGGGCACATGGCCAAAACCTTTAGTTTATTATTCTAAAGGATCCTCCAGTCAGAATCCTCTATTTACGGTATATTCTCTGCACTGGGGTCTTGCTTATGCAAATCTGTACAGGAAGGAACAAGCACCCTCCAATTCATCAGAGAATGGTCTCCGTCTGTGGTCCTCCTGCTGTGTTGTATCAGCTCCTGCTAGGAAACAAATGCTCTGCTTACATTCTTGTTAGTGCATGAAATGACTATAGTTTTTAAGGAAATTAAAGGAGAATGAATGTCTGATAATGAATTGTGTCCTGGTGATTCCCCATTGCTGGGGAATGGCCACACAACAAAGTATAAATTTTAAAGCAATTAATAGCTTTTGAAAAGTTATAGCAGTTCATTATTCTAAACCTTAATATTAGACTTCTGTTCTCTTTTAAATTTTACACCAGGTGCCCATATACTCATGTATTACATACCCAACTAATAATATTTTTGTACATATTGGACACATTAAATTTCCTTGATATCCTCATACTGTTAGTGTATGTGTGTTGTTGTTTTTTTATGTTTGTGTATATGTTTTTATTCACTTTCATGTACACCTACTTTTATATTGGCAGTCTGGTGTTTTAATACTTTACCTTTACTGGTGTTGCTGAATGTGGCGGAGCACGTTTTTTTGTCATTACATGCCATAAGCATAGCTGTTTACGCATTTATATTGAGTGCACATAGCCTGAAACACATCAGGTGATCACTTGTGTTGAAATAAAGCATCTAACTTTATACTTGGTGGTGTGCTGAAACTTTCAGGAATTTTGCACTTCGTGTTCCTCCTTCTCTCCAGTGCTAAACTGAGACAGAATATAATATTTGGTCAATTACCTCATTTCCATTGCTTTATTTTTCAGGTCCTCCTAACTGGGTTCAGAAGATTAATGATGCTCACATAGCCATTGAGGAAAATATTCTCTGGGAATGTAAAGCTAGTGGGCGCCCAAAGCCATCCTATACTTGGTTAAAAAATGGCCAGCGACTTCAGAGCAAAGTAAGGAATGTAGTAATGCAAGAAATGTGAAAAATCAACTGTCAAAGGGGTGTTATGTAGTGTTTCCATGGCAGACAGTAGTTGTGAAGTAACTTTAATATATTAAAGGGCAAAGCAGCTGAGTACCATTATGATTGTTGCTCACGATAGACTTATCCTGGGGGGCTGATACAGTAAAGGGTGCAGAAGTTTGCCCATGCTGTTTTTCTGCCAATCAGATTTTATCTACCGTATATACTCCAATATAAGTCGATCCGAGTATAAGTCAAGGTACCTATTTTTACCTGAAAAATTAGTAAACCATGATTGACTCGAGTATAAGTCGGGGGTAGAAATTATGACCACTACTGCCTTCTGATTCTGTATTGTTTTGAGGCTTTAGTTGCCCTTTAAATGGACAGCAGAATTCCCATACAGTAGTTCCATACAGTGGTAGTGTAGTAGTGACATCAGCAGCCAGAAGAGTGGATGTGGAAACGTGCAGCAGCTGGATTACAGGACAGGTAAGTGACTCGAGTAGAAGTTAAGGTTCGATTTTGGGCTATTTTTATAGCCTAAAAACTTTGACTAATACTCGAGTATATGCGGTAATGTCATTAGTCCAATAAACATTCTAACATCTGATTGGTTGCTGTGAATTGCTGCTTCTTTTATTGCATAAGCCCGTGAGTGTCTAGTGGTTGCTATATGGTGTAAAATCTACATCACTTCGATATGTGTTATATGTCAATATGTAGAGGAATTTTTATGCAAGATCTTTATCCTACCGTTCTTGTAATTGTCATTGGCCATGTACTGACATTGTAATGGGCTATAAGGAGCTGGCATGGGAATTAGATTTAGCTTCACTGCAGCCCAACTCAAAACCTGATCCAGAGTGAATCTGCTCTAATTTTTATGGCGCTCAGGGGACTGTTTATGTTTGGAGGTTGCAATGGACTCCACAGCCTAGATTGTATCTTCCTGGCAATGGACTGTGTTATTTTAGTCTTTCGCTCATCGGTTACACTGATTATGAAGTTAATTAACCAGCTAATCGGCACCAATATCATCAGTGAGCAGATGATTACTCGGTCTTGTTCCCAGATGATGCCGTTGAAGTAGTATGGCGCTTTCTGTCTAACTCCTCTACTCATCCCGTCCCCTGTTTTCTCTTTAACCTCATTTCATTCCCATTTCCACGTTTTCTCCTTTAAACCATTCATATTCTGTCTCCCAGGGACGACTTCAGATTGATCACGGAAGCCTCACAATCACGTCTGTCAATAGTTCAGACTCCGGCATGTATCAGTGTTTGGCAGAAAATAAACATGGGACCATTTATTCCAGCGCTGAGCTGAGGGTTATTGGTAAGATTGGAAACTTTAACATTAGTGTCTACAGTGGATCCGCAATATTGTTAATGTTTTTAGGCAGAGGTGGTGCTGATGTCTGCTAAAGCAATTTAAAATAGATACCATGGTATTGACCACCAGGCCTGCCTGGGGAACGAGATAATTACATTGTATTGAAGGTTGAACTAAGACATACTGTACGTCCATCTATCTCAACTTTTATACCCTACCCATAATGCCTTTCTAACAGTTACATATATCTGTTGTATTCAATTAGATCAACTGGACTTGAAATGTAGTTCTTGAAGACGTTTCGCTAGTCATCCGACTGGCTTTCTCAATTCAGAATGACTTGTACAAGAATCTGTGGCAATTATGTACCCTGGAAAATCCCAATTAGCATATCACAGCCAGGTGTTAAGGGTGTGATTGGATAGTGGCTAAGAGGTGTTATAGGAACGCCCAGAGTAAGGTGTTAAAACAGCATTGTACATGGCAGACAGTTGGTGTCGAACCCCCCCACCTCTATTTAGGCTTGGTTTTTTTATTTTCACATAAATGGCCTCCTTAACACCTCTCTTGAACCAGTCACGTTCCATAATTGCCACAGATTCTTGTACAAGTCATTCTGAATTGAGAAAGCCAGTCGGATGACTAGCGAAACGTCTTCAAGAACTACATTTCAAGTCCAGTTGATCTAATTGAATACAACAGATATACCATGACCTGGATGAATGAGAACCTTCACAAGCATATAACAGTTACATAGTAACATAGTATTAGAGGTTGTACAAAGACATATACGTCCATCTAGTCATACCTTTATACCCTACCCATAATTTCTGTCTAACAGTTTCAAAGTAACATAGTATTGGAGGTTGTATAAAGACATACATCCATCTAGTCCAACCTTTATACCCTACCCATAATGTCTGTCTAACAGTTACAATAGTAACATAGCATTGGAGGTTGAATAAAGACATACGTCCATCTAGTCCAACCTTTATACCCTACCCATAATGTCTGTCTAACAGTTACATAGTAACATAGCATTGGAGGTTGAATAAAAAACATACGTCCATCTAGTCCAATATTTATACCCTACCCATAATGTTTGTATAACAGTTACATAACAACATAGTATTGGAGGTTGAATAAAGACATGTGTCTATCTAGTCCAACCTTTATACCCTACCCATAATGTCTGTCTAACAGTTACATAGTAACATAGCATTGGAGGTTGAATAAAAAACATACGTCCATCTAGTCCAATATTTATACCCTACCCATAATGTTTGTATAACAGTTACATAACAACATAGTATTGGAGGTTGAATAAAGACATGTGTCTATCTAGTCCAACCTTTATACCCTACCCATAATGTCTGTCTAACAGTTACATAGTAACATAGCATTGGAGGTTGAATAAAGACATACGTCCATCTAGTCCAACCTTTATACCCTACCCATAATGTCTGTCTAACAGTTACATATAACATAGCATTGGAGGTTGAATAAAAACATACGTCCATCTAGTCCAATTTATCCCACCCATAATGTTTGTATAACAGTTACATAACAACATAGTATTGGAGGTTGAATAAAGACATGTGTCTATCTAGTCCAACCTTTATACCCATGATTTCCCTGTTTGTGTCAAACAGGGAAGTTTAAGGAATTTTCAGGGACATGTAGGGGCGATATAATACTGGGCACAAAATGGCCAAGTCAGTGTAAAACCCACACTATCCAATGTATTATCGGGTTAGCGTGGGTTTTACACTGATTCACGCATTTCCGAAAATGTTTGGAAATATTGAAGCGTAGGTGATGCAAAACGTCCTTAGTAAAGTTTTGCGCTACTATGTAGCGTGAAACTTTACGCCATTTACTTACCTGTGAGAGATCCCGCAATGTACTAAATCTCGCATCAGATTTTTGCATCGCAGGAATTTGGCCAGGGAAGCTGCGTTGGGTTACCATATTGCATTGCCCTCGTAATATCCTGCGCTAAGGGGAAAAATAAGTGCAAAATCCAATTTTAACCAATGTAACATCGGGTTAGCAAGGGTTTATACTCATTTTGCATTGCCTGCCCCATTTCCATATTCTATTAGCATAATTGTAACTTGAAAACATGTTTGAATGCTGCTACAAAGTGGGAAAAGTCCCCCCCACCCCAGTTTCACATTATACAGAAATGCCCCTGTAGAGGATGCCCCTATTGTGACTTACCTAACCCGGTCCCTCGACGCTCCTCCTCATTTCAGGCAAAAACAGGGGCAGTGAGGCTCTGCTTTACTTCCTGGATTCGTCTGTCAGGTAATTGTCACATCGCCCCTAAAAGCGTTAAGCTAAGTCGCTTCAGGGGCATCTCTGGCATTTCTGGATAATGCGAAGCTGGGGTTTGAAATTATTTTTTTTTTGCCTGGACATGCCCTTTAAAGTCACAACCTATTTACCGTGGGTTAGCTTTACTATAAGAATGGAATAGCAGTGGTTACACAGACGATTCAATATCATATTTGATCATCTTTCTGATGTCAAACAGGTAGGATAGGGATAAAGAGAGATATAACTTTATTTAACTACCGTGAAAAGTATGTTATCATTTACAATTAGTCTCTCACATTTAACATCATCTAATCTGGGTACCACTAGTACCACAAAATAAACCCTAGAACAGTTAGAGTTGGGCTGGGCTCCTGGGGCCCTCAATGGAGTCTGGAGTTCAGGGACCACAAAATACTCAGAGGTATCATACTTTATCATATAGTAATCATTAAGGTTGTTTCTATAATTCACTGAATAGTTACAGTCAACCCCCTAGAACACAATAAGGTTTAAAGATATTTTCCCCTTTTATTCCCAAGTCCCCACTTGCTGTCCCCTCAGGTAATACATTTTTAATCAGCTTTTTTCTTCTCATTCATTTCTGCTTTCCCTTATACTCAAATTGCTCCCCCTCTTCTATCCAATCAACTCTCTCGTACCACCTAAATGATCTAGTTCCTCCTTTCAACTACTCTCTCCATCCGATCTCCCCTGTATATTCTATCCAGTCATCTCCAGCTCCACCACCCTGTCTGATGCAGCACTTTATTTAATCTGTTCCTCCTCCTTCTTCCAAACCTTATTAGACTTCAATTCAGCCTGCATTCTCCGCAATTCAATCTTCTACCCATCCTGCCTCTCCTTCTCTAGTCAAATTGCTCCAGCCCTCCATCTACTGGGCCCCCATGCTTTCTAAGCACATTAATATTGAAAGGGCTATCATTCCTCTGCAGTGTATGTTATTGTTTGCGGTGCTGGTCTTCCTGTAAATGTAAAAAAGAGACCAGCACCAGAAACTGCCTTCCTGACTTACTCATAATCACAAAGGGGCAATAAGAATCCCCCATATATAACGGAGCATTCACTGTAAATATAGGGATATGTTCTGGGATTGATATGATATGGGCAAAATTAGGTAAAGGTTGTCACTGTTTGGTTTAAAACACAATTTCTTGGACTCCATCTTTGTTGGTTCCTTCAGGCAGTTAAAGGACCCAGAGCTCAGGTCTCTTTATGTATATTTTCAAATACACTGCTGCTATTTATAGTAGGAGGTTAGAAATGTATAGTTATATATGATGAAGATGACTGAAACAGTTCCCTTCATTAATAGCAGTAAATCCTTAAATAGCACCCACACTGCCACACTATTTTATAGAGGTGCTAATTTGCTAGTAGTGTGATGTTAACAATGTGACACCCTAGAGATGTGATTATAATCCCTCAAATGCCAGGGGAAGGGGGAGGGGGGTCTAGAACATGCACTATTTTCAATCACTGGTCTGTGTGTTACACCAGTTGCACGTCTAATAAGGTTCTGCGCACACCTAACATGTAAATTGGGTACCCATATGCTGTTAATAGTGGCAAGACATACTGTTCACACGTTCGAGATATATATTTTAAACAAGCACCCTGATATAAAGCAATCCTTATCGCATATATCCTTACATTACATTCTGAAAAGCTGCAGTAATTAGCAGGTTTCTAGTTAAATGGAATCTAACACCTAGATGTTCCAAATTCCTTTGCAAATTATTGTTGTTTCCAGCATTAACTAGTGAGACACTGTAACTAAAATAGGATCTCGGTCCAAGGATCCCTGCCATGTCACAGCAGGAGATCGTACTAATAGGCAGGAATCATCAAAGGTGCTAGAAAATCCATAATTCCAAAGTGAGTGTCAAGCAAGCCTTCCACCTCTTATGGAAGAGAGGCAACAGACCATAGTAGAAAGCTGAATATCCACTATACAGCTGGTCAAAATAAAACTGTAATATGTTTTTGAAGAACCACCAGTGGCACAAGCAACAACCATTATTAGAAGCAAAACGGAAATATTTCTGTATACGGAAGCTTTCTGGCCAAACACAGACAGGAACACTGATGGATCATGAGGGAATTATATCTTTCACATTTACTTTACAACCTCTGAGTAGAGATGGAAACAAACCCGGTTCTGAAGTGGTTTCCACGGAACTTGGACTGAAAATTTTAGATATTTCTAGAAATTTCAAAAATACTATGCAGAATGCCATGAAGTTCCTGGTACTGGACCCAGACCATTTCCCAGGTCCCTGAGTAATTTAAAGTAAGTTAACATTGTTATTTATACCTTCATTTTAGGTGGGACTTTGACTATTTAACTCCCATTGACTTCATTGGGTCCTCTTGCGGATTTTCAAATTTTGGGATTTTTCTTGAAAATCCGCAAATGTGCAAGTGGAACGGGTTTCAGCAAGTTTGTTCCTCTCTACCTCTGAGTACCATGTCTTGCTTTCTATAGATACAGTGGCATAACTAGAAATTACCAGGTCCTCCAGCAAAGCTATAATTGGGCCTACTGACTGATTCATCTAGAACAGTTGTCTGTAGTGGGGGACTGTATCTATGTTAGGAAAAGTGAACAGCTCCCTTTGTGGTTATGTCTCTGGACACATACATATATTACTGGTAGTCTAGAAAGTTAAAGGGGTTTCTGGTCTGCAGTTTTATCACCAAGGCTGGGTACACACAGCCCAAGATTTGTCCTGGCTGACAAGCAGTCTGCCGGCACATATCATTGTCTGTCGCTGCAAAAATAAGCCCCGATCGATTGTTCGGTTCCATAAGGAACCATCACAATCTGCCTTGATTTACCAAAATAATCAGATCGGACAAATGGGCTGAGATTGGTCACGTACACCCACACCGTGCAATATTTTCGGCCAGGCGGATGGGCAATACACGGTAATATTTTATGTTGTGTACCCAGATATTTACAGTCAGTAATAACACTAAAGCTAATATTTTGTTTACACAACCTAGACACACAGACAGTAATTGTGGGTACTGTAAAATAGAACTCCTATACCGTACCAATCTGTAAGATTAGGGAGATCATTTGTGACTGCCACAAACCTAACGATCGCAGCCAACACCTTATACTACAGTACGGGGAGCCGACCGCGTCTTTTCTTGCTGTAACAAAGGTTTTTGATGCTGACGCTGAGCGATCTCAGAAATGATCGTTTGTCATGTACAAATGTTATTGAAAAAGCACTGATCCCGCTGGTTCCGACAGGATTGAACCTTTGTTGGTAACGTGTGTACCCAGCTTAAGTTATTCCTATCCAAACAGCTGGTGGAAGTAAAAAATCCTTCACTACACCAAGTCTTTGACTTACTCCATAACGGTAATTAGATATAATACAGCAGATTTTCATTATAATCAGTTGCATGCTCATTTTCCAATAATTTTTCTTTAACAAAAAATGTGTTTTAATTTGCCGGTTTTCAGTGCAGATTTACCCAGAATAAGGCCTGGCACACATGGGCCTGTGTGTACCAGACCCAGATTTGGATTATATATGTTTAAATGCTCTGTTATTTCCCTTTTCTCTTTTATTAGCCGTGGGTCCTGATTTTTCTAAGGCGTTTGTGAGGAGGGTGACTTTAGGAAAGGTTGGAGGCTCAGTCCTTATTGAGTGCAAACCAAAGGCATCCCCCAAACCCACCATCTCCTGGAAGAAGGGCAGAGAACAGCTACGCGAGAATCCCAGGTAAGCAACAAACCCCCATTACTGATGAGGTAAAGTGAAGGGAAATCTGAAACCTCTAGGACAGTATCAGATGGAAAGGTATTCCTGAAACTGCTGTCATCTGCAAATCGAAATGTCAGGAAGGTTAAAGCTAGAAATGATCATCCCCTCACATATTATTATTCTTAATTAATAATAGAAATAATACCCCAGAAAGACAGCAGTTTTCTTCATATAACCTTTTAGCATGGCGTTCGACTCGGCTAATTACAGTGTGCACGCGTCAGTGGGAAGGCATCAGTCGAAACTCTGTGTAACCGCCACTGCTCATGGGAGATCAGCTGACGTGTGCCGTGAAGGGGAAGCAGGGACACTAGTATCATTGTAGTGCATTGCTCTAACTGTTAGAACTGTGTATGTATAGTGAATATGTTAGTGTGACACAACACAGCAATGTGTTGCACGTTACTTGTTTTCCTGCTTAGGTGTATGTAGGTTTGACACTTGTATAAGAAAAGAAATTATAACAATTTTATTGTGATCCACACATCACACGTCACAACGTTTCGGGGGAATACCCCCTTCTTCAGGTGAAGAAGGGAATATAGAGAGTGACAGCAGCTCGGTGCATTGCCCTACATGGAATATAGAGAGCGATAGCAGCTCGGTGCATTGCCCTATATGGAATATAGAGAGCGATAGCAGCTCGGTGCATTGCCCTACATGAAATATAGAGAGTGATAGTGGCTCAGAATATAGAGAGTGATAGTGGCTCAGTGCATTGCCCTACATGAAATATAGAGAGTGATAGTGGCTCGGTGCATTGCCCTATATGGAATATAGAGAGCGATAACAGCTCGCTGCATTGCCCTACATGGAACATAGAAAGTGATAGTGGTTCGGTGCATTGCCCTCTATGGAATATAGAGAGTGATAGTTGCTCGGTGCATTGCCCTACATGGAATATAGAGAGTGATAGTGGTTCGGTGCATTGCCGCGTGCCTATGTGATAGCAGCTCGGTGCATTGCCCTATATGGAATATAGAGAGTGATAGTGGCTCGGTGCATTGCCCTATATGGAATATAGAGAGTGATAGCAGCTCGGTGCATTGCCCTACATGAAATATAGAGTTATAGTGGCTCGGTGCATTGCCCTACATAGAATATAGAGAGTGATAGTGGCTCGGTGCATTGCCCTATATGGAATATAGAGAGTGATAGTGGCTCGGTGCATTGCCCTATATGGAATATAGAGAGTGACAGCAGCTCGGTGCATTGCCCTACATGAAATATAGAGTTATAGTGGCTCGGTGCATTGCCCTACATGGAATATAGAGAGTGATAGTGGCTCGGTACATTGCCCTATATGGAATATAGAGAGTGATAGCAGCTCGGTGCATTGTCCTACATGGAATATAGAGAGTGATAGTGGTTCGGTGCATTGCCCTATATGGAATATAGAGAGTGATAGTGGCTCGGTGCATTGCCCTACATGAAATATAGAGAGTGATAGTGGATCGGTGCATTGCCCTATATGGAATATAGAGAGTGATAGCAGCTCGGTGCATTGCCCTACATGGAATATAGAGAGTGATAGTGGTTCAGTGCATTATGCTATATGGAATATAGAGAGTGATAGTGGTTTGGTGCATTGCCCTACATGGAATATAGAGAGTAATAGTGGTTTGGTGCATTGCCCTACATGGAATATAGAGTGTGATAGTGGCTCAATGCATTGCCCTACATGGAATATAGAGAGTGATAGCAGCTTGGTGCATTGCCCTACATGAAATATAGAGTTATAGTGGCTCGGTGCATTGCCCTATATGGAATATAGAGAGCGATAGCAGCTCGGTGCATTGCCCTACATGAAATATAGAGAGTGATAGTGGCTCAGTGCATTGCCCTACATGGAATATAGAGAGGGATAGCAGCTCGGTGCATTGCCCTACATGAAATATAGAGAGTGATAGTGGCTCGGTGCATTGCCCTATATGGAATATAGAGAGCGATAGCAGCTTGGTGCATTGCCCTACATGAAATATAGAGAGTGATAGTGGATCAGTGCATTGCCCTACATGAAATATAGAGAGGGATAGTGGCTCGGTGCATTGCCGTATATGGAATATAGAGAGTGATAACAGCTCGCTGAATTGCCCTACATGGAACATAGAGAGTGATAGTGGTTGGGTGCATTGCCCTCTATGGAATATAGAGAGTGATAGTTGCTCGGTGCATTGCCCTACATGGAATATAGAGAGTGATAGTGGTTCGGTGCATTGCCATATATGGAATATAGAGAGTGATATTGGCTCGGTGCATTGCCCTATATGAAATATAGACTGATAGTGGTTCAGTGCATTGCTCTATATGGAATATAGAGAGTAATAGTGGTTTGGTGCATTGCCCTACATGGAATATAGAGAGTTATAGTGGTTCAGTGCATTGCCCTATATGGAATATAGAGAGTGATATTGGCTCGGTGCATTGCCCTATATGGAATATAGAGTGATAGTGGTTCAGTTATTGCTCTATATGGAATATAGAGAGTAATAGTGGTTTGGTGCATTGCCCTACATGGAATATAGAGTGTGATAGTGGCTCAATGCATTGCCCTACATGGAATATAGAGAGTGATAGCAGCTATTTTCTGATTTATTTACTGTGGTATTGATTTTACTAATTAAGTAGTAAAGCATCTCTAAAGGTCAACAATAAGATTTGCATCCTATTATTTTCTTAAGCAACAATAATAATTCATGCATTCAGCAAGCTCTTAACGTTATTAGCGTCGTCAGTGACTCATAATGAATTTGTACCACTTGGCATTGCTGACGGAGCCGAAGTGTGCTCTTACTGACATTTCTTGTGACTAATTATGTGAAATAGTGGGCTACGTTCATGGTGGCCTTGTTCACCTAATCCAAGATCGTTTTTGGGACACACTTAGACCTCGGTCGAGAGGTGATCTTGTGAATGTGCGTTTCCCTATTATGGGTTTATATTTGTATGTTGGGCAAAATACCGAACAAGCATTTCTAGCTCATGTTTTAAGAAGCTTCCTATTTTGTTTTAGTGCAAATAGTCGTTGAAAGCTACAGTATGATCCCTGTGGCAAAGAAATGTCTCGTTTTTTCTAAAACCCTTGCTAATGTGAATGAAGCAAAGCCCCTGCTAACAAGTAAATATACAGCTGTTTGTTAAACTCCCAAAGGTTTGGAACATGGGAACGTTCACCCTTAAAACTAAAAATGGTCAATTGTCAGTTACTATCCTAACCCGAACTCATATATTTTGCACTTTATTACCTGCATTACTAACCAGATATTTAAGTATTATTATTGTCATCACTCTGGCAGAGTAAGCTGGCCCCTCCCTCCATGCAGTCATCAAGGCTGTGACTGATGACATCACAATCAGTGATTGACTGCTGTTTCACTCTGCTGCCTCCTCTGCACATGCTCAAGTGTATCAAAAAAAAGCTCTTTGAGCAGTGGGAAGAGGCAGATACCTTTGCAGAAATATTATTAATCTGGTTATAATGCATGTAATAAACTGGTAAAAATATGATAATTGGGGTTGCAGGCAGATGCCCTTTAACAACTGTGTACTCCTAATTGTTTGACAAAGGTGGGATAGTGGTTGTGTGTAGTTTTTTTGTTGAATTTTATGCTGGCCATACACTTAAAAATAGGTGTTACTGATTGAAACTCCATAGGAAGTACTTTGATTATTATTATTGTGGATTATAAAGCGCCAACATCTTACAATTGCATGGATACATTCACATCAGGCCCTGACGAGAGCTTACAATCTAAGAACATTTATTCACACACAAAACCTTACGGTATGTCTTTATGATTGTGGGGGAAACAGAGTGCCCAGAGTAACCCACGCAAGCACTCCTTGCAGATGTGTCCAAGGCATCAGTGTAGCCACAGAGCCACTAGTAGTGATCGAATTATATTACTATGATAACATCTTAAAAAGGTGACCTGATTGTAACATACAGTATAGCAACCACTAACAAAGTGGGAGATTTCAGCAGGAAGCGTGAGCTTAGTGAATATTCTCTTCAAAGGGTTTTCGCTAACTGTTTGCATTTAATGAAGGAACGCACTTTGTTATTTTTATGTATTATTCTGTTGTTTTGATGTTTGTTATAAACTGGTCCTTTCTACTCCAGACTAAATCTACATTTTAGCGACCAGCTTAATCGTTCAAGATAGCTGCAATTTTTTTGCTAGCGGCAAAGTCGAGTGTAGCTATTATACTTATAATTTAGGCAGTAAATTTTCAAGGCTAGTTAGTAAACTGGGCCAGCCATAATAACATCATTTTCTACAGTGAGTTAAAACATGACCCAGAAAAAAACTAGTAAATGAACCAGCGCTTTACTGTAGTGTAAAATAGAAGGCTAAAAAAGATAGGTTTATGGTAATAATACTTGTTAGTGTATGTATATGGAAGCTAGCTTCTACCTGTGGAACACCCAGAATAATCAACAAATGCCTAAACTGTCATAAACAACACCCCCCCACACACACACATTTGTCAAGGCATCAATCTTATCTTTGCTTTGTTAAATTTATTTCATAGCTAAATAAATATATGGGTAAGAATGTATACTTTCTTAAAGGAACTTAAAGGAAAAATAAAATATAATGATTGCAACAGAAGTTGTATTTCTCTCTCTGTATATCCCGAGCTAATGAGAAAATAAGCACTAAAATCACGCTAACCTAGAACTAACGTGTTAGTGAAGGTTTTGCACTGCCTGGGCCATGTCACAATTTTTTTTTCTTTGGCAGCACAAAGCGATGCAATAAATTTGTGCCGTTTTTTGCGTGACAATTAACGCCTCTTCAATGGTGTCTTTAAAATATGTGCAAAAGGTCGCAACTACCGCTAGAGTTTTCGCATGAATTAACGGTCGCAAAGCGGCTAATTACAATGCGGAAACGAGTGCACGTAGGTTGCGATAGCGAAATATATTGCATCTCCCCCAAGAAATCCATCCATGCTCATTTACATTTTTAGTTTAAGTTCTCCTTTAAGTAGTGTTTTAAAGGATTGCTAATGCTTGTTATACATACCCTAAAAAGGATATGTGGAATGCTGCTTATAGCACTTCACTGGACTCCCTGTTTGATGGCTTCTATTTGAAATGTGTTATTAATTCATTTGAGCCCCTGTGAATACAAAATTGAAACCCAGGAAGACCGAATAAATTGGAATGCTCTTTTGTGTGTAGAATGTACTACATCAGTTGTGCACTGTTATTGGTATTTTATTTATTGCCAGCATAGCTCATTTATGCAAATATATGTTCATGTTTAAGTAGGAACAATGAGAGACCTTGTCTGGAACGCCAAATAACATCCAGGCTGTGCCCCCAGAAACAGAACTTTAGCCTTTAGGGTTCATGTTGATAAGAACTGGATTGGACTCATAGTTGAACTTTGACAGTAGTGCCCAGTCCCTGTCACATGTCATGGTAAACCTGTCAGGGATGCTTTGGTACTGCGCATTGACGTTGTTTATTTGTCTGTGTTTAGTTTTGTATGATTTATGGTAGATCAGATATTTCTAGCTCCATGTTTTATTCATTTTTGGCCATGTTATGTTTGTGATGTGTTACTGTATGTGACAGTGTGTTAGTTTTTAGCAGGGCCGGCTTTAATATGGGCAACCTGTGCGACCGCACGGGTTGCATTACAGGGGGGTGACAGCTGGGAGTCTTAGATCACGGACCTGTAGCTCAAAGTTGTGTATCAGTGCCGCAGCCCCTCTAGTTATGGTCCTCCAGATCAAATATATGTATCAGCCACCTCACCACATATAAGCCCCAACACATATAAGCTTTACTTAGATGTCTGTATGCTGTGCTGTTCTGTTGTTACATAATGATGTACGCACCATATGTACAAGCACGCACTGAAGATACGGAAAGACAGTAAGCGCAGGTGGGGTACTGATTTGAAGGCAAGCACATTCAACGAGTATTGTGTGTGCCCCGGGGGTGTTTTGTTTGGGGGGGGGGGGGGTTGTTTGGTGCTAGGAGTCAGTAACAGGTTTTTTATTATATCCTAAGGCGGCCCTGGTTTTTAGAACCCAGTGATTTCTTGTGTGGGAAAAGAAGTTTGTCTCTTTTTCCAAGTCTGATTTTCCTTCTTTTCTCACAGACCGGACTCATTTCAAACACGAACACGCAGACGTGGTCTGTACGAGAGGGGCAGGGCATGGTACTGCTGTGTGGACCTCCTGCCCATTCCGGAGGTAGATAGATTTTACATGTGCTTTCTCTTTAAAATGACACAGGCTACTTCTTATTGGTGCTTACTTCCCTATATCTGTCCTGTACAGAGCTGGTCTATGCATGGATCTTTAATGAATACCACCGTTTGTACAGCAGGACAACCGTCGATTTGTGTCCCAGGTTACTGGAAATCTTATATAGCCAAAGTGGAACCTTCTGATGCTGGGATTACACCTGTGTGGTTACAAACACCGTGACCAACACTCGGGAATTGGGCCCAGCACCCTCTGACACTAAGAAACTGACGGTAAGTGGAATTCTACATTCTCATCACTAGCACATGACAATTGACAGGACATTGATCGTCACGTTCCTTTGAACTCTTGGATTCTTGTCAGGAACTTGTAATTTCAAATGCAAAGCAAAGGTAGAATGCAAAGGAAATTGATTTATTAAGATGAATGTTTTAAGGCATATGAATCCTGACATCAGATTGAATGGCACATCAAGAAGACAGCAATTGGAAAAAATGCTACCAGGATAGAGCAGTCAATAAGACAGTATTACATAGCAGCCGGAATGACAACTTACCTATAATCATTGCAGGAGAGTCGAAGATGAATGCACTTGGTTTTCTCTGGTTGTAAATGGTATAATGTCTTAATAAGAGAGAGCGAGTAGCAATTTGCATTAAATGTATTAAGCGACCTAAAAGAGTGATATTATTCTTACAATTGACTAGATAACCTGTGTATTATAGGAAATAATATACTACCTATGTAAACACTGGAGTCCCATGACCTGTATTGAACCACTTACCGTATTTAATATCCCTTTATCGGGTATCTTTAGGTATAATGGGGGAGTATGAACCCAAAATTGAGGTGCATTTCCCAGAGACCGTCTCAGCAGCTAAAGGCTCACAGTTAACTGGAATGTTTTGCTTTGGAAAGTAAGTTTCGATTGGTTCCTAATCACCCTATTACTCTAATCAGTAACCTTACATGACGTATTGCAATATCTACCTCATTAACATGTTGCCTTGTGTCTGACTCATCTCTTTCCACTTCCACAATGCTTTCCTTTCTCTAATGATAATCTGCATTTGTAATCTATGTACCCTTTGATAATGTTTACATTTCATATTGCAGCCATTAAAGGCAAATTTTCCAAAAAAGGCAGCAGCAGAGTTGTAGTTTTTAACATCTGGAGGCTGGCTGAAAATCCCTATTGTAACAATAAATAGTTAATCTAGCAATCATCTCCTCTCTGTCCAATACATGTCCTGTCCCCACCATCACCTGGAGGAGAGCGGATGGAAAGCCATATCTCGCAAAGTACGCAGGCACCGTTCCAGCGGAGTCCTGGAGATCCCTAACTTTCAGCAGGAAGATGGGGGCCATATGAGTGTGTTGCTGAGAATACACGGGGGAAGAACATGGTGCGAGGGCAGCTGATGTACTTTGGTAAGAGGGGCTGGGATCTAAACAGAGAAATCTTTGATTCTGTGTGTGTTACATATGCACATTATATACATACTGTATGTGTTAGACTAGGTACAATCTGTCTGGTATTTTATACAACTCTAAAAGTTCCACCACAACATTTTGGTGTGACAAATTAAGCCAATTTGGATGAAAGTTCAACCAGCATCAGTCTGTCGTGCTGAAAATGAACGCAGATATTTTGGCTGATTGTCCTAAATTTCAGCCACAGTGGTTGATTGAGCCGAAATATTGGACCGTGTGTGCATAGCCTTACAGTACGTGTTCCTAGGGTGAGAGATCTCATACTGGTCAGGTGCGGTTACAGAAATATCATTGGTGGTTTGACGCTGCAGAATTGGATTGCTGGTGACACCGTTATTACTATTTTCATCTGATAATTTTCACTGGACAAAATGAATTAAAGGCAATATACAGAGTTTTAAAAAGTAATTACACTCAAATTGATTTTTGGGGGTTGTTTACTGAGCCATTTAATGATATTTGTTTACTTGTATAGAACTCCATGTATTTATTAGCACAGAATTCAGGTTGCTGACAGGGCACAGGCCAAAACCTTTAGTTTATTATTCTAAAGGATCCTCCAGTCAGAATCCTCTATTTACGGTATATTCTCTGCATGGGGTCTTGCTTATGCAAATCTGTACAGGAAGGAACAAGCACCCTCCAATTCATCAGAGAATGGTCTCCGTCTGTGGTCCTCTGCTGGTTTGTATCAGCTCCTGCTAGGAAACAAATGCTCTGCTTACATTCTTGTTAGTGCATGAAATGACTATAGTTTTAAGGAAATTAAAGGAGATGAATGTCTGATAATGAATTGTGTCCTGGTGATTCCCCATTGCTGGGGAATGGCCACACAACAAGTATAAATTTTAAAGCATTATAGCTTTTGAAAGTTATAGCAGTTCATTATTCTAAACCTTAATATTAGACTTCTGTTCTTTTTAAATTTTACACCAGGTGCCCATATACTCATGTATTACATACCCAACTAATAATATTTTGTACATATTGGACACTTAATTCCTTGATATCCTCATACTGTTAGTGTATGTGTGTTGTTGTTTTTTTATGTTTTGTATATGTTTTTATTCACTTTCATGTACACCTACTTTATATTGGCAGTCTGGTGTTTTAATACTTTACCTTTACTGTGTTGCTGAATGTGGCGGAGCACGTTTTTTGTCATTACATGCCATAAGCATAGCTGTTTACGCATTTATATTGAGTGCACACAGCCGAAACAATCAGGTGATCACTTGTGTTGAAATAAAGCATCTAACTTTATACTTGGTGTGTGCTGAAACTTCAGGAATTTTGCACTTCGTGTTCCTCCTTCTCTCCAGTGCTAAACTGAGACAGAATATATATTTGGTCAATTACCTCATTTCCATTGCTTTATTTTTCAGGTCCTCCTAACTGGGTTCAGAAGATTAATGATGCTCACATAGCCATTGAGGAAAATATTCTCTGGGAATGTAAGCTAGTGGGCGCCAAAGCCATCCTATACTTGGTTAAAAAATGGCCAGCGACTTCAGAGCAAAGTAAGGAATGTAGTATGCAAGAAATGTGAAAAATCAACTGTCAAAGGGGTGTTATGTAGTGTTTCCATGGCAGACAGTAGTTGTGAAGTAACTTTAATATATTAAAGGGCAAAGCAGCTGAGTACCATTATGATTGTTGCTACGATAGACTTATCCTGGGGGCTGATACAGTAAAGGGTGCAGAAGTTTGCCCATGCTGTTTTTCTGCCAATCAGATTTATCTACCGTATATACTCCAATATAAGTCGATCCGAGTATAAGTCAAGGTACCTATTTTTACCTGAAAAATTAGTAAACCATGATTGACTCGAGTATAAGTCGGGGGTAGAAATTATGACACTACTGCCTCTGATTCTGTATTGTTTGAGGCTTTAGTTGCCCTTTAAATGGACAGACAGAATTCCCATACGTAGTTCCATACAGTGGTAGTGTAGTAGTGACATCAGCAGCCGAAGAGTGGATGTGGAAACGTGCAGCAGCTGGATTACAGGACAGGTAAGTGACTCGAGTAGAAGTTAAGGTTCGATTTTGGGCTATTTTTATAGCCTAAAACTTTGACTATACTCGAGTATATGCGGTAATTCATTAGTCCAATAAACATTCTAACATCTGATGGTTGCTGTGAATTGCTGCTTCTTTTATTGCATAAGCCCGTGAGTGTCTAGTGGTTGCTATATGGTGTAAATCTACATCACTTCGTGTGTGTTATATGTCAATGTAGAGGAATTTTTATGCAAGATCTTTATCCTACCGTTCTTGTAATTGTCATTGGCCATGTACTGATTGTAAGGGCTATAAGGAGCTGGCATGGGAATTAGATTTAGCTTCACTGCAGCCCAACTCAAAACCTGACTACAGAGATGAATCTGCTCTAATTTTTATGGCGCTCAGGGGACTGTTTATGTTTGGAGGTTGCAATGGACTCCCACGCCTAGATTGTATCTTCCTGGCAATGGACTTGTGTTATTTTAGTCTTTCGCTCATCGGTTACACTGATTATGAAGAATTAACAGTAATCGGCACCAATATCATCAGTGAGCAGATGATTACTCGGTCTTGTTCCCAGATGATGCCGTTGAAGTAGTATGGCGCTTTCTGTCTAACTCCTCTACTCATCCCGTCCCTGTTTTCTCTTAACCTCATTTCATTCCCATTTCCACGTTTTCTCCTTTAAACCATTCATATTCTGTCTCCCAGGGACGACTTCAGATTGATCACGGAAGCCTCACAATCACGTCTTCAATAGTTCAGACTCCGGCATGTATCAGTGTTTGGCAGAAAATAAACATGGGACCATTTATTCCAGCGCTGAGCTGAGGGTTATTGTAAGATTGAAACTTTAACATTAGTGTCTACAGTGGATCCGCAATATTGTTAATGTTTTTAGGCAGAGGTGGTGTGTGATGTCTGCTAAAGCAATTTAAAATAGATACCATGGTATTGACCACCAGGCCTGCCTGGGGAACGAGATAATTACATTGTATTGAAGTGAAAACTAAGACATACTGTACGTCCATCTATCTCAACTTTTATACCCTACCATAATGCCTTTCTAACAGTTACATATATCTGTTGTATTCAATTAGATCAACTGGACTTGAAATGTAGTTCTTGAAGACGTTTCGCTAGTCACCGACTGGCTTTCTCAATTCAGAATGACTTGTACAAGAATCTGTGGCAATTATGTACCCTGGAAAATCCCAATTAGCATATCACAGCCAGTGTTAAGGGTGTGATTGGATAGTGGCTAAGAGGTGTTATAGGAACGCCCAGAGTAAGGTGTTAAAACAGCATTGTACATGGCAGACAGTTGGTGTCGAACCCCCCCACCTCTATTTAGGCTTGGTTTTTTTTATTTCACATAAATGGCCTCCTTAAACCTCTCTTGAACCAGTCACGTTCCATAATGCCACAGATCTTGTACAAGTCATTCTGAATTGAGAAAGCCAGTCGGATGACTAGCGAAACGTCTTCAAGAACTACATTTCAAGTCCAGTTGATCTAATTGAATACAACAGATATACCATGACCTGGATGAATGAGAACTTCACAAGACTATAACAGTTACATAGTAACATAGTATATTAGAGGTTGTACAAAGACATATACGTCCATCTAGTCATACCTTTTACCCTACCCATAATTTCTGTCTAACAGTTTCAAAGTAACATAGTATTGGAGGTTGTATAAGACATACATCCATCTAGTCCAACCTTTATACCCTACCCATAATGTCGTTCTAACAGTTACATAGTAACATAGCATTGGAGGTTGAATAAAGACATACGTCCATCTAGTCCAACCTTTATACCCTACCCATAAGTCTGTCTAACAGTTACATAGTAACATAGCATTGGAGGTTGAATAAAAAAATACGTCCATCTAGTCCAATATTTATACCCTACCCATAATGTTGTGTATAACAGTTACATAACAACATAGTATTGGAGGTGAATAAAGACATGTGTCTATCTAGTCCAACCTTTATACCTACCCCAATGTCTGTCTAACAGTTACATAGTAACATAGCATTGGAGGTTGAATAAGACAATACGTCCATCTAGTCCAACCTTTATCCCTACCCATAATGTCTGTCTAACAGTTACATAATAACATAGCATTGGAGGTTGAATAAAAAACATACGTCCATCTAGTCCAATATTTATACCTACCCATAATGTTTGTATAACAGTTACATAACAACATAGTATTGGAGGTTGATAAAGACATGTGTCTATCTAGTCCAACCTTTATACCCATGATTTCCCTGTTTGTGTCAAACAGGGAAGTTTAAGGAATTTTCAGGACATGTAGGGGCGATATAATACTGGGCACAAAATGGCCAAGTCAGTGTAAAACCACACTATCCAATGTTATCGGTTGTAGCGTGGGTTTTACACTGATTCACGCATTTCCGAAAATGTTTTGGAAATATTGAAGCGTAGGTGATGCAAAACGTCCTTAGTAAAGTTTTGCGCTACTATGTAGCGTGAAACTTTACGCCATTTACTTACCTGGTGAGAGATCCCGCCAATGTACTAAATCTCGCATCAGATTTTTGTCGAATCGCAGGAATTTGGCCAGGGAAGCTGCGTTGGGTTACCATATTGCATTGCCCTCGTAATATCCTGCGCTAAGGGGAAAAATAAGTGCAAAATCCAATTTTAACCAATGTAACATCGGGTTAGCAAGGGTTTATACTCATTTTGCATTGCCTGCCCCATTTCCATATTCTATTAGCATAATTGTAACTTGAAAACATGTTTGAATGCTGCTACAAAGTGGGAAAAGTCCCCCCCACCCCAGTTTCACATTATACAGAAATGCCCCTGTAGAGATGCCTATTGGGACTTACCTAACCGTCCTCGACGCTCCTCCTCATTTCAGGCAAAAACAGGGGCAGTGAGGCTCTGCTTTACTTCCTGGATTCGTCTGTCAGGAATTGTCCACATCGCCCCTAAAAGCGTTAAGCTAAGTCGCTTCAGGGGCATCTCTGGCATTTCTGGATAATGCGAAGCTGGGGTTTGAAATTATTTTTTTTTTGTGCCTGGACATGCCTTAAGTCACACACCTATTTACCGTGGGTTACTTTAACTATAAGAATGGATAGCAGTGGTTACACAGAGATTCAATATCATATTTGATCATCTTTCTGATGTCAAACAGGTAGGATAGGGATAAAGAGAGATATAACTTTATTTAACTACCGTGAAAAGTATGTTATCATTTACAATTAGTCTCTCACATTTAACATCATCTAATCTGGGTACCACTAGTACCACAAAATAAACCCTAGAACAGTTAGAGTTGGGCTGGGCTCCTGGGGCCCTCAATGGAGTCTGGAGTTCAGGGACCACAAAATACTCAGAGGTATCATACTTTATCATATAGTAATCAATTAAGGTTGTTTCTATAATTCACTGAATAGTTACAGTCAACCCCCTAGAACACAATAAGGTTTAAAGATATTTTCCCCTTTTATTCCCAAGTCCCCACTTGCTGTCCCTCGGTAATACATTTTAATCAGCTTTTTTCTTCTCATTCATTTCTGCTTTCCCTTATACTCAAATTGCTCCCCCTCTTCTATCCAATCAACTCTCTCGTACCACCTAAATGATCTAGTTCCTCCTTTCAACTACTCTCTCCATCCGATCTCCCCTGTATATTCTATCCAGTCATCTCCAGCTCCACCACCCTGCTGATGAGCACTTATTTAATTGTCCTCCTCCTTCTTCCAAACCTTATTAGACTTAATTCAGCCTGCATCTCCCGCAATTCAATCTTTACCATCCTGCCTCTCCTTCTCTAGTCAAATTGCTCCAGCCCTCCATCTACTGGGCCCCCATGCTTTCTAAGCACATTAATATTGAAAGGGCTATCATTCCTCTGCAGTGTTATGTATTGTTTGCGGTGCTGGTCTTCCTGTAAATGTAAAAGAGACCAGCACCAGAAACTGCCTTCCTGACTTACTCATAATCACAAGGGGCAATAAGAATCCCCCATATATAACGGAGCATTCACTGTAATATAGGGATATGTTCTGGGATTGATATGATATGGGCAAAATTAGGTAAAGGTGTCACTGTTGTTGTTTAAAACACTTTCTTGGACTCCATCTTTGTTGGTTCCTTCAGGCAGTAAAGGACCCAGAGCTCAGGTCTCTTTATGTATATTTTCAAATACACTGCTGCTATTTATAGTAGGAGGTTAGAAATGTATAGTTATATATGATGAAGATGACTGAAACAGTTCCCTTCATTAATAGCAGTAAATCCTTAAATAGCACCCACACTGCCACACTATTTATAGAGGTGCTAATTTGCTAGTAGTGTGATGTTAACAATTGACACCCTAGAGATGTGATTATAATCCCTCAAATGCCAGGGGAGGGGAGGGGGGTCTAGAACATGCACTATTTTCAATCACTGGTCTGTGTGTTACAACAGTTGCACGCTCTAATAAGGTTCTGCGCACACCTAACATGTAAATTGGGTACCCATATGCTGTTAATAGTGGCAAGACATACTGTTCACACGTTCGAGATATATATTTTAACAAGCCACCCTGAATAAAGCATCCTTATCGCATATATCCTTACATTACATTCTGAAAAGCTGCGAGTAATTAGCAGGTTTCTAGTTAAATGGAATCTAACACCTAGATGTTCCAAATTCCTTTGCAAATTATTGTTGTTTCCAGCATTAACTAGTGAGAACTGTAACTAAAATAGGATCTCGGTCCAAGGATCCCTGCCATGTCACAGCAGGAGATCGTACTAATAGGCAGGAATCATCAAAGGTGCTAGAAAATCCATAATTCCAAGTGAGTGTCAAGCAAGCCTTCCACCTCTTATGGAAGAGAGGCACAGACCATAGTAGAAAGCTGAATATCCACTATACAGCTGGTCAAATAAAACTGTAATATGTTTTGAAGAACCACCAGTGGCACAAGCAACAACCATTATTAGAAGCAAACGGAAATATTTCTGTATACGGAAGCTTTCTGGCCAAACACAGACAGGAACACTGATGGATCATGAGGGAATTATATCTTTCACATTACTTTACAACCTCTGAGTAGAGATGGAAACAACCCGGTTCTGAAGTGGTTTCCACGGAACTTGGACTGAAATTTTAGATATTTCTAGAAATTTCAAAAATACTAGCAGAATGCCATGAAGTTCCTGGTACTGGACCCAGACCATTTCCCAGGTCCCTGAGTAATTTAAAGTAAGTAACATTGTTATTTATACCTTCATTTTAGGTGGGACTTTGACTATTAACTCCATTGACTTCATTGGGTCCTCTTGCGGATTTTCAAATTTTGGGATTTTTCTTGAAATCCGCAAATGTGCAAGTGGAACGGGTTTCAGCAAGTTTGTTCCTCTCTACCTCTGAGTACCATGTCTTGCTTTCTATAGATACAGTGGCATAACTAGAAATTACCAGGTCCTCCAGCAAAGCTATAATTGGGCCTACTGACTGATTCATCTAGAACAGGTCTGTAGTGGGGACTGTATCTATGTTAGGAAAAGTGAACAGCTCCCTTTGTGGTTATGTCTCTGGACACATACATATATTAGTGGTAGTCTAGAAAGTTAAAGGGGTTTCTGGTCTGCAGTTTTATCACCAAGGCTGGGTACACACAGCCCAAGATTTGTCCTGGCTGACAAGCAGTCTGCCGGCACAATCATTGTCTGTCGCTGCAAAAATAAGCCCCGATCGATTGTTCGGTTTCCATAAGGAACCATCACAATCTGCCTTGATTTACCAAATAATCAGATCGGACAAATGGGCTGAGATTGGTCACGTACACCCACACCGTGCAATATTTTCGGCCAGGCGGATGGGCAATACACGGTAATATTATGTTGTGTTACCCAGATATTTACAGTCAGTAATAACACTAAAGCTAATATTTGTTTTACACAACCTAGACACACAGACAGTAATTGTGGGTACTGTAAATAGAACTCCTATACCGTACCAATCTGTAAGATTAGGGAGATCATTTGTGACTGCCAACACCTAACGATCGCAGCCAACACCTTATACTACAGTACGGGGAGCCGACCGCGTTCTTTTCTTGCTGTAACAAAGGTTTTTGATGCTGACGCTGAGCGATCTCAGAAATGATCGTTTGTCATGTACAAATGTTATTGAAAAAGCACTGATCCCGCTGGTTCCGACAGGATTGAACTTTGTTTGGTAACGTGTGTACCCAGCTTAAGTTCCTATCAAACACAGCTGGTGGAAGTAAAAATCCTTCACTACACCAAGTCTTTGACTTACTCCATAACGGTAATTAGATATAATACAGCAGATTTTCATTATAATCAGTTGCATGCTCATTTTCCAATAATTTTCTTTAACAAAAAATGTGTTTAATTTGCCGGTTTTCAGTGCAGATTTACCCAGAATAAGGCCTGGCACACATGGCCTGTGTGTACCAGACCCAGATTTGGATATATATGTTTAAATGCTCTGTTATTTCCCTTTTCTCTTTATAGCCGTGGTGGGTCCTGATTTTTCTAAGGGTTTGAGGAGGGGACTTTAGGAAAGGTTGGAGGCTCAGTCCTTATTGAGTGCAAACCAAAGGCATCCCCCAAACCCACCATCTCCTGGAAGAAGGGCAGAGAACAGCTACGCGAGAATCCCAGGTAAGCAACAAACCCCCATTACTGATGAGGTAAAGTGAAGGGAAACTTGAAACCTCTGGACAGTATCAGATGGAAAGGTATTCCTGAAACTGCTGTCATCTGCAAATCGAAATGTCAGGAAGGTTAAGCTAGAAATGATCATCCCCTCACATATTATTATTCTTAATTAATAATAGAAATAATACCCCAGAAAGACAGCAGTTTTCTTCAATAACCTTTTAGCATGGCGTTCGACTCGGCTAATTACAGTGTGCACGGTCAGTGGGAAGGCATCAGTCGAACTCTGTGTAACCGCCACTGCTCAGGGAGATCAGCTGACTGTGCCGTGAAGGGAAGCAGGGACACTAGTATCATTGTAGTGCATTGCTCTAACTGTAGAACTGTGTATGTATAGTGAATATGTTAGTGTGACACAACACAGCAATGTGTTGCACGTTACTTGTTTTCCTGCTTAGGTGTATGTAGGTTTGACACTTGTATAAAAATTTTTATTTCAGCACTCAAAAGTAGATGTAATGCAGTACAAATACATTAAGTAAAATAACACTGTTAACAGTGCTGAAAAAAAATAAAGATGTTGGCACAAGTTTATTTTAAAAGATTGAAAATAATACATTAATAACAATTATTAACACAACAAATGATTAACTAAAAAATAGGGCGCATTTACTGTTCCCCAGCATTAAATTGTCCCAACCCACTCGGCTACTTCTTATGTCACGGCTGGTAGCTGGGAAAATTTCTGGGGAGAACAGTGCAGAGAAATCTAAATGTGCACTGACCAAAACTATATCTTTAGGGATGTGTCTCAGATTACATAAAAATTATATTTTGTACCCAGACCCCAAAATTTAACAGACAGAATGGAGAAATTAAAATAACTATGAACTGGAACAACATCAGACAGGACTTAGCTGTGGAAATAAAATTAACCAAATGGGATAGAACTGAATTAAATCCCCGTAAACAAAAAAAAAGGCATCAAATTAAAGTGCAGGATTATATGGGCTGTTCTGGCTGTTGTGTATGAATATAGGTTGGTATGTATCTGGGCCATTTATCAGTCCACACTCTATAATCATTTTAAGTCACCACAACTGATCCCCATAAGACAAAAAACTGATTGATAAGATCCTATTGGTACAGCTGTGATGTCAATCAGAAAGGAACAGGATCTTCTCTTCACTCTGATGTGATAGATTATCTTTCAACCTAACTGGAGCAATACACAAAACAATATCAACAATATCAAATTCAGTAGTAGAGAAGACCATGTAGGTCTCAGTTATGAAAGTTCAGACAATACCTGAGTGCAGGGAATGAGAGCTGTTATTATTATTATTATTATGGATTAATATAGCGCCAAAATCTTCCGTGGCGCTTACAATTACATACTCCTACATTACATACAGAGTAATACATATTATACAAAGTCTTACATATTACATATACAGGTAGTACATAATATAAGCACACAGTGATGTGTTACTTACAGCAATACCATGATACAATAGGAAAAAGGACCCTGCCCAAAAGCTTACAGTCTAGAGGAAATGGGGGTGAGACATAAGGTTGCAAGAGTTGGTAGGCTGTAAATAGATTGGCAGTGGAGCGTGAATGGCGGGTTGGATCATATTGGATAGTAAGAGGGTAATGTCTGGGCCAGGTTATATACTTGCCTGAAGAGGTGGGTTTTAAGGTTACGTTTGAAGGTTAAGGGATGGTGAATGACGGACAGACGGAGGCAGGGAGTTCCAGAGCAGAGGGGCAGCACAAGTAAAGCTATTATCCCCATTCTGTGTAGAACCAAGTTTACTCTTACTGGAGAATCACATCATATAAACTTTCTATCTCTTGTTCTACCAGTTCTTTACACCGGTCTGTATGTAGAATTATTGGTCTGTTAACCATGATCATTTGCATCTCAAAATGAAATTACATTGCTAAAAGAAGGAAATATATGATGCTAATGGATAAATGTATAAAGCAGTAAGCATACACTATTGTATAGAAGATCTACAGGGTTATTCAATAAAAGTTCTTATTGTTAAAAATGGTGCTAATTTCGCCTCAACCAATCAGATGTTAGCTTTCAAATGTTAAATAAAATCTGATTGGTTAGGGCAAAGTTAGCACCATTTTTAACGATAAGAACTTTTATTGAATCTGTCCAAATAGATAAACAATGGTGGAGGTGCACTCTGTCCAATTGTGGGTGCAGACGCCTTGCGGGTTCTTCCCTTTGGAACCAGTAGCTTTACAGGAAAAAGGCAATAGAGGGTCGCACTCCAAGAAATTATAACGATTTTATTGTGATCCACACATCACACGTCACAACGTTTCGGGGGAATACCCCCTTCTTCACCTGAAGAAGGGGGTATTCCCCCGAAACGTTGTGACGTGTGATGTGTGGATCACAATAAAATCGTTATAATTTCTTGGAGTGAGACCCTCTATTGCCTTTTTCTTTTATTGAATCTCCCTGCTAGTTTCTTTGCCCTATATATTTGTCAGTTTTGCAAGATATACAGTAGAAACGTGCAGGAACAGTCTGTGTCTGGGGGAACACATTGAATATTCGTGCTGGATACCTTTCTTCAATAACACAGCAAAGAGGAAGTCCAGCAGAGTGTAGAGAACACAGATCCTGCTCATTGTGCATACTGATTGAGTTCTCAGTCTGTTCTCCATTGAACACAGTTGGGTTGTGTCCTTTGCGCCTTCTTTTCTTTCACTTTGTTGTCCTTCTTTCTGTCTTCTCTTTGCGTTTTATATTTCTAGTCATTGGCTTCTTCTCCTCTTCTTGGTTAACTGCCAAGCAGACTGTTTGTGGCTTGTAGTTTTATCTCCGAGATCCCCAGTGACTATTTATCTCTGTTACTCTGTGTTCAGAGCTCACTTGATCTTCTGTAGCTCTTGCAATGTTTTGTTATTATTTATTGGGCTTTATTTCCCATCTCAGTGCTGGTATGTACTGCATTCATGTGTTAATCTAAAAAGGACCAGAAATATATGTGCAATACTTTACCGCAAGACATTTCTATAACACAATGGACTATGTAGTGAGCTAGACAGAACCTTTGACTTTCCACCTATAATTGAATTACAGCCCCAGTATTCCTACAATGATAGATGTAGTGCCATAGATTTCATCACCCATCTACAGATCCATGGCTTATAGCAAGGATATACTGTATGCTTTGTGACCTCTTTTCTTTTGGAAGCAAAAAGACCAAAAGGAGTGCAGGGGGATATTAGTAGCTTCAGTCCACGACATCTATTGACAGCCATAGTGGTTCAGTGCATTGCCCTACATGGAATATAGAGAGCAATAGCAGCTCAGTGCATTGCCCTACATGGAATATAGAGAGTGATAGTGGCTTGGTGCATTGCCCTATATGGAATATAGAGAGCAATAGCAGCTCGGTGCATTGCCCTACATGGAATATAGAGAGTGATAGCTGCACGGTGCATTGCCCTACATGGAATATAGAGAGTAGTAATAGCAGCACGGTGCATTGCCCTACATGGAATATAGAGAGTGATAGCAGCTCAGTGCATTGTCCTACATGGAATATAGAGAGTGATAGCGGCACGGTGCATTGCCCTATATGGAATATAGAGAGTGATAGCAGCTCTGTGCATTGCCCTACATGGAATATAGAGTTATAGTGGTCGGTGCATTGCCCTACATGGAAATATAGAGAGTGATAGTGGTTCAGTGCATGCCCTATATGGAATATAGAGAGTGATAGCATCTCGGTGCATTGCCCTACATGGAATATAGAGAGTGATAGTGGTGCATTGCCCTACATGAAATATAGAGAGTGATAGTGGTTCGGTGCATTGTCCTATATGGAATATAGAGAGTGATAGTGGCTCAGTGCATTGCCCTACATGGAATATAGAGAGCGATAGCAGCTCGGTGCATTGCCCTACATGGAATATAGAGAGTGATAGTGGCTTGGTGCATTGCCCTATATGGAATATAGAGAGCAATAGCAGCTCGGTGCATTGCCCTACATGGAATATAGAGAGTGATAGCAGCACGGTGCATTGCCCTACATGGAATATAGAGAGTGATAGCAGCTCGGTGCATTGCCCTATATGGAATATAGAGAGTGAAGTGGCTCGGTGCATTGCCCTATGGAATATAGAGAGTGATAGCAGCTCGGGCATTGCCTCATGAAATATAGAGTATAGTGGCTCGGGCATGCCACTAATAGAATATAGAGAGTGATAGTGGTCGGTGCATTGCCCTATATGGAATATAGAGAGTGATAGTGGCTCGGTGCATTGCCCTATAGGAATATAGAGAGTGACAGCAGCTCGGTGCATTGCCCTACATGGAATATAGAGTATAGTGGCTCGGTGCATTGCCCTACATGGAATATAGAGAGTGATAGTGGCTCGGTACATTGCCCTATATGGAATATAGAGAGTGATAGGCTCGGTGCATGGCCTACATGGAATATAGAGGGTGATAGTGGTTCGGTGCATTGCCCTATATGGAATATAGAGAGTGATAGTGGCTCGGTGCATTGCCTACATGAAATATAGAGAGTGATAGTGGATCGGTGCATTGCCCTATATGGAATATAAGAGTGATAGCAGCTCGTGCATTGCCCTACATGGAAATAGGAGTGATAGTGGTTCGTGCATTATGCTATATGGAATATAGAGAGTGATAGTGGTTTGGTGCATTGCCCTACATGGAATATAGAGAGTAATAGTGGTTTGGTGCATTGCCCTACATGGAATATAGAGTGTGATAGTGGCTCATGCATTGCCCTACATGGAATATAGAGAGTGATAGCAGCTTGGTGCATTGCCCTACATGAAATATAGAATTATAGTGGCTCGGTGCATTGCCCTATATGGAATATAGAGAGCGATAGCAGCTCGGTGCATTGCCCTACATGAATATAGAGAGTGATAGTGGCTCAGTGCATGCCCTACATGGAATATAGAGGGGATAGCAGCTCGGTGCATTGCCCTACATGAAATATAGAGAGTGATAGTGGCTCGGTGCATTGCCCTATATGGAATAGAGAGCGATAGCAGCTTGGTGCATTGCCTACATGAAATATAGAGAGTGATAGTGGATCAGTGCATTGCCCTACATGAAATAAGAGAGGGTAGTGGCTCGGTGCATTGCCGTATATGGAATATAGAGTGAAACAGCTCTGAATTGCCCTACATGGAACATAGAGAGTGATAGTGGTTGGGTGCATTGCCCTCTATGGAATATAGAGAGTGATAGTTGCTCGGTGCATTGCCCTACCATGGAATATGAGAGTGATAGTGGTTCGGTGCATTGCCATATATGGAATATAGAGAGTGATATTGGCTCGGTGCATTGCCCTATATGAAATATAGATGATAGTGGTTCAGTGCATGCTCTATATGGATATAGAGAGTATAGTGGTTGGTGCATTGCCCTACATGGAATATAGAGATTATAGTGGTTCAGTGCATTGCCCTATATGGAATATAGAGAGTGATATTGGCTCGGTGCATTGCCCTATATGGAATATAGAGTGATAGTGGTTCAGTTATTGCTCTATATGGAATATAGAGAGTAAATGTGGTTTGGTGCATTGCCCTACATGGAATATAGAGTGTGATAGGGCTCATGCATTGCCTAAAGGAATATAGGAGTGATAGCAGCTCGGTGCATTGCCCTACTGAAATATAGAGTTATAGTGGCTCGGTGCATTGCCCTACATGGAATATAGAGAGTGATAGTGGCTCGGTGCATTGCCCTATATGGAATATAGAGAGTGATAGTGGTTCGGTGCATTGCCCTATATGGAATATAGAGAGTGATAGTGGCTCGTGATTGCCCACATGGAATGTAGAGAGTGATAGCAGCTCGGTGCATGCCCTATATGGAAATAGAGAGTGATAGTGGCTCGGTGCATTGCCCTACATGGAATATACAGAGTTATAGTGGCTTGGTGCATTGCCCTACATGGAATATAGAGAGTGATAGCGGCTCTGTGCATGCCCTACATGGAATATAGAGAGTGAATCAGCTCGGTGCATTGCCCTACATGGAATATAGAGAGTGATAGTGGTTCGGTGCATTGCCTTAAATGGAATATAGAGAGTGATAGTGGCTCGGTGCATTGCCCTACATGGAATATAGAGAGTGATAGCGGCTCTGTGCATTGTCCTACATGGAATATAGAGAGCAATAGCAGCTCGGTGCATTGCCCTATATGGAATATAGAGAGCAAAGGTGGTTCTGTGCATTGCCCTACATGGAATATAGAGCGTGATAGCA
Source organism: Hymenochirus boettgeri (assembly GCA_019447015.1). Taxonomy (NCBI): domain Eukaryota; kingdom Metazoa; phylum Chordata; class Amphibia; order Anura; family Pipidae; genus Hymenochirus; species Hymenochirus boettgeri. Next base: position 235,519,644 of record CM033472.1, read on the forward strand.
GCTCGGTGCATTGCCCTACATGGAATATAGAGAGTGATAGTGGCTCGGTGCATTGCCCTACATGAAATATAGAGAGTGATAGTGGTTCGGTGCATTGCCCTATATGGAATATAGAGAGTGATATTGGCTCGGTGCATTGCCCTATATGAAATACAGAGTGATAGTGGTTCAGTGCATTGCTCTATATGGAATATAGAGAGTAATAGTGGTTTGGTGCATTGCCCTACATGGAATATAGAGAGTTATAGTGGTTCAGTGCATTGCCCTATATGGAATATAGAGTGATATTGGCTCGGTGCATTGCCCATATGGATATAGAGTGATAGTGGTTCAGTTATTGCTCTATATGGAATATAGAGAGTAATAGTGGTTTGGTGCATTGCCCTACATGGAATATAGAGTGTGATAGTGGCTCAATGCATTGCCCTACATGGAATATAGAGAGTGATAGCAGCTCGGTGCATTGCCCTACATGAAATATAGAGTTATAGTGGCTCGGTGCATTGCCCTACATGGAATATAGAGAGTGATAGTGGCTCGGTGCATTGCCCTATATGGAATATAGAGAGTGATAGTGGTTTGGTGCATTGCATATATGGAATATAGAGAGTGATAGTGGCTGTGCATTGCCCTCATGGAATGTAGAGAGTGATAGCAGCTCGGTGCATTGCCCTATATGGAATATAGAGAGTGATAGTGGCTCGGTGCATTGCCCTACATGGAATATACAGAGTTATAGTGGCTTGGTGCATTGCCCTACATGGAATATAGAGAGTGATAGCGGCTCTGTGCATTGCCCTACATGGATATATAGAGAGTGATGGCAGCTGGTGCATTGCCCTCATGGAATATAGAGATGATAGTGGTTCGGTGCATTGCCTTAAATGGAATATAGAGAGTGATAGTGGCTCGGTGCATTGCCCTACATGGAATATAGAGAGTGATAGTGGCTCGGTGCATTGCCCTACATGGAATATAGAGAGAGATAGTGGCTCGGTGCATTGCCCTATATGGAATGTAGAGTGATAGCGGCTCGGAGCATTGTCCTACATGGAATATAGAGAGCAATAGCAGCTCGGTGCATTGCCCTATATGGAATATAGAGAGCAAAGGTGGTTCTGTGCATTGCCCTACATGGAATATAGAGCGTGATAGCAGCTCGGTGCATTGCCCTACATGGAATATAGAGAGTGATAGTGGCTCGGTGCATTGCCCTATATGGAATATAGAGCGTGATAGCAGCTCGGTGCATTGCCCTACATGGAATATAGAGAGTGATAGCAGCTCGGTGCATTGCCCTACATGGAATATAGAGAGTGATAGTGGTTCGGTGCATTGCCTTAAATGGAATATAGAGAGTGATAGTGGCTCGGTGCATTGCCCTACATGGAATATAGAGAGTGATAGTGGCTCGGTGCATTGCCCTACATGGAATATACAGAGTTATAGTGGCTTGGTGCATTGCCCTACATGGAATATAGAGAGTGATAGCGGCTCTGTGCATTGCCCTACATGGAATATAGAGAGTGATAGCAGCTCGGTGCATGCCCTACATGGAATAGAGAGTGATAGTGGTTCGGTGCATTGCCTTAAATGGAAATATGAGAGAGTGAGTGGCTCGGTGCATTGCCCTACATGGAATATAGAGAGTGATAGTGGCTCGGTGCATTGCCCTACATGGAATATAGAGAGAGATAGTGGCTCGGTGCATTGCCCTATATGGAATGTAGAGTGATAGCGGCTCGGTGCATTGTCCTACATGGAATATAGAGAGCAATAGCAGCTCAGTGCATTGCCCTATATGGAATATAGAGAGCAAAGGTGGTTCTGTGCATTGCCATTCATGGAATATAGAGCGTGATAGCAGCTCGGTGCATTGCCCTATATGGAATATAGAGAGTGATAGTGGCTCGGTGCATTGCCCTATATGGAATATAGAGAGTGATAGTGGCTCGGTGCATTGCCCTACATGGAATATACAGAGTTTATAGTGGTTCGGTGCAATTGCTACATGGAATATAGAGAGTGATAGTGGCTCGTGCATTGCCCTACATGAAATAAGAGAGTGTAGTGTTCGGTTGCATTGCCTATATGGAATATAGAGAGTGATATTGGCTCGGTGCATTGCCCTATATGAAATATAGAGGTGATAGTGGTCGTCAGTGCATTGCTCTATATGGAATATAGGAGTAATAGTGGTTTGGTGCATTGCCCTACATGGAATATAGAGAGTTATAGTGGTTCAGTGCATTGCCCTATATGGAATATAGAGGTGATATTGGCTCGGTGCATTGCCCTATATGGAATATAGAGTGATAGTGGTTCAGTTATTGCTCTATATGGAATATAGAGAGTAATAGTGGTTTGGTGCATTGCCCTACATGGAATAAGAGTGTGTAAGTGGCTCAATGCATTGCCCTACAGGAATATAGAGAGTGATAGCAGCTCGGTGCATTGCCCTACATGAAATATGAGTATAGTGGCTCGGTGCATTTCCCTACATGGAATATAGAGAGTGATAGTGCTCGGTGCATTGCCCTATATGGAATATAGAGAGTGATAGTGGTTCGGTGCATTGCCATATATGGAATATAGAGAGTGATAGTGGCTCGTGCATTGCCCTACATGGAAGTAGAGAGTGTAGCAGCTCGGTGCATTGCCCTATATGGATATAGAGAGTGATAGTGGCTCGGTGCATTGCCTACTGGAATATACAGAGTTATAGTGGCTGGTGCATTGACATGGAATATAGAGGTGATAGCGGCTCTGATTGCCCTACATGGAATATAGAGATGATGGCAGCTCGGTGCATTGCCATAGTAATATAGAGAGTGATAGTGGTTCGGTGCATTGCCTAAATGGAATATAGAGAGTGATAGTGGCTCGGGTGCATTGCCCTACATGGAATATAGAGAGGTGATAGTGGCTCGGTGCATTGCCCTACGTGGAATAAGAGAGAGATAGTGGCTCGCTATATTCCATATAGAGCAATGCACTGAACCACTATCACTCTATATTTCATATAGGGCAATGCACCGAGCCAATATCACTCTCTATATTCCATATAGGGCAATGCACTGAACCACTATAACTCTCTATATTCCATGTAGGGCAATGCACCAAACCACTATTACTCTCTATATTCCATATAGAGCAATGCACTGAACCACTATCACTCTATATTTCATATAGGGCAATGCACCGAGCCAATATCACTCTCTATATTCCATATACCTACAAAAGTAGGCTCTGGAGGGGGTGGGGGAAAAAAATATGCCAAATGTATTTTCAAAAGCTTCCAATTGACCACAACTTTCATTTCTACAGTGCACTTATCTTTTCCATTGCTGTCTAATGGATGACATTAATGGTTAAACCCTTTGCTATGCACCAAGAGCCACTATGTCATATCTTAACATCACCAACGCAACTGCACTTGTGGGCCAATAGGGCTCCCGGTTCATCACCCTGGGGTTTGATTGGGTTATAAAGATGTGCAAAAGTCCTGCAATTTCCATCTTAAATTCTATTACATCACTTGGGCTGGGAAACTTTCAACCCTCTGATAACACAGAAATGTAACAGGTCTTAGACAACTATACCCCCTCCCCCACCCACCTTCCAGGGTAGAAAACTAAACCACATGGTCCTCACCCTTTGGTTTACCTTAATGCCAAATCTTTAACTGAAATGCCACTATGCATGCCAAAAACACTCCAGATGAAAGGTAATGTGGCAGAAACCTTTTTCCCACACATACAGGCTCCTGCCCTTCACTTTCTGGGACTTTAGACAGTCACTGCAGAGAACCATTTGGAGCAGAGAGGTAAGGTAAAGGATTTTTTTAAACATTAGACAGTGGGCCCAGCGTAGGAAATTTAGTAGTTGTAGTAAATTTAATTGTTTTGCAGGTGGAATGCCCTTTAAAACACATGCAATAGGAATTTAATTAACGCACTATGGGCAGCATGATTTATTGCACCACCCTGTAAACTCTATTTTACTCTAATCACAAGTATGGACATTAGGGAGAAGAAAGCCAATTAGAATAATCATGGTGATATGAGAGAGACTATATAAATACTGAACCGTACACCTACAGTGATATATGTTTAAAAACCTTTACGCGCTTAAGGCATGTCCACCCTTTCCAACAACTTTTGATCTCTTAGGTATTGATTCCCCACCCCAACACACTAACCTTATATCCAGAAACTCCCCCGATAGTTACTTACCTCCCTCTCTCCTCCGCTGCACTGCCCGGCCCTCTGCTTGCATGGAACTGCAAGCAGGGGGCGGGACCGGCAGCCGCGTCTGAGATTGGCTGAGAGGCACTAATCACGGACGCGGCTTCCACTGCTTAGAATGGCGGAGGATAGAGGAAGGTAAGTAACTCGGGGGAGTTTCTGCAAAAAAATGATTGTGTTGGGACTGGGGGACCAATACCTATAGATATTAAAGGGTTTGGAGCTAGGGGAGGAAAACCAAATCGGGAGGGGAAGGGGGGGCTGAACTGCACGTGCTAAACTTCTCCTGGAGGGGAGACAGGAGGCAGAGTCCTATATGGACTCTCTATCCTCCTGGTAGCCACTTTTTTGGACTCCGGGGGGTGGGGGGGGGTATTACAGGAGAACCATTAGGAGCGGGATGTAAGGTAAGATTTTTCTACCCTACACAGAAATTATAGTTTTGGGGGTGGACATGCCCTTCTTTTTAACAAGACAACCCATTTTAACTGGTCATTTAGAGGCTGCGTACATACCCTTCTTCCGCAGAGTACACCACAGTCAGGTGGCTGAATGGTCTTTCTCCCTCTGTTGTTATACACGCCCACCTTCACTCAAACGGTGAGAAAATGGGAGACTCTCATTTCGTAAATGTAGCGGGAGGCGTCGTGCTGATGCCACTACTGTTTGCATCCAGCTAACCGTACCGAATGGGCGGAATGCAACACATATCCAATCCTCCACCATTCTGAAACTCCCTCCGGAACAGGCTGCAAAGACATTAATTACTTGGAGTTTAGAGAAGCAGGTAGAGAAAGAAATATAATAGTGGAACGATGTAAAACATATTTTCTATTTATGACATTATTTATGTGTACATGTCTAACAAGGGTAAGTCTGCATCTCTCACCTCCCATGTGATGACAAGCTCACTCTTACTGCCACCTCCTCCACTGACATTAGCAGGTGTGACCTCAGGCACTGCCAGAAAAACCAACCAAATCAGGAGGGTGATGTGAAAATGTGACTAGTGAACAGGAGCACTGGGATGCTAATGTGACATTGCATCAGAAGATGAAAACTGAAGGAAATTAAATCTTATTCTTTACAATTAAAGGAAAACTTAAGTCTAACTATAAAAATTAGAGAGACACTAAAGAAGTAATCCAACAATGGATCTTTCATTTTTTTTTGATCTCCCTGAAATGTCAGAGGGCAGAGAGTTAATGTCACCCAGGTTTATCTGTCATAAATCCCAGGAAGTCATTAATTCCTACCCCCTGGGTGGCCATATGCATGATGGTGGCTGACAAGTACTGACTGAAATTAAGGTAGCCTCTATACTTACATGCCTCTCAGTCCTCCTCTGTCTGATGGGGGACTGGGCTCACCAATACCGATCTGGTTAATAGCATGACCCGGAACTCATACTCCACCCATGGACTTATCCAACCACAGTAGCTGTGAATGATCGTCCATCATCACTTCAGGAACTAGGACAGAGAAAAAATGTTAAAACAGCAGTCAGATATAAATGAACCCCCAAGCAGAGCAATAGCTATGTAATGTCTTTCCTGCACTGTCCAATCCACAGCTACTTTACAGATCACTGATGCCAACTCCAGGTGTTTGCAAATTGAAACCCCAGCATGCGTTGGTTGCAGAATGCATTACACAATACAATCAGTACAATTTTCCTTATCATTCCATTCACACTTTCTTTTCCTCCCTTGTCTAGATAGGCTGTCCAAACCAAGGCCTCAAGATATTTGGAAACTACAACTTCTAGCTGCCCCCTAGTGTTGGAAAATGGTGGAAGTTGTAGTTTTCAAAGATATGTAGAGCTGCAGGTTGGATACCCCTAAACGACACCGTAATATTCTTTCTCCATACCACTTGGTATATCTGTGCCCTTTGTATAATTCTCCCTCATGCACTGCCCAGTCCAAACTCTCTACCTTACAGATCATCTTTCACTAATCCGATCCTGTAGACATGTCTGACATAAACCATTGTATCTTGTAGACAGGTTCCAATTTACTCTCAGTACAACACTGCCTCTCCTTCTCTTCACACTTTCTTTGTCCTTTCTTATCTATTGGCTGTACAGTACCTGGCAATGCTTTTAATTAAACTAATGATATACGACTGAATCGAACACTGAGCTTTCAAAACCTCAATTTTCTCCTTCAAATGTTCCCCGACACGCAGCGTTTATAAAACCCACATCTTTCTTCTTCAAATGCTCACCAGTAGAGCTCAGAAAACCTCCTTGACTCCCCTTTAGTGGTCACAGAGAACACAACGGCTCTCGGAATATTTGAATTTCTTTGCTAGAAATTCCTTTTTTCTGCTACTCTGCAGCCCCGAGGTGGATTATCCCATTACCTGTTCAAAAAGCAATCTTTTGCTCAACAAACAGGCTCCATCAGATAAAACAGGTAATCCAACGTTTCTTCAATAATGAGTTTTCCTCTTAACTAAAAGGAAAGCTTTAACAGGAAATAAATGGCCCTAAACTTATTGATTAGAAAGGTGACCTGGGAGATTCGGAAGTGGACATTCATTCCTATCCACTGTCGGATGATGAAGAATGTCTAGCCATATATTCTTTGAAAAAGCATTACAACTCCTATCCATCTACAGGAAGATTAATCATTCACTGATCCATTCACACTGGCTCATATTTCCTATATTATTTATTTATTTTTCTATAGGCCAGAGGCAATTTATAGGTGACATTCGGCATTCCTCCCCCTGAAAATATGTGTGAGAAAGGAACATTCTGTGCATGTAGAGTAAATGAAAGGATATCCTTGGGAGAATATGATTTCAGGAAATAAACCAATTCTAAATTGGACGTAGCTTTTAACATACGAAAAAATAAGAAATATAGTATGTGATCTTTTTTTATTTGCACTTACAATAGTCTCTTAATAGATTAGCATTTGGGGCCTTCTTCCTTCTTCAAGTCTTTACTTTATCTGGCAACTTCAAACTTTAAGCTAGGTGCACACCATCCAATATTTTGGTGGTGACTGCCCGACACGGATGGTTTTTTTTCGGACAGCCGCAACTGACATTGAACCATTCGTTTGTACGAATCACAAGGGGAGCGATCGCGCACCCTGCAACCGCCAGTCTTTCCCCTGGCCGACCGTCCGCAAGTGCTGAATGGTCAGTTGGGGCAAAGGATCCCAACATGTTACTACAACCTTAAAGTACAAGATACATATTACCATTGTAGGTGAGGATAGAGCAATATAAACAAACAGTAAACAATAAGAGATAATTGGGATGATTGATAGCGGGAGAGAGAGCGCCCATAAAAGTATCTGATAGTGATTTAAATGGCTCAAGTCAATGGTAATATGTTTTCTTGTACTCTGTTAAGCTTCATACTCACGTGCGATGGTGGGGGCCAACCTGCGACACACGATGTTTACGAACGGCCGTTTGGAACAATAATTGGTATGGGATTGTTGCCTGGACCCATCAGTGGGTGTCTTTTTGGGGCTTAAGGGTCCAGCAGCTTGAACCGGGACCCCCTCCCTGGCTCCTGTAAGGGCCTTGCAGCACTTAGAAAGCCCTTGCGCCCTGGCAAGGGCCCTTCAGGGCTTAGGAGGTTTCTCTCAATAATGGCCAGAACAAGTGCCTTTGTTGAGGGTCCTGCAGCTCGAAACAGGACCCCTCATTTGCTCTTAAAAGAGTCCTTGGGTTGTCTTCTTTCTTCTTCCATCCAGCGACACCAACTATGAAATATGATTGGTTTCTGTCATCAAATGATTGCAATTGAAAAATTGACCAATCAGAATTGGATTAGTTCCTTCAGCAAACCTATATTAAGAGTGCAAACCCTGCGAGCTCAGAAGCCATTGCAGTTGATGGCAGAAGAAAAAGAGGTCGCAACATCGCGCTATTTATGCCGCCAGTTGCCAGTCGTGTCACTGGCGGCCTCAGTGACACGGCCTGTAATTGGTGACATCAGTGATGTGGTGTTGCCGGCTGAGAAGAAAAGATTACGATCAAGACACTAGCAATATCACTACGTTGATGCCGTAGCACCGGAGGTGCTGGGAAGGTTGTCAGGGGTGTCTCCACGCTCCGCCCCCAGTGGTGGAGACCACCCACAGTACAATACATTTCCAACAGCTCCTCCCAGCCTCCTGCCCCATTGCGCTAAGTACAGTATCACATTGCTGCGGTATTGCTTATCGTCGTATGATGGTTGCCTTTATAAATATAATAAAGATTTTTCCACGGCAATGTGTGGCGTAATTTATATGCAATAATAACGATCTTTTAGAAATGTCCCCTAGGTCCCTGCTTTATTGGGCACAGAGCTGGTAGAGGAGATGGAAGTATTACTGTCTGGCAACATTTTGAATATATTCGTTTATTTCTCTTTATTTAGTTACCATGAGAAAATGTCTCCCGCTTCTAATCCAACTTCGACACAGCCCAATATCCACTCTTTCTATCTTCCTGTAAAGCTAATCAACCAAGCAAAGACCTAGTATGTCTAATAGGTCACAAAATCTATTGTGATACTTAAAACAGAAAATAAAGGAGCTAAGGTGAACTTTGTAGATTATAATAAAGCAATAAATCTAATTGCCTTTCTCATTACTATAAAGTATAGTAAAGAAACAACATGAATAGTGGTATATCTGTTGTATTGAATTAGATCAACTGGACTTGAATATTAGTTATGAAACGTTTCGCTAGTCATCTGACTGGCTTTTCATCATTCAGAATGCTCAATTCACAATGAGGCATTGTACATGCAGACAGTTGGTGTCGAACCCCCCCACCACTGTTTCGACCCTTACTCTGGGCGTTCCTATAACACCTCTTAGCCACTATGCAATCACGCCCTTAACACCTGGCTGTGATATGCTAATTGGGATTTCCCAACATAATTGCCAAAGATTCGTACAAGTCATTCTGAATGTGAAAGCCAGTCGGATGACTAGCGAAACGTCTTCAAGAACTAAACTTCAAGTCCAGTTGATCTAATTGAATACAACATATACCATGACCTGATGAATAATAACCTTCACAACATGATAGTGGTGGTATTATAATATTACAAATTCTTAACAGACGTGCATAAACACAAATACTGTATTTACCAGGGATGCCCATCCTACGGCACACGCCTTACCGCAAACTCCTGGCATTCTATGCAGCCAGGAATGCTGGAAGTTGTTGTTTGCATTGGGCATCCCGATACACAATGTACAGTTATTAAAATAGAACCAATGGATCATCTGTTGGATAAGATGGAAGATGTACCAATCCTGCATTTAGTTTATATTCAGAATGCATAAGAGAATCCACCTTACCTGTGCTAACCCCGCCACCCACCCCATGAGTAAGGAGTCCGAGCCGTACAGCGTACATGGTTTAGGGCTGTGGTTGTCCACCCCTGGCATCCATGATAACTGAGCAGTAGTGTCTGTGATTTCTTCCACGTTAGAGCATCTGGTGGACCAGGGGCCCTAGAAAGGGACAAACAGAGATGTACATTTTTGCTCTTATTGAAGGAAACTTAATGAAATATTTCATTTTTTTCTGGCTGCAACAAACTTCTATCTTTCCTATCTAGTAATTATTTGGTGGCTCATTGGTGTCTGCTCATGATGACAGAGTAACAGCTGCCTTCCCACACACAAAGACACTGTGATACACTGCCGTACTGCTCTAAGAATAAACAGGCTCTATACCAAATCCATCAACACTAATACATGACACACTGCCCTCCTACACTGTGATGGTACATACGCTCACATTAACAGATAATAATCCTATCCGCCTGCACATACCAACCAAACCTAATGCCAGTTCCTCTAACCATTTAGCATCGTTTTCTGTCTCAGACTATTAATCTCTGCACCCTCCGTTCTGTGCCACTAACAGTCTCATAACTCTCTCCCTCCCAAACCCTTTAGCACTTCTGATGTTCTACAAATCTCATGCTTGTCTCCTGTACCTCACAATGAGATTGCCCCCGCAGACAGTTTGTCAACACTTGTGTGGACAAGGCAGATATATTTCCCAGCATGCTTCAGTTGGATGCTTCTGATCATTAAATCACCCGCCGAGTCCTGCTGATAAGTAGAAACAGGGCACATAAGGACATTGCCAAGGTTTTCGGAACATACAATATTTCTTCCTGTGCTGCTTTGTGAAAACAACGATCGAAGACCCATTCAATTGAGGGGGCCATATACTGTATAGAAATTAAAGTGGTTCTGCTTCTCAAATATTTCCAATATATTTACTCATAAAAAAAGAAGACATTTTGATTCTTATAAAACAGTACCAGTCTGGTGATTGTAGGTTAACAGAAGACTATTATACTCACCTCCCCCTCACTCCCACCCATTATGTACCCAGATGAGGACCTAAACCGCTCTGTCCTCACCCCTAGGTACTTTACACGATCAGCTGTTATACTTGCATAAGGGTTCTCTTGCCGCTCCGGTCCTGACTCTGTTTGCAGTCTGCGGTGTAGCCAATGGGAAGACAGGCTCTGCGAAGAAGCGTGTCTCTTCCCATTGGCGAGATCACAGACTGTCACTGACAGTAAAAGAGGGTGATCATGACAGAATCTTCATGTAAGTATTACTGCATACTATTAGGCGTGGAACAAAGGAAAGATGCATTAGGTGTGGAGCGAAGTATTATTGTCCTTTAAGTAATTACCAGTGATAATTTTACACTTTTGCAAACAAATTAAAATTCTACTACATGCCAGTTTTACAACAAGGGGCCCAGCTTTGCTTGTTATAAATAAATAGTAACCCCATGCTTTCATCGTGCTTATGCTTATCAGATTGTTCACCTGCGCTATAAAATGCTGTGAAGCATCCAAACGCCACAGGCTGGACATCTATGGTTTTCTGAATGCTTTGATTCTGTATAGATGAGAGCAATAATATCATAATGCTTACTAGATCACGATTCCTTATTCAAAACTCATTTGTATGTAGCGCCCTGAGGAGGCCTGGGACAGATTTAATTAGCAGAGAGACAGCCAGAAGGGCGCTGTCATAGGGGAAGTTCCACATGATTTCTTATCATGGCTGTAAAGCGCTGCTTGTGCTTTCCCACAGAAGTGAATAAGCAGTTTCAATGTTATCCTAATAAAGTTTACCAAGATAACACTGACTGTCTGCAAATCGTTGCAAGTAACGTTCGCTATAGTAAGTAAAACGCCCATGCAAATATAGAAAACTGCATATTGTGTGAATAAACCTTAGGTTTGACGTAGTTTATCTCATAGGACTCCATCCCCACCGTGTCCTGAACCCTCTAGCTACAATTTTAAGGAGATTCTTAGGGTTAGGTCCCACTTGCGCAATTGAGAATGCATCGCGCTTACAATTCGCATTGGCAATCAAGGCTGTTGGACTGTTCCCACTATGTGCTCCGATAAGTAATTGGAATGCATGCGTGCACAACTTTTTTTGTGCATGTGCATGAATTTTAATAACAAAGATGTATACAAGATCATAGCCACATCAGGGAGATGCACCGGTCTGCAAACAGACCGACAATGTTTAGGCCGGTAGCGGCTCTCGGTGCATCGATATCAGCCATTTTTTCTATTCCGCCACTTTTTACACCAGCTAATAGCTGGCGTTTAAAATGCCACAATGGAATGCGCTTTTGGCATATAAAATCGTTTGCGGCAGCTGCCAGTTAACTTCGCGTTGCCACGCAGCCCACCACAACGAAGGAGTTTAAGTCACGCTAACCGATTTAACATCGGTTAGAGTGTCTTTTAACCCATTTTCACCCACTGTGCCTCTGGGTGAATCCGACTGATGGCATATCACACACAGTAGCACATTGCAAAAATCCGGCATTCGCTGCGTGGGTAATAGTTGGACCAAACCCTTACTTCTAGCACAGACACTGCTGATAAAAACAAGGTATCACTTCCCTGCAGCTATATAGAAAGCATTGCAAATCTTTTCTACAGAAGTCAGAACAGTCACTTCCTCTTTAGTCCCTAACGGGTGAAAGAAGAGCAGCTGATTGTCATGTCAGATTCCATTGGTTCACCAAACACACAGGAAAAATCGTTTCATACATATATACATATATTTATACGGAATAATATTGATAAACGATCATAGGGATAAATGCCCCATGCAATGTACACAAGCCCTAATGGCCTGTTTTTCTATACTTGCACCGATTTGCAGATGGACTGGTAAAACACTGGCTGAGGGCAACACAATGGGAATTGAATATTCTTTTTTATTGATCATAATATGAAAACCCAACAATACAAAACAAAGGCGATATCATTAATATTAGTTAATGTCAATTACTATTCTCTTCCTAACAAAATACCTTTTGGTTTATCCAATGTTTGTACTGCTTATACTCATTGTATATAGCAGTGAATGTCTGTATCGTTTACAACTGGAGGTGGAAATTGATTAAAAGGCCTGTTTTTTTTAATGCTTTTCTAGTAAATATGAAGCATTAATTATCAAAGTGCAACAAAATAACCTAAGACTTGATGTAAATTAGAGATATTATATGGCGCATCACCAATCAATAAAGGTAATAGTAGATAGCCGTATCTTAGGGCACAATTGCATAATCACCAAGATGTACAGTATTTGCCATCATAGTTGTCCAAAATTTGCAAAAGCAGAACATTTTGTCATCCGCTGTAGCAGCGTCTGTTCTTACCCACGGCCTGATCATATCACAGAATTTATTCAACACTACATGATCAAAGTTCTCAGCGACAGCACAAGATGATATATACTGTGCATTGTAATGATTCTGTGTATCCATTTCTGAACTGATGAATTATAGGTAAAGAGCATCAGAGATGTACAGTCAGGGAATTTGTAACACCTAAATCTTCTAGATGGTTAAGCAGTTTTTGTCGGAGTGTTTTATTTTAAACATAACTCAGTATGTGGCATTAGGAAAACAATCACTCGGCATTCAGTCCAGTCTTGCTTGTTAACTAGCTTGTTATATTATACTATATAGAAACAACGTACCCTCCATTGTGAAACATAAGGATATTTGAATTAACCAGAGAGTTCCATATAGATAGTAAACCTATTAAAGAGTTAGGTGTCACAACATCATGTGCTAGTAATGTTTTATCTGGGAAATGTATGATATAACCTGTATATTTCTTTATGATTCTCCATTTGTTATGTTTTTAACTGTATAATTGTATGCAATTTTCAGTTCCCCGTCCCTTAAGCTGGGTACACACCATACAATAATTCGGCCTGACCGACTGACATTTCAGTGTTTCGGTCGGTTGGGCCGAATTATTGTATGGCAACTCCGGCCGATCACCGACCATTCCTTGGTCCATAATTTAGCTGAACTTTTTAAAAGTGGACTCAGGAGCAAAAGCCTTTTATGGGAATCCAACACCCATGTTCTACTTGTGTGTGGAAAGGACAGAGACACTTTTGTTTGATTTATGGATCAATACGCAATAACCATATTGAATTTGGTATCTACGAATCATGTCGTCGCCCGGAACACGGATTTGTAAGTTGGTGCGTTATGGCACGTTACCCCGTCGGCATACAGGAGTTTGCTGGACAGCCACCTTGTGGTGAGTCAGGGAGACCACCTGGAGTGTGTTACATTCCTATCTCAGCCCACCCCTTCTATGATTGGGTGTGGGTAACTGGTTCCTCTTTCAGGGGTTTAAAAATGGCTCTGAAAGCCAAAGGCTGTTCTCCATTTACCATCTAATATGGACTGAGAGAGTTATTTTGAGCGCTGGTAACTCTGGACTCCATCTTAGCCGATCTACTTTCTCCATTTCATCCTGGAATAAGGACTGAAACTAAGTATTATCTCACTTTTCATCCCATGTTGTTTTACTGTTGCTTGTGTTTGTGTTTGTCTCTTATATTTTCTGTAGTTTATTGTTTGCACTGTTTTTGATATAATTAAACATATTCAAATCGTTAGCTAATCACTAGGAACTCTGAACGCTAGTTTTTACCAGTATTTTCATTCTAATGTATCCTGTTATATTCCTACCTGTACTGGTAGCGAACTAATGGTCATTATTTTAATTGTACAGCTGTGCATGCTGGGTAGGTTGGTGTACCTTTTAACACACCTGGTGGCAGTTACGCATGTGTTTATGGTAAATATATATTAGTGACGGGCAACTCTCAATCGGGTTTTGGCAGTGAGCTAGCGTGCTCAAGCGCCCCTGGGGTTAGGGTTGTTGTGTCCCCGTACCATTAGGCCTAGCACTTTTAAACAGACCATGGAACCCCGTGTTGACTTCTATTATCCTTATTTTCAAAGTAGAGGCTGCATTGCTTTCTATAATACACGTATTTCAGTAAGTCATTGTCACTGATGACATTATAAACGCAATAATTTAACAGGGTAATCATGGCTCTTGCATATTAGCAGCATATTAAAGTCCCATTGAGGAGTTCCATCACCTATGACGTATAATATCCTATTTTTAAACATTAAAAGGCTGTATCTGTCATTAGGTAAAGCAAGAAGATGGGGCCACCTGCATTTGCAGGGCCTGTCCCCTGGTCTTGGTTTATTAGTGCTTGTCTGTGGTACAAAGTTGTGTAGTTTATAGAACAAGATGTCTGACCTGTGGCCCTCCACACGACTGAAACCTACAGCTGAAAATTTTAAACATCTAGAGGGCCACAGGTTGCCCATCCCTGTTATACAGAGGCAGAACATTGCAATAGGATATATTGCTAGATTTCTATTCTGTCCGTGTGAAACCCACTATCTTGTTTATATGTATGGTAGGTCACATATAATGTCATACACAGATTCAATACCACCATTGCTACATTCACCATGATGATCGCATAGTAGGAGATAAACAAGTCTCTTCCAGTCATTTAAAGCTGCAACATAACAGTAAAAATCCATTAAATCTGTAAGTCATTCCTATTGTTATACTTACTCCCCCTACACGTTCAAAGTGTTCTCCGTCTTTCTCAAAGTCAATGAGTTGCCCATTGAAAACCCAGGAGAAGGAAATGTCTAGCGAATGGTCATGTGACACCTGGCAGGGCAGGACGATGCTTTCACCAACTGTAACATCCATACTGGCGGGTGGCCCCAACACTGCGTGGGATCTAGATGAGAGACACACATATCACATATATGTAAATGTTTTCCAGAAACGTGTCCTGTGATAGTTTCCCCTCCTCACCTTTTACCACCAGGGTCCCAGTGCTACTGGCTGTTCCAAAGTGATTGCTGGCCGTGCAGCTGTAACTGCCAGCGTCTGCCTTGGTCATGTTTGAATCTTCAGTGTTCCATCATCCAAGACGGAGACTCTGTAATGTAAACGGAATGGGTTTCTCAAAGGTTCTCTATACTCACTTAAGCATTCACTTTCATTTTCTGAAACTACAATGTGGAGAAGTAAAATGGAGGTACTCACATATTTATCTTTACTTGCTTTGTCACATGATTAATGTTTAGTGAGTATCCTACCTGCCTCCCTTACTCACTGCTTGTAGTGTCCGCAACACTTGTAAGTTCTGCACCACCCTCATCAGTCACTGCTCTGCTTACGTCCCCCTACTTCCTCCCCCTGCTTCCTCCCCCTGCCTTCTTTTCTCTGCTGATTCTCTTATTCTTATATTGCAGAAAGTGTTTGGCAGATAGACAAGATCCCAGTAAGAGGACAGGAACGGGACACTAATTTCTCGCTTCTGGAGTGACAGGTCTTTCCCATGTAATGCTGTGATTTTAATGAGAGTTTCTCAGAATCTACAGCTCAGATTTAAAATCTGAAAAAAGTTTTGGAGCGTGGGGAAAAAATATACATTATTTGAAGTAAGATACCCTTTAAAACCTAAATGTGTGTGTGGCCATCGATAGCTGGTACAAGTGTGATATAATGAATAATAGGGTACAAACGGTGATCATTATATTACAAAGAAAAAAACCCCGCCAATTAAAGCTATTGTTTCCAGCAGTTATCCTTGTTAAACTGTACTCCCCAAACGCCTAAAAGAGGACAATAGGATTTCCAGCTCAACGGCGCCGGTTTGCTGATGGCTGGACATCTCTGATTTAATACAAATGATTACACCGTGAAAAGATAAATGGGCAACTAACCAGAAAATGAAAAGCTAATCGTCTGCAAAATTTCCTTCTGCGGAAATCAAGCTTGAACAATCTTAATGTAAGGATCTAGTCAGCTAAGCGCTTTGTTTTGTGTTGGGTTTAAAGGGAAACTAAAGACTTTCACTTAATTAATATAGAATTAGTGTGTTAGAAATGTGCACAGGGACTTCTCATTGTTCTCATATTAATTGCTCATTCTGTAGTATGTTAAACACTGGCTTGTAGATTGACTAAGGCTGGGTACACATGGAAGAAATTATCGGCTGACCGATAGTACCGTGTATCGGTCAGTCGGACGAAAATATCTTACTGGATCTGACGAACGACAATCATCCCGTTGGTAAATCACAGAATAATTGTGCGGTTCCCTATGGGACCACACGATCAGTCGTGTGAACTGTCGGCCGCGGCCAGTATTGCCACAACGCCAGTCATTTGTCCCGACCAAGCCTCGCTAGTAGCAATGCTTGGCCGGACAAATATTTCCCTGTGTGTACCCAGCCTAAGACAAAATACCCTGAACCCTACAACTACAAGCTTCTATTTGATCTGTCTTATTGCAGGGTTACAACATCATTTATTTACATCTCACAATAAAAATTGAGATCTCCCTTTTAATGGGTTAATCTGGCCATACAATGTTCCATACAATATTCACCAAATTCCACTGGATCTGACCGTCTCTATTGGACAGGAAATACAGAAATTTTGTTTAATTGTTATTGGCTCCTAACTTAAAGAAGTTTGAGCCTATAACCCTGCAAGTGTGCGTAATGATCGCTCTCTATGCAGGGTACAGTGAGTGTTCATTGCTGTGTATTTCAACTAGAGCTAACCATACATGGGCTGATTTTTTTCCAAATAATTCCAATAGGGTACACTCAAGCACACCCCCTTTGGCATGGCCTTCAACTGATAGGTGCAATCCTCCCAGCCCTCCACCTATGCACAGCAATACGGCAATGCAAATAATTTGGAGGAGAACACTAATTCATTTTCAGTGGTTTATTGAGCAAAAAACATACAACGTTTCAGGGAGATATGACTTTCCCTTCCTCAGGTAGCTGATTTTTTTCCCCAATCAAATTTTTGGTTGTTTTGGCCTATCGAATATTTGGTCGGAAAATTTCCACCTTGCGTCGCCAATCTCATTTCAAACTGAAATCTGTGGAAGTTGGGGTAGAGAAGAAATCTTCTGCCTGATCCTATCTTTGTTTATTCAATAACGGCTCAATATTCTAGAGCAGTCATCAAAAAACAACTGTCGATATTTGGCGAAATTGACATTTGGTCTGCTTAAAGGGCATGTTCACACCTAAACAAAAAACTGGTAACTTGTCAGCATTTGTAACCAGATATTCAATGATAATTCTTCTTTGTTCTGGAAAGGGTATCTGACTCCTTTTTCTGTTCACTGAGCTTTTATAAGCTTGAGCATGTGCAGAGGAGGCAGGAAATGAGCATTCAATTATTTGTGATGTCAGCAGTCACAGTCTTGATTGACTGCATGGAGGGAGGAGCCAGCTCCTCTGCAAGAATGGAGGCAATAATATACTTAAATATCTGGTTAGTAACACATCTAATATTTTGGGGTTGTGGTTGGAGGCAGTGTGCGGACATGTGACCAGTTTTTTTGTTTTATGTGTGAACATGTCCTTTAAGTCGCATGCATACGGCCAGTTTTGTACCCAACTTATACATGCCTGTTCAGTTAAGGGAGATCAAGGTAATATATTTTAAAATACTAATACTGATTGCTTAGGTAAACAATAACTGGAACTGCTAGAAGTTCACTGTTAAAAACCACCCCTAAATCTCCATTCCATAAAGGTGATTGTAATATATTCTACATTCCGATTTACAGAGCTACACTGAGTCTTCTTCCTGTTGATTAGGTTCCTAACCCGATCTCTGCATTATTTTATATCCACTTGAAACCCAGAGGAGATTTGAGGCATCAGGTGTATGTGCAATATATATGTGGGTTTTTTATTTGTTTACAAAATCATCTTCTGTCAGAACCTACTGAACAACTGGCGCTGTATAACAATGCAAGCTCCAAAGTACATCCAAACACAAAGGAGCCTTACAATTCATTTCTAGAAGGAACGTATTGAGAGCAGGGACTAGTTTTTTTTTCTGAAGAGACTGAAATCTACCTTGTAACTCTTCATTCTGACCCTGTGGATATTTTCTCGTAATTACAATACTCTTTGCTGCCCCTGGAGCTCGTCTCACGACAAAGTAGCTGTAGCTCCCATCAGAATGAGAATTCTACATGAATAGTGTTCAAGTCATCGCTAAGGCCTAAACCTCACAGGAGTCTTAAAAACGATAATTTTCTTTTTAATATTATTAAATAACATGTTGGTTTTATTTCCATAGTTGTTTGAATACAAAACTATATATAATATATATAAATATAATAAATCGTTCTTTTCATTAGCATCAAAGGAAAGCAGATAAGATATAAATAAGATTACAGGGATATGTATGGAGAGCCCTGTTGCTCTCTATTGCCCCTGTAGGGCAAAGCACCGCCTGATATCACTCTCTATATTCATGTAGGGCAATGCACCGAGCCACTATCACTCTCTATATTCCATGTAGGGCAATGCACCGACTGATATCACTCTCTATATTCCTGTAGCAATGCACCGGCCACTATCACTCTCTATATTCCATGTAGGGACATGCACCGAGCTGCTATCACGCTCTATATTCCATGTAGGGCAATGCACAGAACCCCTTGCTCTCTATATTCCATATAGGGCAATGCACCGAGCTGCTATCTCTCTATATTCCATGTAGGACAATGCACCGAGCCGCTATCACTCTACATTCCATATAGGGCAATGCACCGAGCCACTATCTCTCTCTATATTCCACGTAGGGCAATGCACCGAGCCACTATCACTCTCTATATTCCATGTAGGGCAATGCACCGAGCCACTATCACTCTCTATATTCCATGTAGGGCAATGCACCGAGCTGCTATCACGCTCTATATTCCTGAGGGCAATGCCCAGAACCACCTTTGCCTCTATATTCCATATAGGGCAATGCCACCAGCTGCTATTGCTCTCTATATTCCATGTAGGACTGCACCGAGCCGCTATCCACTCTACATTCCATATGGCAATGCACCGAGCCACTATCTCTCTCTTATTCCATGTAGGGCAATGCACCGAGCCACTATCACTCTCTATATTCCATGTAGGGCAATGCACCGAGCCACTATCAACCTCTATATCCCATGTAGGGCAATGCACCGAGCTGCTATCACGCTCTATATTCACATGTAGGGCAATGCACAGACCACCTTTGCTCTCTATATTCCATATAGGGCAATGCACCGAGCTGCTATTCTCTCTATATTCCATGTAGGACAATCACCGAGCCCTATCACTCTACATTCCATAGTAGGGCAATGCACCGAGCCACTATCTCTCTCTATATCCAGTAGGCAATGCACCGAGCCACTATCACTCTCTATATTCCATGTAGGGCAATGCACCGGCCACTATCACTCTCTATATTCCATTTAGGGCAATGCACCGAACCACTATCACTCTATATTCCATATAGGGCAATGCACCGAGCTGCCATCACTCTCTATATTCCATGTAGGGCAATGCACGAGCCGCTATCACTCTCTATATTCCATGTAGGGCTGCACCAAGCCACTATACTCTTATATTCCATGTAGGGCATGCACCGAGCCACTATCACCTCTATATTCCATATAGGGCAATGCACCGAGCTCATCACTCTCTAATTCCATGTAGGGCAATGCACGAGCCACTATCACCTCTATATTCCTATATGGCAATGCACCGAACCACTATCACTCCTAATTCCATATAGGGCAATGCACCGAGCCACTATCACTCTCTATATTCCATGTAGGGCAATGCACGAGCCACTATAACTCTCTATATTCATGTAGGGCATGCACCGAGTGCTATCACTCTCTTATTTCCAGTAGGGCAATGCAGCCACTATCACCCTATTTCCATGTAGGCAATGCACCAAACACTATACTCTCTATATTCCATATAGGCAATAACGAACCACTATCACTCTATATTCCATATAGGGCAATGCACCGAGCCAATATCACTCTCTATATTCCATTAGGGCAATGCACGAAGCCACTATCACTCTCTATATTCCATGTAGGGCAATGCACCAACCACTATTACTCTCTATATTCCATGAGGCAATGCACACCACATCACTCTATATTTCATATGGGCAATGCACCCGACCAATATCACTCTCTATATTCCATATAGGGCAATGCACACCGACACTACACTCTCTATATTTCATGTAGGGCAATGCACCAGCCACTACACTCTCTATATTCCATGTAGGGCAATGCACCGAACCACTATACTCTTATATTCATGAAGGGCATGCACCGAGCCACTATCACTCTCTATATTCCATATAGGCAATGCACCGAGCCACTATCACTCTCTATATTCCATTAGGGCAATGCACCGAGCTGCTATCACGCTCTATATTCCATGAATGCAATGCACAGAACCACCTTTGCTCTCTATATTCCATATAGGGCAATGCACGAGCTGCTATTGCTCTCTATATTCCATGTAGACATGCACCGAGCCGCTATCACTCTACATTCCATATAGGGCAATGCACCGAGCCACTATCTCTCTCTATATCCATGTAGGGCAATGCACCGACCCACTATCACTCTCTATATTCCATGTAGGGCAATGCACCGAGCCACTATCACTCTCTATATTCCATTTAAGGCAATGCACCGAACCACTATCACTCTCTATATTCCATGTAGGGCAATGCACCACTGCTATCACTCCTATATTCCATGTAGGGCAATGCACAAGCCGCTATCACTCTCTATATTCCATGTAGGCAATGCACCAAGCACTATACTACTCTTATATTCCATGTAGGGCAATGCACCGAGCCACTATCACCTCTATATTCCATGTAGGGCAATGCACCGAGCCACTATCACTCTTATATTCCATTAAGGCAATGCACCGAACCACTATCACTCTCTATATTCCATGTAGGGCAATGCAACCGAGCTCATACACTCTCATATTCCATGTAGGCAATGCACCGAGCTTATCACCTCTCTATATTCCATATAGGGCAATGCACGAGCCACTATCATCTCTATATTCCATGTAGGGCAATGCACCGAGCTGCTATCACCTCTATATTCCATTAGGGCATGCACAGAACCACCTTTGCTCTCTATATTCCATATAGGGCATGCACCGAGCTCTATTCCTCTATATTCCATGTAGGACAGCTCCGCCGCTATCACTCTACATTCCATATAGGGCAATGCACCGAGCCACTATCTCTCTCTATATTCCTGTAGGGCAATGCACCGAGCCCTATCACTCTCTATATTCCATAGGGCAATGCACCGAGCCACTATCACTCTCTATATTCCATTTAGGCAATGCACGCACCACTATCACTCTCTATATTCCATGTAGGCAATCACCGAGCTGCATCACTCTCTTATATTCCATGTAGGGCAATGCACAGAGCCGCTATCCACTCTATATTCCATGTGGCAATGCACCAAGCCACTATAACTCTGTATATTCCATGTAGGGCAATGCACCGAGCCACTATCACTCTCTATATTCCTATAGGGCAATGCACCGAGCTGCTATCACTCTCTCATTCCATGTAGGGCAATGCACGAGCCACTATCACTCTCTATATTCCATATATGGCAATGCACCAAACCACTATCACTCTCTATATTCCATATAGGGCAATGCACCGAGCCACTATCACTCTCTATATTCCATGTAGGGCAATGCACCGAGCCACTATAACTCTATATTTCATGTAGGCAATGCACCAAGCGCTATCACTCTCTATATTCCATGTGGGCAATGCATTGAGCCACTATCACACTCTATATTCCATTAGGGCAATGCACCAAACCACTATTACTCTCTATATTCCATATAGAGCAATAACTGAACCACTATCACTCTATATATTCCATATAGGGCAATGCACCGAGCCAATATCACTCTCTATATTCCATATAGGGCAATGCACTGAACCACTATAACTCCTATATTCCATGTAGGGCAATGCACCAAACCACTATTCCTCTCTATATTCCATATAGAGCAATGCACTGAACCACTATCACTCTATTTCATATAGGGCAATGCTCTGGTGGACCAGGGCCCTAGAAAGGACAAACAGAGATGTACATTTTGCTGCTTTATTGAAGGAAACTTAATGAAATATTTCATTTTTTTCTGGCTGCAACAAACTCTATCTTTCCTATCTAAGTAATTTATTGGTGGCTCATTGGTGTCTTGCTCTATGATGACAGAGTAACACGCTGCTCCTTCCTACACAACAAAGACCTGTGATACACTGCCGTACTGCTCTAGATAATATAACAGAGCTCTAATACCAAATCCATCAACACTAAAGTGACACACTGCCCTCCTACACTGTGATGGTAGCATACGCTCACATTAACAGATAATAATCCTATCCGCCTGCACATACCAACCAAACCTAATGCCAGTTCTCTAACCATTTAGCATTCGTTTCTGTTCCAGACTATTAATCTCTGCACCCTCCGTTCTGTGCTCAACTAACAGTCTCATGAACTCTCTCCCTCCCAAATCCTTTGCACTTCTGATGTTCATTACAAATCTCATGCATTGTCTCCTGTACCTCTCACAATGAGATCTGCCCCCCAGACAGTTTGTCAACACTTGTGTGGACAAGGCAGATATATTTCCCAGCATGCTTCAGTTGGATGCTTCTGATCATAAATCACCCCCAGTCCTGCTGATAAGTAGAAACAGCACATAAGGACATTGCCAAGGTTTTCGGAACATACAATTTTTCTTCCTGTGCTGCTTTTGTGAAAACAACAGATCGAAGACCCATTCAGTTGAGGGGGCCATATACTGTATAGAAATTAAAGTGGTTCTGCTTCTCAAATATTTCCAATAATATTTACTCATAAAAAAAAGAAGACATTTTGATTCTTATAAAACAGTACCAGCTGGTGATTGTAGGTTAACAGAAGACTATTATACTCACCTCCCCCTCACTCCACCCATTAATAGTACCCAGATGAGGACCTAAACCGCCTGTCCTCACCCCTAGGTACTTTCCGATCAGCTGTTATACTTGCATAAGGGTTCTCTTCTGCCGCTCCGGGTCCTGACTCTGTTTGCAGTCTGCGGTGTAGCCATGGAAGACAGGCTCTGCGAAGAAGCGTGTCTCTTCCCATTGGCGAGATCACAGACTGTCACTGACAGTAAAAAGGGTGGATCAGTGACGAATCTTCATGTAAGTATTACTGCATACTATTTAGGCTTGGAACAAAGGAAAGATGCATTAGGTGTGGAGCGAAGTATTATTGTCCTTTAGTAATTACCAGTGATAATTTTACACTTTTGCAAACAAATTAAAATTCTACTACAATGCCAGTTTTACAACAGGGCCCAGCATTTGCTGTTATAAATAAATAGTAACCCCATGCTTTCATCGTGCTTATGCTTATGTCAGATGTCTGCAGCTATAAAATGCTGTGAAGCACCAAACGGCCACAGGCTGGACATCTGGTTTATCTGAATGCTTTGATTCTGTATAAAGAATGGAGCAATAATATCATAATGCTTACTAGATCAACGATTCCTTATTTCAAAACTCATTTGTATGTAGCGCACTGAGGAGGCCTGGGACAGATTTAATTAGCAGAGAGACGCCAGAAGGGCGCTGTCATAGGGGAAGTTCCACATGATTCTTTATCATGGCTGTAAAGCGCTGCTTGTGCTTTCCCACAGAAGTGAATAAGCATTTCAATGTTATCCTAATAAAGTTTTACCAAGATAACACTGACTGTTCTGCAAATCGTTGCAAGTAACGTTCGCTATAGTAAAGTAAAACGCCCATGCAATATAGAAAACTGCACATATTGTGTGAATAAACCTTAGGTTATCGATAGTTTATCTCATAACTCACATCCCCACCAGTGTCCTGAACCTCTTTAGCTACAATTTTAAGGAGATTCTTAGGGTTAGGTCCCACTTGCGCAATTGAAAGCATCGCGCTTACAATTCGCATTGGCAATGCAAGGCTGTTGGACTGTTCCCACTATGTGCTCCGATAAGTAATTGGAATGCATCGTGCACAACTTTTTTTGTGCATGTGGCATGAATTTTAATAACAAAGATGTATACAAGATCATAGCGCACATACAGGGAGATGCACCGTCTGCAAACAGACCGACAATGTTATAGGCCGGTAGCGGCTCTCGGTGCATCGTATCAGCCATTTTTCTATTCCGCCACTTTTATACACCACTAATAGCTGGCGTTTAAAATGCCACAATGGAATGGCGCTTTTGGCATATAAAATCGTTTGCGGCAGCTGCCATTAACTTTCGCGTTAGCCACGCAGCCACCACAACGAAGGAGTTTAAGTCACGCTAACCGATTTAACATCGGTTAGAGTGTCTTTTAACACCATTTTCACCACTGTGCCTCTTGGTGCATCCGACTGTGGCATATCACACACAGTAGCACATTGCAAAATCCGGCATTCGCTGGCGTGCGTAATAGTTGGACCAACCCTTACTCTAGCACAGACCTGCTGATAAAAACAAGGTATCACTTCCCTGCAGCTAATATAGAAACATTGCAAATCTTTTCTACAGAAGTCAGAACAGTCACTTCCTCTTTAGTCCCTAACGGGTGGAAGAAGGAGCAGCTGATTGTCATGTCAGATTCCATTGGTTCACCAAACACACAGGAAAATCGTTTCATACATATATACATATATTTATACGGAATAAATTGATAAACGATCATAGGATAAATGCCCCATGCAATGTACACAAGCCCTAATGCCTGTTTTTCTTACTTGCACCGATTTTCAGATGGACTGGTAAAACACTGGCTGAGGGCAACACAAATGGGAATTGAATATTCTTTTTTTATTGATCATAATATGAAAACCCAACAAACAAAACAAAGGCGATATCATAATATTAGTTAATGTCAATTACTATTCCCTTCCTAACAAAAAATACCTTTTGGTTTATTCCAATGTTGTAACTGCTTATACTCATTGTATATAAGCAGTGAAATGTCTGAAATCAGTTTACAAACTGGAGGTGGAAATTGATTAAAAGGCCTTGTTTTTATGCTTTTCTAGTAATATGAAGCATTAAGTTATCAAAGTGCAACAAAATAACCTAAGACTTGATGTAAATTAGAGATATTATATTGCGCATCACCAATCAATAAGGTAAATAGTAGATAGCCAGTACTTAGGGCACAATGCTAATCACCAAGATGTACAGTATTTGCCATCATAGTTGTCCAAAATTTGCAAAAGCAGAACATTTTGTCATCCCTGTAGCAGCGTCTGTTCTTACCCACGAGCCTGATCTATCACGAATTTATTCAACACTACATGATCAAAGTTCTCACGACAGCAACAAGATGATATATACTGTGCATTGTAATGATTCTGTGATCCATTTTCTGAACTGATGAATATAGGTAAAGAGCATCAGAGATGTACAGTCAGGGGAATTTGTAACACTAAATCTTCTAGATGGATTAAGCAGGTTTTTTTCGGAGTGTTTTATTTTAAACATAACCAGTATGTGGCATTAGGAAAACATCACTCGGCTTCAAGTCCAGTCTTGCTTGTTATACTAGCTTGTATATTATACTATATAGGAACACTATACCCTCCATTGTGAAACTAAGGATATTTGAATTAACCAGAAGTTCCATATAGAGTAGTAACCATATTAAAGAGTTAGGTGTCACAATCAGTGCTTAATGTATGTTTTACTGGGAATGTATGATTATAACCTGTATATTTCTTTATGATTCTCCAATTTGTTATGTTTTTAACTGTAAATTGTATGCAATTTTCAGTTCCCCGTCCCTTAAGCTGGTACACACCATACAATAATTCGGCCTGACCGACTGACATTTCAGTGTTTCGGTCGGTTGGGCCGAATTATTGTATGGCAACTCCGGCCGATCACCGACCATTCCTTGGTCCATAATTTAGCTGAACTTTTTAAAGTGGACTCAGGAGCAAAAGCCATTTTATGGGAATCCAAACACCCATGTTCACTTTGTGTGGAAAGGACAAGACACTTTTGTTTGATTTATGGATCAATACGCAATAACCATATTGAATTTGGTATCTACGAATTCATGTCGTCGCCCTGAACACGATTTGTAAGTTGGTGCGTTATGGCACGTTACCCCGTCGGCATACAGGATTTGCTGGGACAGCCACCTTGTGGGTGAGTCAGGGAGACCACCTGGAGTGTGTTACATTCCTATCTCAGCCCACCCCTTTCTATGATTGGGTGTGGGTAACTGGTTCCTCTTTTCAGGTTTTAAAAATGGCTCTGAACCAAAGAGCTAGTTCTCCATTTACCATCTAATATTGGACTGAGAAGAGTTTATTTGAGCGCTGGTAACTCTGGACTCCATCTTAGCCGGATCTACTTTCTCCATTCATCCTGGAATAAGGACTGAAACTAGATTATTATCTCACTTTTCATCCCATGTTGTTTTACTGTTGCTTGTGTGTGTTTTGTCTCTTATATTTTCTGTAGTTTATTGTTTGCACTGTTTTTGATATAATTAAACGATATTCAAATCTTAGCTGAATCACTAGGAACTCTGAGACGCTAGGTTTTTACCAGTATATTTCATTCTAATGTATCCTGTTATATTCCTACCTGTACGTGGTAGCGAACTATGGTCTTATTTAATTGTACAGCTGTGCATGCTGGGTAGTTTGTGTACCTTTTAACACACCTGGTGGCAGTTACCGATGGTTTATGGTAAATATATATTAAGTGACGGGCAACTCTCAATCGGGTTTTGCAGTGAGCTAAGCGGCTCAGAGCGCCCCTGGTTTAGGGTTGTTGTGTCCCCGTACCATTAGGCCTAGCACTTTTAAACAGACCATGAACCCCGTGTTGACTTCTATTATCCTTATTTTCAAAGTAGAGGCTGCATTGCTTTCTATATACACGTATTTCAGTAGTCATGTGTCACTGATGACATTATAAAGCGCAATAATTTAACAGGGTAATCATGGCTCTGCATATTAGCAGCATATAAAAGTCCCATTGAGGAGTTCCATCACCTATTGACGTATAAATCCTTATTTTAAACATTAAAAGGCTGTATCTCATAGGTAAAGCAAGAAATGGGGCCACCTGCATTTGCAGGGCCTGCTCCCTGGTCTTGGTTATTAGTGCCTTGTCTGTGGTACAAGTTGTGTAGTGTTATAGAACAGAGTATCTGACCTGTGGCCCTCCACACGACTAACCTACAGCTGAAAAATTTTAAACATCTAGAGGGCCACAGGTTGCCCATCCCTGTTTATACGAGGCAGAAGACATTGCAATAGGATTATATTGCTAGATTCATTCTGTCCTTGTGTAACCCATCTATCTTGTTTTAATGTGGGTAGGTCACATATAAGTCATGAACACAGATTCAATACCACCATTGCTACATTCACCATGATATCGCATAGTAGGAGATAAACGTCTCTTCCAGTCATTAAAGCTGCAACATAAACAGTAAAAATCCTTAAATCTGTAAGTCATTCCTATTGTTATACTTACTCCCCCTACACGTTCAAAGTGTTCTCCGTCTTTCTCAAAGTCAATGAGTTGCCCATTGAAAACCCGGAGAAGAAATGTCTAGCGAATGGTCATGTGACACCTGGCAGGGCAGGACGATGCTTTCACCAACTGTAACTCCATACTGGCGGGTGGCACCAACCCTGCGTGGGATCTAGATGAAGACACACATATCACATATATGTAAATGGTTTCCAGAAACGTGTCCTGTGGATAGTTTTCCCCTCCTCACCTTTTACCACCAGGGTCCCAGTGCCTGGCTGTTCCAAAGTGATTGCTGGCCGTCAGCTGTAACTGCCAGCGTCTGCCTTGGTCATGTTTGAAATCTTCAGTGTTCCATCATCCAAGACGGAGACTCTGTAATGTAAACGGAATGGTTCTCAAAGTTCTCTATACTCATTAAGCATTCACTTTCATTTTCTGAAACTACATGTGAGAGAAGTAAAATGGAGGTACTCACATATTTATCTTTCTTGCTTTGTCACATGATTAATGTTTAGTGAGTCTCCTAACTCTCCCTCCTACTCACTGCTTGTAGTGTCCGCAACACCTTGTAAGTTTCTGCACACCCTCATCATTCACTGCTCTGCTTACAGGTCCCCCTACTTCCTCCCCCTGCTTCCTCCCCCTGCCTTCTTTCTCTGCTGATTCTCTATTCTTAATTGCAGAAAGTGTATTGGCAGATAGACAAAGATCCCAGTAAGAGCCAGGAACGGGACACATAATTTCTGCTTCTGGAGTGACAGGTCTTTCCCAGTAAATGCTGTGATTTTAAATGATGATTTCTCAGAATCTACAGCTCAGATTTAAAATCTGAAAAAAGTTTGGAGCGTGGGGAAAAAATATACATTATTGAAGTAATACCCTTTAAAAGCCTAAATGTGGGTGTGGGCCATCGATAGCTGGTACAGTGGGATATAATGGAAATAATAGGGTACAAACAGTGGACATTATATGTTACAAGAAAAAAACCCCGCCAATTAAAAGCTTTGTTTCCAGCAACGTTATCCATTGTTAAACTGTAGCTCCCCAAACGCCTGAAAGAGGACAATAGGATTTCCAGCTCAACGGCAGCCGGTTTGCTGATGGCTGACATCTCTGATTTATACAAATGATTACAACCTTGAAAGATTAATGGGCAACTAACCAGAAATGAAAAGCTAATCGTCTGCAAAATTTCCTTCTGCGGAAATCAAAGCTTGAACAATCTTAATGTAAGGATCTAGTCGCTAAGCGACTTTGTTTTGTGTTGGTTTTAAAGGGAAACTAAAGACTTTCACTTATTAATATAGAATTAGTGTGTTAGAAATGTGCACAGGACTTTCTCATTGTTCTCATATTAATTGCTCATTCTGTAGTATGTTAAACACTGGCTTGTAGATTGACTAAGGCTGGGTACACATGGGAAGAAATTATCGGCTGACCGATAGTACCGTGTATCGGTCAGTCGGACGAAAATATCTTACTGGATCTGACGAACGGACATCATGCCCGTTGGTATCACAGAATAATTGTGCGGTTCCCTATGGGACCACACGATCAGTCGTGTGAACTGTCGGCCGCGGCCAGTATTGCCACAACCGACAGTCATTTGTCCCGACCAAGCGCTCGCTAGTAGTCAATGCTTGGCCGGGACAAATAATTTCCCTGTGTGTACCCAGCCAAACAAAATACCCTGAAACCACAACTACAAGCTTCTATTTGATCTGTCTTATTGCAGGGTTACAACATCATTTATTTACATCTCACAATAAAAGATTGAGATCTCCCTTTTAATGGTTTAATCTGGATACAATTTCCATACAATATTCACCAAATTCCACTGGATCTGACCGTCTCTATTGGACAGGAAATACAGAATTTTGTTTAATTGTTATGGCTCCTTAACTTAAAGAAGTTTGAGCCTATAACCCTGCAAAGTGTGCGTAATGATCGCTCTCTATGCAGGGTCCAGTGAGTGTTCATTGCTGTGTATTTCAACTAGAGCTAACCATACATGGGCTGATTTTTTTTCCAAATAATTCCAATAGGGTACACTCAAGCACACCCCCTTTGGCAGGCCTTCAACTGATAGGTGCAATCCCCCCCCTCCACCTTAAGTGCCACAGCAATACGGCAATGCAAATAAGTTGGAGGAGAACACTAATTCATTTTCAGTGGTTTATTGAGCAAAAAACATACAACGTTTCAGGGGATATGACTTTCCTCCTTCCTCAGGACTGATTTTTTCCCCAATCAAATTTTTGGTTGTTTTGGCCTATCGAATATTTGGTCGAAATTTCCACCTTGCGTCCCAATCTTCATTTCAAACTGAAATCTGTGGAAGTTGGGTAGAGAAGAAATCTTCTGCCTGATCCTATCTTTGTTTATTCAAATACCGGCTCAATATTCTAGAGCAGTCAATCAAAAAAACACTGTCGATATTGGGCGAAATTGGACATTTATGGTCTGCTTAAAGGGCATGTTCACACCTAAAACAAAAACTGGTAACTTGTCAGCATTTGTAACCAGATATTCAATGATAAGTTCTCTTTTGTTCTGGAAAGGGTATCTGACTCCTTTTTCTGTTCACTGAGCTTTTATAAGCTTGAATGTGCAGGGAGGCAGGGAAATAGCATTCAATTATTGTGATGTCAGCAGTCACAGTCTTGATTGACTGCATGGAGGAGAGCCAGCCTCCTCTCAAGAATGGAGGCAATAATTTATACTTAAATATCGGGTTAGTACACATCTAATATTTGGGGTTGTGGTTGGAGGCAGTGGCGGACATGTGACCAGTTTTTTTTTGTTTATGTGTGAACATGTCCTTTAAGTCGCATGCATACGGCCAGTTTTGTACCCAACTTATACATGCCTGTTCAGTTAAGGGAGATCAAGGTAATTATTTTAAAATACAATACTGATTGCTTAGGTAAACAATAACGAACTGAAGAACTGCTAGAATTCACTGTTAAACAAACCACCCCTAAATCTCCATTCCATAAAGGTGATTAGTAATATATTCTACATTCCGATTTACAGAGCTACACTGATTCTTCTTCCTGTTGATTAGGTTCCTAACCCAGGATCTCTGCATTATTTTATATCACACTTGAAACCCAGAGGAGATTTGAGGCATCAGGTGTATGTGCAATATAATGTGTGGGTTTTTTTATTTGTTTACAAAATCATCTTCTGTCAGAAACCTACTGAAAACACTGGCGCTGTATAACAATGCAAGCTCCAAAGTACATCCAAACACAAAGGAGCCTTACAATTCATTTCTAGAAGGAACGATATTGAGAGCAGGGACTAGGTTTTTTTCTGAAGAGACTGAAATCTACCTTGTAACTCTTCATTCTGACCCTGGTGGATATTTTCTGTAAATTACAATACTCTTTGCTGCCCCTGGAGCTCGTCTCACAAGACAAAGTAGCTGTAGCTCCCATCAGAATGAGAATTCTACATGAATAGTGTTCAAGTCATCGCTAAGCCTAAACCTCACAGGATCTTAAAAAACGATAATTTTTCTTTTAATATTATTAAATAACATGTTGGTTTTATTTCCATAGTTGTTTGAATACAAACTATATATAAATATATATATATATTATAAATCGTTCTTTTCATTAGCATCAAAGGAAAGCAGATAAGATTAAATAAGATTACAGGGATATGTATGGAGAGCCGCTGTTGCTCTCTATTGCCCTGTAGGGCAAAGCACCGAGCTGATATCACTCTCTATATTCATGTAGGGCAATGCACCGAGCCACTATCACTCTCATATTCCATGTAGGGCATGCACCGAGCTTATCACTCTCATATTCCATGTAGGCAATGCACGAGCCACTATCACTCTCTATATTCCATGTAGGGCAATGCACCGAGCTGCTATCAACCTCTATATTCCATGTGGGCAATCACAGCAACCCCTTGCTCTCTATATTCCATATAGGGCAATGCACCGAGCTGCTATTCTCTCTATATTCCATGTAGCAATGCACCGAGCCGCTATCACTCTACTTCCATATGGGCAATGCACCGAGCCACTACTCTCTATATTCCATGTAGGGCAATGCACCGAGCCAACTCACTCTCTATTCCATGTAGGGCAATGCACCGAGCCACTATCACTCTCTATATTCCATGTAGGGCAATGCACCGAGCTGCTATCACGCTCATATTCCATGTAGGGCAATGCACAGAACCACCTTTGCTCTCTATATTCCATATAGGGCAATGCACCGAGCTCTATTGCTCTCTATATTCCATGTAGGACAATGCACCGAGCCGCTATCACTCTACATTCCATATAGGGCAATCACCGAGCCACTATCTCTCTCTATATTCCATGTAGGGCAATGCACCGAGCCACTATCACCTCTATATTCCATGTAGGGCAATGCACCGAGCCACTATCACTCTCTATATTCCATGTAGGGCAATGCACCGACTGCTATCACCTCTATATTCCATGTAGGGCAATGCACAGACCACCTTCCCTCTATATTCCATATAGGGCAATGCCCGAGCTGCTATGCTCTCTATATTCCATGTAGGAACATGCACCGAGCCCTATCACTCTACATCCATATAGGGCAATGCACCGAGCCACTATCTACTCTCTATATTCCAGTAGGGCATGCACCGAGCCACATCACTCTCTATATTCCATGTAGGGCAATGCACCGAGCCACTATCACTCTCTATATTCCATTTAGAGGCATGCACCGAACCACTATCACTCTCTATATCCATATAGGGCAATGCACCGAGCTGCCATCACTCTCTATATTCCATGTAGGGCAATGCACAGAGCCGCTATCACTCTCTATATTCCATGTAGGCAATGCACCAAGCCACTATAACTCTGTATTCCATGTAGGGCAATGCACCGAGCCACTATCATCACTCTCTATATTCCATATAGGGCAATGCACCGAGCTCATCACTCTCTAATTCCATGTAGGGCATGCACAGCCACTATCACTCTCTATATTCCATAGGCAATGCACCGAACCACTATCACTCTCTCTATATTCCATATAGGGCAATGCACCGAGCCACTATCACTCTCTATATTCCAGTAGGGCAATGCACCGAGCCACTATACTCTATATTTCATGTAGGCAAGCACCGAGCTGCTATCACTCCTATATTCCATGTAGGGCAATGCAACCACTATCACACTCTATATTCCATGTAGGGCAATGCACCAACCACTATACTCTCTATATCCATATAGAGCATAACTGACCCATCACTCTATATCCATATAGGGCAATGCACCGAGCCAATATCACCTCTCTATATTCCATTAGGGCATGCACTGAACCACTAACTCTCTATATTCCATGTAGGCAATGCACCAAACCACTATTAACTCTCTATATTCCATATAGAGCAATCACTGAACCACTATCACTCTATATTCATATAGGGCAATGCACCGAGCCAATTCACTCTCTATATTCCATTAGGGCAATGCACCGAACGACTATCACTCTCTATATTCATGTGGCAATGCACCGAGCCACTATCACTCTCATATTCCTGTAGGGCAATGCACAGCACGACCACTATAACTCTTATATTCCATGTAGGGCAATGCACCGAGCCACTATCATCTCTCTATATCCTATAGGGCAATGCACCGAGCCACTATCACTCTCTATATTCCTATAGGGCAATGCACCGAGCTGCTATCACGCTCTATATTCCATGAATGGCAATGCCAGAACCACCTTTGCCTCTCTATATTCCATATAGGGCAATGCACTGAGCTGCTATTGCTCTCTATATTCCATGTAGGCAATGCACCGAGCCGCTATCACTCTACTTTCCATATAGGGCAATGCACCGAGCCACTATCTTCTCTATATTCCATGTAGGCAATGCACCGAGCCCTATCACTCTCTATATTCCATGTAGGGCAATGCACCGAGCCACTATCACTCTCTATATTCCATTTAGGCAATGCACCACGACCACTATCACTCTCTATATTCATGTAGGGCAATGCACCGAGCTGCTATCACTCTCTATATCCATGTAGGGCAATGCACAGAGCCGCTATCACTCTCTATATTCCATGTAGGGCAATGCACCAAGCCACTATAACTCTGTATATTCCATGTAGGGCAATGCACCGAGCCACTATCACTCTCTATATTCCATGTAGGGCATGCACCGAGCCACTATCACTCTCTATATCCATTTAAGGCAATGCAGCACCGAACCACTATCATCCTCTCTATATCCATTAGGGCAATGCACCGAGCTGCTATCACTCTCTATATTCCATGTAGGCAATGCACCGAGCGCTCATCACGCTCTATATTCCATATAGGGCAATGCACCGAGCCACTATCACTCTCTATATTCCTGTAGGGCAATCACACCGAGCTATCACCTCTATATCCATGTAGGGCAATGCACAGACCACCTTTGCTCTCTATATTCCATATAGGGCAATGCACCGAGCTGCTATTCTCTCTATATTCCATGTAGGACAATGCTCCGAGCCGCTATCACTCTACATTCCATATAGGGCAATGCACCGCCACTATCTCTCTCTATATTCCATGTAGGGCAATGCACCGAGCCACTATCACTCTCTATATTCCATGTAGGGCAATGCACGAGCCACTATCACTCTCTATATTCCATTTAAGGCAATGCACCGAACCACTATCA
Organism: Hymenochirus boettgeri; assembly: GCA_019447015.1. Classification (NCBI taxonomy): domain Eukaryota; kingdom Metazoa; phylum Chordata; class Amphibia; order Anura; family Pipidae; genus Hymenochirus; species Hymenochirus boettgeri. The sequence continues at coordinate 235,554,399 of CM033472.1, forward strand.
CTCTCTATATTCCATGTAGGGCAATGCACCGAGCTGCCTCACTCTCTATATCCTGTAGGGCAATGCACAGAGCCGCTATCACTCTTATATTCCATGTAGGGCAATGCACCAAGCCACTAAACTCTGTATATTCCTGTAGGGCAATGCACCGAGCCACTATCACTCTATATTCCATATAGGGCATGCACCGAGCTGCTACACTCATCATCTCTACATTCCATGTAGGGCAATGCACGAGCCACTATCACTCTCTATATTCCTATATGGCAATGCACCAAACCACTATCACTCTCTATATTCCATATAGGGCAATGCACCGAGCCACTATCACTCTCTATATTCCATGTAGGGCAATGCACCGAGCCACTAAACTCTATATTTCATGTAGGCAATGCACCAAGCTGCTATCACTCTCTATATTCCATGTAGGGCAATGCATTGAGCCACTATCACACTCTATATTCCATGTAGGGCAATGCACCAAACCACTATTACTCTCATATTCCATATAGAGCAATAACTGAACCACTATCACTCTATATTCCATATAGGGCAATGCACCGAGCCATATCACCTCTATACCATATAGGGCAATGCACTGAACCACTAACTCTCTATATTCCATGTAGGGCAATGCACCAAACCACTATTACTCTCTATATTCCATATAGAGCAATGCACGAACCACTATCACTCTGTATTTCATATAGGGCAATGCACCGAGCCAATATCACTCTCTATATTCCATATAGGGCAATGCACCGAACCACTATCATTCTCTATATTCATGTAGGGCAATGCACCGAGCCACTATCACTCTCTATATTCCATGTAGGGCAATGCACCGAGCTGCTATCACGCTCTATATTCCATGTAGGGCAATGCACAGAACCAACCTTGCTCTCTATATTCCATATAGGGCAATGCACCGCGCTGCTATGCTCTCTATATTCCATGTAGGACAATGCACAGAGCCGCTATCACTCTCTATATTCCATGAGGGCAATGCACCGAGCCACTATCACTCTCTATATTCCATTAAGGGCAATGCACCGAACCACTCACTCTCTATATTCCATTAGGGCAATGCACCGAGCTGCTATCACTCTCTATATTCCATGTAGGGCAATGCACAGAGCCGCTATCACTCTCTCTATATTCCATGTAGGGCAATGCACCAAGCCACTATAACTCTGTATATTCCATGTAGGGCAATGCACCGAGCCACTATCACTCTCTATATTCCATATAGGGCAATGCACCGAGCTGCTATCACTCTCTACATTCCATGTAGGGCAATGCACGAGCCACTATCACTCTCATATTCCATATATGGCAATGCACCGAACCACTACCTCTCTATATTCCATATAGGGCAATGCACCGAGCCACTACCACTCTCTATATTCCATGTAGGGCAATGCACCGAGCCACATAACTCATATTCTCATGTAGGGCAATGCACCGAGCCTGTTGGCTCAATGCATTGCCCTACATGGAATATAGAGAGTGATAGCAGCTTGGTGCATTGCCCTACATGAAATATAGAGTTATAGTGGCTCGGTGCATTGCCCTACATGGAATATAGAGAGTGATAGTGGCTCGGTGCATTGCCCTATATGGAATATAGAGAGTGATAGTGGTTTGGTGCATTGCCATATATGGAATATAGAGAGTGATAGTGGCTCGTGCATGCCCTACAGATGTAGAGAGTGATAGCAGCTCGTGCATTGCCCTATATGGAATATAGAGATTGATAGTGGCTCGGTGCATTGCCCACATGGATAATAAGAGTTATAGTGGCTTGGTGCATTGCCCTACATGGAATATAGAGAGTGATAGTCTCTCTGTGCATTGCCCTACATGGAATATAGAGAGTGATATAGCTTCGGTGCATTGCCCTACATGGAAATATAGAGATGGATAGTGGTTCGGTGGCATTGCCTTAATGGAATATGAGAGTGGATAGTGGCTCGGTGCATTGCCCTACATGGAATATAGAGAGTGATAGCGGCTCTGTGCATTGTCCTACATGGAATAGAGAGAGCAATAGCAGCTCGGTTTGCCCTATATGGAATATAGAGAGCAAGTGTTCTGTGCATTGCCCCTACATGAATATAGAGCGTGATAGCGCTCGGTGCATTGCCCTACATGGAATATAGAGAGTGATAGTGGCTCGGTGCATTGCCCTACATGAATAAGGAATGATAGTGGTTCGGTGCTTGCCCTATATGGAATATAGAGAGTGATATTGGCTCGTGCATTGCCCTATATGAAATACAGAGTTATGTGGTTCGGTGCATTGCTCTATATGGAATATAGAGAGTAATAGTTGGTTTGGTGCATTGCCCTACATGGAATTAGAGAGTTATAGTGTTCAGTGCTTGCCCTATATGGAATATAGAGAGTGATATTGGCTCGGTGGCATTGCCCTATATGGAATATAAGTGATAGTGGTTCAGTATTGCTCTAATGGAATATAGAGAGTATAGTGGTTTGGTGCATTGCCCTACATGGAATATAGAGTGTATAGTGGCTCAATGCATTGCCCTACATGGAATAGAGAGTGATAGCAGCTTGGTGCATTGCCCTACATGAATATAGAGTTTAGTGGCTCGTTGCATTGCCCTACTGGAATATAAGAGAGTGATAGTGGCTCGGTGCATTGCCCTATATGGAATATAGAGAGTGATAGTGGTTTGGTGCATTGCCATATATGGAATTGAGAGTGATAGTGGCTCGTGCATTGCCCTACATGGAATGTAGAAGTGATAGCAGCTCGGTGCATTGCCCTATATGGATATAGAGAGTGATATGGCTCGGTCATTGCCCACATGGAATATACAGATTTATAGTGGCTTGGTGCATTGCCCTACATGGAATATAGAGATTATAGCGCTCTGTCATTGCCCTACATGGATATATAGAGTGATGGCAGCTCGGTGCATTTGCCCCTACATGGAATATAGAGAGTGATAGTGGTTCGGTGCATTGCCTTAAATGGATATAGAGAGTGATAGTGGCTCGGTGCATTGCCCTACAGGGATATAGAGAGTGATGTGGCTCGGTGCATTGCCTACATGGAATATAGAGAGATAGTGGCTCGTGCATTGCCCTATATGGAATGTAGAGTGATAGCGGCTCGGAGCTTGTCCTACATGGAATAAGAGAGCATAGCAGCTCGGTGCATTGCCCTAGAATTATATAGATAGAAAGTTGGTCTGTGCATTGCCCCATGGATATAGAGTGATAGCAGCTCGGTGCATTGCCCTACATGGAATATAGAGAGTGATAGTGGCTCGTGCATTGCCCTAATGGAAATATAGAGCGTGATAGAGCTCGGTGCATTGCCCTACATGGAATATAGAGAGTGATGAGCTCTTGCATTGCCCTATATGGAATATGAGAGTGATAGTGTTTCGGTGCATTGCCCTAAATGGAATATAGAAGTGATAGTGGCTCGGTGCATTGCCCTACATGGAATATGAGGTGATAGTGGCTCGTGCATTGCCCTCATGGAATATAGAGTTATAGTCTTGTTGCATTGCCCTACATGGAATATAGGAGTGATAGCGGCTCTGTGCATTGCCCTACATGGAATATAGAGAGTGATGCAGCTCGGTGGCATTGCCCTACATGGAATATAGAGAGGTGATAGTGGTTCGGTCATTGCCTTAAATGGAATATAGAGAGTGATAGTGGCTCGGTGCATTCCCTACATGGAATTAGAGAAGTGTCTCGTGCATTGCCCACATGGAATAGAGAGAGAGATAGTGGCTCGGTGCATTGCCCTATATGGAAGGTAGAGTGATAGCGGCTCGGGGCATTGCCTACATGGAATATAGAGAGCAATAGCAGCTCAGTGCATTGCCCTATATGGAATAGAGAGCAAGGGTGGTTTGTGCATTGCATTCATGGAATATAGAGCGTGATAGCAGCTCGGTGCATTGCCCTAATGGAATATAGAAGTGATAGTGGCTCGGTGCATTGCCCATATGAATATATAGAGAGTGAAGTGGCTCGGTGATTGCCCTACATGGAATATACAGAGTTATAGTGGTTCGTGCATTGCCCTACATGGAATATAAGAGTGATAGTGCTCGGTGCATTGCCCTACATGAATATGAGAGTGATAGTCGTTCGTGCATTGCCCTACATGGAATATAGAGATTGAATTGGCTCGGTGCATTGCCCTATATAAATATGAGTGATGTGGTTCGTGCATTGCCTATATGGAAATATGAGAGTGAATAGTGGTGGTGCATTGCCTACATGGAATATAGAGAGTATAGTGGTTCATGCATTGCCCTCATATGGAATATAGAGATGATATTGTCTCGGTGCATTGCCCTATATGGAATATAAGAGTGATAGTGGTCGTTATTGCTCTATAGGAATATAGAGAGTATAGTGGTTTGGTGCATTGCCCAATGGAATATAGAGTGTGATAGTGGCTCATGCATTGCCCTATGGAATATAGAGTGTAGCAGCTCGGTGCATTGCCCTACATGAAATAGAGGTATAGTGCTCGGTGCATTGCCCTACATGAATATAGAGATGTAGTGGTCGGTGCATTGCCCTATATGGAATATAGAGAGTGATAGTGGTTCGGTGCATTGCCATATAATGGAATAGGAGGTGATAGTGGCTCTGTGCATTGCCCTAACTGGAATTAGAGAGTGATAGGTTCGGTGCATTGCCCTATATGGAATATAGAGAGTGATATGGCTCGGTGCATTGCCCTACATGGAATATACAGAGTTATAGTGGCTTGGTGCATTGCCCTACATGAATATAGAGTGGATAGCGGCTCTGTGCATTGCCCTACATGGAATATAGAGAGTGAATGGCAGCTCGGTGCATTGCCCTATATGGAATATAGAGAGTGATAGTGGTTCGGTGCATTGCCTAATGGAATATAGAGAGTGATAGTGGCTCGGTGCTTGCCCTACATGGAATATAGAGAGTGATAGTGCTCGGTGCATTGCCCTACTGGATATAGAGAGAGATAGTGGCTCGGTGCATTGCCCTATATGGAGTGAGTGATAGCGGCTCGGTGCATGTCCTACTGGAATATAGAGAGATAGCAGCTCGGTGCATTGCCCTATATGGAATATAGAGAGAAAGGTGGTTCTGTGCATTGCCCTACATGGAATATAGAGCGTGTAGCAGCTCGGTGCATTGCCCTAACTGGAATATAGAGAGTGATAGTGGCTCTGTCATTGCCTCTATAATTAGAGAGTGATGTGGCTCGGTGCATTGCCTACATGGATATAGGAGATGATAGTGGCTCGGTGCATTGCCCTATATGGAATGTAGAGTGATAGCGGCTCGGTGCATTGTCCCTACATGGAATATAGAGGCATAGCAGCTCGGTGCATTGCCCTATATGATAATAGAGAGCAAAGGTGTGCTGTGCATTGCCCTACATGGAATATAGAGCGTGATAGCAGCTCGGTCATTGCCCTACATGGAATATAAGAGTGATAGTGGCTCGGTGCATTGCCCTACAGGAATATAGAGAGTGATATGGCTCGGTGCATTGCCCTACATGGAATATGAGAGGATAGTGGCTCGGTGCATTGCCCTATATGGAATGTAGAGTGATAGCGGCTCGTGCATTGTCCTACATGATATAGAAGCATAGCAGCTCGGTGCATTGCCCTATATGGAATATAGAGGCAAGGTGGTTCTGTCATTGCCCTACATGGATATAGAGCGTGATAGCATCCTCGGTGCATTGCCCTACATGGAATATAGAGAAGTGATAGTGGCTCGGTGCATTGCCCTACATGGAATATAGAGTGATATCAGCTCGGTGCATTGCCCTACAGGAATATAGAGAGTGATAGTGGCTCGGTCATTGCCCTACATGAATATAGAGAGTGATATCAGCTCGGTGCTTTGCCCTACAGGGCAATAGAGAGCACAGCGGCTCTCCATACATATCCCTTAATCTTATTTATATCTTTCTGCTTTCCTTTGATGCTATGAAAAAACGATTTATATATATATATATTTATATATATGTTTTGTATTCAAACAACTATGAAATAAACCAACATGTTTTTAATATATTAAAAAGAAATTATCGTTTTTTAAGACTCCTGTGAGGTTTGGCCTTAGCGATGACTTGAACACTATTCATGTAGATCTCATTCTGATGGGAGCTACAGCTACTTTGTCTTGTGAGACGAGCTCCAGGGCAGCAAAGAGTATTGTAATTTACGAAAAAATATCCACCAGGGTCAGAATGAAGAGTTACAAGGTAGATTTCAGTCTCTTCAGAAAAAAAAACCTAGTCCCTGCCTCTCAATATCGTTCCTTCTGAAAATGAATTGTAAGGCTCCTTTGTGTTTGGATGTACTTTGGAGCTTGCATTGTTATACAGCGCCAGTGTTTTCAGTAGGTTTCTGACAGAAGATGATTTTGTAAACAAATAAAAACCCACACATTATATTGCACATACCCCTGATGCCTCAAATCTCCTCTGGGTTTAAGTGTGATATATAAATAATGCAAGATCCTGGGTTAGGAACCTAATCAACAGAAAGACTCATGTGTGCTCTGTAAATCGGAATGTAGAATATATTACTAATCACCTTTATGGAATGGAGATTTAGGGGTGGTTTTTAAAACAGTGAACTTCTAGCAGTTCCAGTTTATGTTACCTAAGCAATCAGTATTGTATTTAAAATATATTACTTGATCTCCCCTTAACTGAACACATGTATAAGTTGGGTACAAAACTGGCCGTATGCATGCGACTTAAAGGACATGTTCACACATAAACAAAAAACTGGTCACATGTCCGCCACCTGCCTCCAACCACAACCCCAAATTATTAGATGTTTACTAACCAGATATTTGTATAATTATTGCCTCCATTCTTGCAGAGGAGGCTGGCCCTCCCTCCATGCAGTCAATCAAGACTGTGACTGCTGACATCACAAATAATTGAATGCTCATTTCCCTGCCTCCTCTGCACATGCTCAAGCTTATAAAACGCAGTGAACAGAAAAAGGAGTCAGATACCCTTTCCAAACAAAAAGAGACTTATCATTGAATATCTGGTTACAAATGCTGACAAGTTACCAGTTTTTGTTTAGGTGTGAACATGCCCTTTAAGCAGACCATAAATGTCCAATTCGCCAAATATCGACAGTGTTTTTTTGATTGACTGCTCAGAATATTGAGCCGTTATTTGAATAAACAAAGATAGGATCAGGCAAAGATTTCTTCTCTACCCCAACTTCCACAGATTTCAGTTTAAATGAAGATTGGCGACGCAAGGTGGAATTTTCCGACCAAATATTCGATAGGCCAAAACAACCAAAAATTTGATTGGGGAAAAAATCAGCTACCTGAGGAAGGGAAAGTCATATCCCCTAACGTTGTATGTTTTTTGCTCAATAAACCACTGAAAATGAATTAGTGTTCTCCTCCAACTATTTGCATTGCCGTATTGCTGTGGCACTTAAGTGGAGGGCTGGGAGGATTGCACCTATCAGTTGAAGGCCATGCCAAAGGGGGTGTGCTTGAGTGTACCCTATTGGAATTATTTGGAAAAAAAATCACCCATGTATGGTTAGCTCTAGTTGAAATACACAGCAATGAACACTCACTGTACCCTGCATAGAGAGCGATCATTACGCACACTTTGCAGGGTTATAGCTCAAACTTCTTAAGTTAAGAGCCAATAACAATTAAACAAATTTCTGTATTTCCTGTCCAATAGAGACGGTCAGATCCAGTGGAATTTGGTGATATTGTAGGAACATTGTATCCAGATTAACCCATTAAAAGGGAGATCTCAATCTTTTATTGTGAGATGTAAATAAATGATGTTTGTACCCTGCAATAAGACAGATCAAATAAAGCTTGTGTTGTAGGTTTCAGGGTATTTTGTTTTGGCTGGGTACACACAGGAAATTATTGTCCGCCAAGCATTGACTACTAGAGCCGCTTGGTCGGACAAATGACTGTCGGTTGTGGCAATACTGGCCGCGGCCGGACATCACACGACTGATCGTGTGGTCCCATAGGGAACCGCACAATTATTCTGTGTTTACCAACGTGGATGGTCCGTTCGTCAATATCCAGTAGATATTTTCGTCCGACTGACCGATACACGGTACTATCGGTCAGCCATAATTTCTTCCCATGTGTACCCAGCCTTAGTCAATCTACAAGCCAGTGTTTAACATACTACAGAATGAGCATTAATATGAAACAATGAGAAGTCCCTGTGCACATTTCTAACACACTAATTCTATATTAATTAGTGAAAGTCTTTAGTTTCCCTTTAAACCCAACACAAAACAATCGCTTAGCTGACTAGATCCTTACATTAAGATTGTTCAAGCTTTGATTTCCGCAGAAGGAATTTTGCAGACGATTAGCTTTTCATTTTCTGGTTAGTTGCCCATTAATCTTTTCACGGTGTAATCATTTGTATTAAATCAGAGTGTCCAGCCATCAGCAAACCGGCTGCCGTTGAGTGGAAATCCTATTGTCCTTCTTTCAGGCGTTTGGGGAGCTACAGTTTAACAATGGATAACGTTTGCTGGAACATAGCTTTTAATTGGCGGGGTTTTTTTCTTGTAACATATAATATCCACTGTTTGTACCCTATATTTTCCATTATATCACACTTGTAACCTATCGATGGCCACACACCACATTTAGGCTTTTAAGGGTATCTTTACTTCAAATAATGTATATTTTTTCCCCACTGCTCCAAACTTTTTCAGATTTTAAATCTGACTGTAGATTCTGAGAAATCATCATTTAAAATCACAGCATTTACTGGGAAAGCCCTGTCACTCCAGAAGCAGAAATTATGTGTCCCGTTCCTGTCCTCTTACTGGATCTTTGTCTATCTGCCACACTTTCTGCAATATAAGAATAAGAGAATCAGCAGAGAAAAGAAGGCAGGGGGGAAGCAGGGGGAGGAAGTAGGGGGACCTGTACAGAGCAGTGACTGATGAGGGTGTGCAGAACTTACAAGTGTTGCGGACACTACAAGCAGTGAGTAAGGAGGCAGTTAGGAGTCTCACTAAAACATAATCATGTGACAAAGCAAGTAAGATAAATATGTGAGTACCTCCATTTTACTTCTCTCACATTGTAGTTTCAGAAATGAAAGTGAATGCTTAAGTGAGTATAGAACCTTTGAGACCATCCTTTACATTACAGAGTCTCCCCGTCTTGGATGATGGAACACTGAAGATTTCAAACATGACCAAGGCAGACGCTGGCAGTTACAGCTGCAGCGCCAGCAATCACTTTGGAACAGCCAGTAGCACTGGGACCCTGGTGGTAAAGGTGAGGAGGGGAAACTACCACAGGACACGTTTTCTGGAAACCATTTACATATATGTGATATGTGTGTCTCTCATCTAGATCCCCGCAGGTGTGGTGCCACCCGCCAGTATGGATGTTACAGTTGGTGAAGCATCGTCCTGCCCTGCCAGGGTTCACTAACCATTCGCTAGACATTTCCTTCTCCTGGTTTTCAATGGGCAACTCATTGACTTTGAGAAAGACGGAGAACACTTTGAACGTGTAGGGGGAGTAAGTATAACAATAGGAATGACTTACAGATTTAATGGATTTTTACTGTTTATGTTGCAGCTTTAAATGACTGGAAGAGACTTGTTTATCTCCTACTATGCGATCATCATGGTGAATGTAGCAATGGTGGTATTGAATCTGTGTCACATGACATTATATGTGACCTACCACTAACATATAAACAAGATAGATGGTTTTCACAAGCCAGATAGAAATCTAGCAATATAATCCTATTGGCAATGTCTTCTGCCTCTGTATAACAGGGATGGGCAACCTGTGGCCCTCTAGATGTTTAAAATTTTCAGCTGTGGTTTCAGTCGTGTGGAGGCCACAGGTCAGACATCTCTGTTCTATAACACTACACACTTTGTACCACAGACAAGGCACTAATAACCAAGACCAGGGAGCAGGCCCTGCAAATGCAGGTGGCCCCATCTTCTTGCTTTACCTATAAGATACAGCCTTTTAATGTTTAAAATAAGGTATTATACGTCAATAGGTGATGGAACTCCTCAATGGGACTTTTAATATGCTGCTATATGCAAGAGCCATGATTACCCTGTTAAATTATTGCGCTTTATAATGTCATCAGTGACACATGACTTACTGAAATCGTGTATTATAGAAAGCAATGCAGCCTCTACTTTGAAAAATAAGGATAATAGAAGTCAACACGGGGTTCCATGGTCTGTTTAAAAGTGCTAGCCTAATGGTACGGGGACACAAAAACCCTAACCCCAGGGGCGCTCTGAGCACGCTTAGCTCACTGCCAAAACCCGATTGAGAGTTGCCCGTCACTTAATATATATTTACCATAAACCATCGGTAACTGCCCACAGGTGTGTTAAAAGGTACACCAACCTACCCAGCATGCACAGCTGTACATTAAAATAATGACCATTAGTTCGCTACCACGTACGGTAGGAATATAACAGGATACATTAAATGAAATATACTAGGTAAAAACCTAGCGTCAGAGTTCCTAGTGATTCAGCTAACGATTGAATATCGTTTAATTATATCAAAACAGTGCAAACAATAAACTACAGAAAAATATAAGAGACAAAACACAACAACAGCAACAGTAAAACAACATGGGATGAAAAGTGAGATATACTTAGTTTCAGTCCTTATTCCAGGATGAAATGGAGAAAGTAGATCCGGCTAAGATGGAGTCCAGAGTTACCACGCTCAAAATACCTTCTCAGTCCAATTTAGATGGTAAATGGAACTGCCTCTTTGGCTTTCAGAGCCATTTTTAAACCCCTGAAAAAGAACCAGTTACCCACACCCAACATCATAGAAAGGGGTGGCTGAGATAGGAATGTAACACACTCCAGTGGTTCCTCCTACTCACCCACAAGGTGGCTGTCCCAGCAAACTCCTGTATGCCGACGGGTAACGTGCCATAACGCACCAACTTACAATCCGTGTTCAGGGCGACGACATGAATTCGTAGATACCAAATTCATATGGTTATTGCGTATTGATCCATAAATCAAAAACAAAGTTGTTCTGTCCTTTCCACACAAAGTAGAACATGGGTGTTTGGATTCCCATAAATGGCTTTTGCTCCTGAGTCCACTTTTAAAAAGTTCAGCTAAATTATGGACCAAGGAATGGTCGGTGATCGGCCGGAGTTGCCATACAATAATTCGGCCCACCGACGAAACACTGAAATGTCAGTCGGTAGGGGCCGAATTATTGTATGGTGTGTACCAGCTTAAGGACGGGGAACTGAAAATTGCATACAATTATACAGTTAAAACATAACAAATTGGAGAATCATAAAGAAATTACAGGTTATATCATACATTTCCCAGATAAACATACATTAAGCACATGATTGTGACACCTAACTCTTTTAATAGGGTTACTACTCTATATGGAACTCTCTGGTTAATTCAAATATCCTTATGTTTCACAATGGAGGGTACGTGTTTCCTATTAGTATAATATAACAAGCTAGTATACAAGCAACTGGACTTGAATCGAGTGATTGTTTTCTAATGCCACATACTGAGTTATGTTTTAAAATAAAACACTCCACAAAACCTGCTTAATCCATCTAGAAGATTTAGGTGTTACAAATTCCCCTGACTGTAACTCTCTGATGCTCTTTACCTATAATTCCAGTTCAGAAATGGATACACAGAATCATTACAATGCACGTATAATCATCTTGTTGCTGTCGCTGAGAACTTTGATCATGTAGTGTTGAATAAATTCTGTGATATATCAGCAGGCTCGTGGGTAAGAACAGACGCTCCTACCACGGATGACAAAATGTTCTGCTTTTAAATTTTGGACAACTATGATGGCAAATACTGTACATTTGGTGATTATGCAATTGTGCCCTAAGATACTGGCTTACTACTATTTACTTTATTGATTGGTGATGCGCAATATAATATCTCTAATTTACATCAATGTCTTAGGTTATTTGTTGCACTTTGATAACTTAATGCTTCATTTACTAGAAAAGCATTAAAAACAGGCCTTTTAATCAATTTCCACCTCCAGTTTGTAAACTGATATTCAGACATTTCACCTGCTTATAATACTGAGTATAAGCATTTACAAACATTGGAATAAACCAAAAGGTATTTTTTGTTAGAAGAGAATAGTAATTGACATTAACTAATATTAATGATATCCGCCTTTGTTTTGTATTGTTGGGTTTTCATTTATGATCAATAAAAAAGAATATTCAATTCCCATTTGTGTTGCCCTCACCCAGTGTTTTACCAGTCCATCTGCAAAATCGGTGCAAGTATAGAAAAACAGGCCATTAGGGCTTGTGTCCATTGCATGGGGCATTTATCCCTATGATCGTTTATCAATATTATTCCGTATAAATATATGTATATATGTATGAAACGATTTTTCCTGTGTGTTTGGTGAACCAATGGAATCTGACAATGACCAGCAGCTGCTCCTTCTTCACCCGTTAGGGACTAAAAGGAAGTGACTGTTCACTTCTGTAGAAAAGATTTGCAATGCTTTCTATATTAGCTGCAGGGAAGTGATACCTTGTTTTTATCAGCAGTGTCTGTCTAAAGTAAGGTTTTGGTCCAACTATTACGCACGCCAGCGAATGCCGGATTTTTGCAATGTGCTACTGTGTGTGATATGCCATCAGTCGGATGCCCCAAGAGGCACAGTGGGTAAAATGGTGTTAAAAGACACCTAACCGATGTTAAATCGGTTAGCGTGACTTAAACTCCTTCGTTGTGGTGGCTGCGTGGCTAACGCGAAAGTTAACTGGCAGCTGCCGCAAACGATTTTATATGCCAAAAGCGCCATTCCATTGTGGCATTTTAAACGCCTATTAGCTGGTGTAAAAAGTGGCGGAATAGAAAAATGGCTGATATCGATGCACCGAAGCCGCTACCGCCTATAACATGTGTCGGTCTGTTTGCAGACGGTGCATCTCCCTGTATGTGCGCTATGATCTTGTATACATCTTTGTTATTAAAATTCATGCCACTGCACAAAAAAGTTGTGCACGCATGCATTCCAATTACTTATCGGAGCACATAGTGGGAACAGTCCAACAGCCTTGCATTGCCAATGCGAATTGTAAGCGCGATGCATTCTCAATTGCGCAAGTGGGACCTAACCCTAAATACTCCTTAAAATTGTAGCTAAAGAGGTTCGACACTGGTGGGATGTGAGTCCTATGAGATAAACTATCGCATAACCTAAGGTTTATTCACACAATATGTGCAGTTTTCTATATTTGCATGGGCGTTTTACTTTACTATAGCGAACGTTACTTGCAACGATTTGCAGACAGTCGTGTTATCTTGGTAAACAACTTTATTAGGATAACATTGAAACTGCTTATTCACTTCTGTGGGAAAGCACAAGCAGCGCTTTACAGCCATGATAAAGAATCATGTGAACTTCCCCTATGACAGCGCCCTTCTGGCTGTCTCTCTGCTAATTAAATCTGTCCCAGCCTCCTCAGTGCGCTACATACAAATGAGTTTTGATAATGAATCGTTGATCTAGTAAGCATTATGATATTATTGCTCTCATTCTTATACAGAATCAAAGCATTCAGATAACCATAGATGTCCAGCCTGTGGCCGTTTGGAGCTTCACAGCATTTTATAGCTGCAGACACATCTGACATAAGCATAAGCACGATGAAAGCATGGGGTTACTATTTTATTTATAAACAGCAATGCTGGGCCCCTTGTTGTAAAACTGGCATTGTAGTAGAATTTTAATTTGTTTGCAAAAGTGTAAAAATTATCACTGGTAATTACTTAAGGACCAATAATACTTCGCTCCACACCTAATGCATCTTTCCTTTGTTCCACGCCTAAATAGTATGCAGTATACTTACTGAAGATTCGTCACTGATCCCCTCTTTACTGTCAGTGACAGTCTGTGATCTCGCCATATGGAAGAGAAACGCTTCTTCGCAGAGCCTGTCTTCCCATTGGCTACACGCAGACTGCAACAGAGTCAGGACCCGGAGCGGCAAGAGAACCCTTATGCAAGTTAACAGCTGATCGGTAAAGTACCTAGGGGTGAGGACAGAGCGTTTTAGGTCCTCATCTGGGTACATTAATGGGTGGAGTGAGGGGGAGGTGAGTATAATAGTCTTCTGTTAACCTACAATCACAGACTGTTACTGTTTTATAAGAATCAAATGTCTTCTTTTTTTTATGAGTAAATATTATTGGAATATTTGAGAAGCAGAACCACTTTAATTTCTATACGTATATGGCCCCCTCAACTTGAATGGGTCTTCGATCTGTTGTTTCACAAAAGCAGCACAGGAAGAATATTGTATGTTCCGAAACCTTGGCAATGTCCTTATGTGCCCTGTTTCTACTATCAGCAGGACTCGGCGGGTGATTTAATGATCAGAACCATCCACTGAAGCATGCTGGGAAATATATCTGCCTTGTCCACACAAGTGTTGACAAACTGTCTGCGGGGGCAGATCTCATTGTGAGAGGTACAGAGACAATGCATGAGATTTGTAATGAACATCAAAGTGCTAAAGGATTTGGGAGGGAAGAGAGTTCATGAGACTGTTAGTTGAGCACAGAACGGAGGGTGCAGAGATTAATAGTTCTGAGACAGAAACGAATGCTAAATGGTTAGAGGAACTGGCATAGGTTTGGTTGGTATGTGCAGGCGGATAGGATTATTATCTGTTAATGTGAGCGTATGCTACCATCACAGTGTAGGAGGGCAGTGTTCACTGTATTAGTGTTGATGGATTTGGTATTAGAGCTCTGTTATATTATCTTAGAGCAGTACGGCAGTGTATCACAGTGTCTTTGTTGTGTAGGAAGGCAGCTGTTACTCTGTCATCATAGAGCAAGACACCAATGAGCCACCAATAATTACTTAGTAGGAAAGATAGAAGTTTGTTGCAGCCAAAAAAATGAAATTATTCATTAAGTTCCTTCTTCAATAAAGCACAAAATGTACATCTCTGTTTGTCCCTTCTAGGCCCCCCTGTCCACCAGATGCTCTAACCGTGGAAGAAATCACGACACTACTGCTCAGTTATCATGGATGCCAGGGGTGGACAACCCACAGCCCTATAACCATGTACGCTGTACAGGCTCGGACTCCTTACTCATGGGGTGGCAGGCGGTTGCACAGGTAAGGTGGATTCTCTTATGCATTCTGAATATAAACTAAATGCAGGATTGGTACATCTTCCATCTTATCCAACAGATGATCCGTGGTTCTATTTTAATAACTGTTACATTGTGTATCGGGATGCCCAATCGCAAACAAACACTTCCAGCATTCCTGGCTGCATAGAATGCTAGGAGTTTGCGGTAAGGCGTGTGCCGTAGGATGGGCATCCCTGGTAAATACAGTATTTGTGTTTATGCACGTCTGTTAAGAATTTGTAATATTATAATACCACCACTATTCATTCTTGTGAAGGTTATTATCTTCCAGGTCATGGTATATCTGTTGTATTCAATAGATCAACTGGACTTGAAGTTTAGTTCTTGAAGACGTTTCGCTAGTCATCCACTGGCTTTCTCAATTCAGAATGACTTGTACAAGAATCATTGGCAATTATGTCCCCTGGAAATCCCAATTAGCATATCACAGCCAGGTGTTGGGCGTGATTGCATAGTGGCTAAGAGGTGTTATAGGAACGCCCAGAGTAAGGTTTCGAAACAGTGGTGGGGGGGTTCGACACCAACTGTCCTGCCATGTACAATGCTCATTGTGAATTGAGCATTCTCTGATTGAGAAAGCCAGTCAGATGACTAGCGAAACGTCTTCATTAACTAATATTCAAGTCCAGTTGATCTAATTCATACAACAGATTACCACTATTCATGTTGTTTCTTTACTATACTTTATAGTATGAGAAAGCAATTAGATTTATTGCTTTATTATATCTACAAAGTTCACCTTAGCTCTCTTTATTTTCTGTTTAAGTATCACAATAGATTTTGTGACCTATTAGACATACTAGGTCTTGCTTGGTTGATTAGCTTTACAGGAAGATAGAAAGAGTGGATATTGGGCTGTGTCGAAGTTGGATAGAAGCTGGGAGACATTTTCTCATGGTAACTAAATAAAGAGAACTAAGAATATATTCAATGTTGCCAGACAGTAATACTTCCATCTCCTCTACCAGCTCTGTGTCCCAATAAGCAGGACCTAGGGCACCATTTCTAAAAGATCGTTATTATTGCATATAAATTACCGCCACACATTGCCGTGGAAATCTTTATTATATTTATAAAGGCAACCATCATCACGACGATAAGCAATACCGCACAATGTGATACGTACTTAGCGCAATGGGGCAGGAGGCTGGGAGGAGCTGTTGGAAATGTATTGTACTGTGGTGGTCTCCACCACTGGGGCGAGGCGTGGGACCACCCCTGCACAACCCTTCCCAGCACCTCCGGTGCTAGCGGCATCAACGTAGCTGATATTGCTAGTGTCTTGATCCGTAATCTTCTTTCTTCTCAGCCGGCAACACACACAACACTGATGTCACCAATTACAGGCCGTGTCACTGAGGCCGCCAGTGACACGACTGGCACTGGCGGCATCAATAGAGCCGATGTTGCCGACCTCTTTTTTCTTCTGCCATCAACTGCAAGGCTTCTGAGCTCCGCAGGGTTTGCACCTCTTAATATAGGTTTGCTGAAGGAACTAATCCAATTCTGATTGGTCATTTTTCAATGCTTGCAATCATTTGATTGTACAAAACCAATCATATTTCATAGTTGGTGTCGCTGTGGAAGAAAGAAGACACACCCAGGACTCTTTTAAGAGCAAATGAGGGGTCCTGTTTCGAGCTGCAGGACCCCAACAAAGGCACTTGTCAGTGCCATTATTGAAGAAACCTCCTAAGCCCTGAAGGGCCCTTGCCAGGGCGCAGGGCATTTCTAAGTGCTGCAAGGGCCCTTACAAGCCAGGGAGGGGGGTCCCGTTCAAGCTGCTGGACCCCTTAAGCCCAAAAAAGACACCCACTGATGGGTCCCAGGCAACAACATACCAATTATTTTTCCACAACGGCCGTTCGTAACATCGTGTTCGCAGGTTGGCCCCCACCATCGCACGTGAGTATGAAGCTTAACGAAGTAAAGAAACATATTACCATTGACTTGAGCCATTTAAATCACTATCAATACTTTTATGGGCGCTCTCTCTCCCGCTATCAATCATTCCAATTATCTCTTATTGTTTACTGTTTGTTTATATTGCTATCCTCACCTACAATGGTAATATGTATTCTTGTACTTTAAGGTTAGTATACATGTTGGGATCCTTGCCCCAACTGACCATTCAGCACTTGCGGACGGTCGGCCAGGGGGAAAGACTGTCGGTTGCGGGTGCCGATCGCTCCCATTTGTCTGATTCGTACAACGAATGGTTCAATGTCATTTGCGGCTGTCCGAAAAAAAAACCATCCGTCGGGCAGTCACCCAAAAATATTGGATGGTGTGCACCTAGCTAAAGTTTGTAAGTTTGCCAGATAAAGTAAAGACTTGAAAGAAGGAAGAGCCCCAAATGCTAATCTATTAAGAAGACTATGTAAGTGCAAATAAAAAGTATCACTACTATATTTCTTATTTTTTTCGTATGTTAAAAGCTACGTCCAATTTAGAATTGGTTTATTTCCTGAAATCAATTCTCCCCAAGGATATCCTTTCATTTACTCTACATGCACAGAATGTTCCTTTCTCAACAAATTTTTTCAGGGAGGAGAATGCCGAATGTCACTATAATTGCCTCTGGCCTATAGAAAATAAATAAATAATATAGGAAATATGAGCCAGTGTGAATGGATCAGTGAATGATTAATCTTCCTGTAGATGGATAGAGTTTGTAATGCTTTTTCAAAGAATATATGGCTAGACATTCTTCATCATCCGACAGTGATAGGATGACTGTCCACTCCGAATCTCCCAGGACCTTTCTAATCAATAAGTATTTTTAGGGCCATTTATTTCCTGTTAAAGCTTTCCCTTTTAGTTAAGAGGAAAACTCATTATGAAGAAACGTTGGCATTACCTGTTTTATCTGATGGAGCCTGTTTTTGAGCAAAGATTGCTTTTTGAACACGGTAATGGGATAATCCACCTCGGGCTGCAGAGTAGCAGAAAAAAGGAATTTCTAGCAAGAAATTCAAATATTTCTGAGAGCCGTGTTGTTCTCTGTAGACACTTAAAGGGGAGTCAAGGAGGTTTTCTGAGCTCTACATTGGTGAGCATTTGAAGAAGAAAGATGTGGTGTTTATAAACGCTGGCGTTCGGGGAACATTTGAAGGAGAAACTTTGAAGTTTTTGAAAGCTCAGTGTTCGATTCTCAGTTATATCATTAGTTTAATTAAAAGCATTGCCAGGTACTGTACAGCCAATAGATAAGAAAGGACAAGAAAGTGTGAAGAGAAGGAGGGCAGTGATGTACTGAGAGTAAATTGGAACCTGTCTACAAGATACAATGGTTTATAAGTCAGACATGTCTACAGGATGCATTAGCTGAAAACTGATCTGTAAGGTAGAGAGTTTGGACTGGGCAGTCATGAGGGAGAATTATACAAAGGGCACAGATATCCCAAGTGTATGGAGAAAGAATATTCCGGCTGTCGTTTAGGGTTCCAACCTGCAGCTCTACATATCTTTGAAAACTACACTTCCACCATTTTCCAACCTAGGGGCAGCTAGAAGTTGTAGTTTCCAAATATCTTGAGGGCCTTGGTTTGGACAGCCTATCTAGACAAGGGAGGAAAAGAAAGTGGTGAATGGAATGATAGGAAAATTGTACTGATTGTATTGTTAATGCATTCTGCAACCAACGCATGCTGGGTTTCAATTTGCAAACACCTGGAGTTGGGCATCAGTGATCTGTAAAGTAGCTGTGGATTGGACAGTGCAGGAAAGACATTACATAGCATTGCTCTGCTTGTGGGTTTCATTTATATCTGACTGCTGTTTTAACATTTTTTCTCTGTCCTAGTTCCTGAAGTGATCGATGGACGATCTTCACACTCTATGTGGTTGCTAAGTCCAGGGGTGGAGTATGAGTTCGGGTCATGCTATTAACCAGATCGGTATTGGTGAGCCCCAGTCCCCCATCAGACAGAGAGGACTGAGAGGCATGTAAGTATAGGCTACCCTTAATTTCAGTCAGTACTTTGTCAGCTCACCACTCATGCATAGGGCCACCCAGGGGGTAGGAATTAATGACTTCTGGGATTTATGACAGATAAACCTGGGTGACATTAACTCTCCTGCCCTCTGACATTTCAGGAGATCAAAAAAAAATGTCAGATCCATTGTTGGATTACTTCTAGTGTCTCTCTAATTTTTATAGTTAGACTTAAGTTTTCCTTTAATTGTAAAGAAATAGATTTAATTTCCTTCAGTTTATCATCTGTATGCAATGTCACATTAGCATCCCAGTGCTCTCTGTCTCGTCACATGTTCAATCACCCTCTCTGATTTGTTGGTTTTTTTCTGGCAGTGCCTGAGGTCACACCTGCTAATGTCAGTGGAGGAGGTGGCAGTAGAGTGAGCTTGTCATCACATGGGAGGTGAGAGATGCAGACTTACCCTGTTTAGAACTGTACAATAAATAATGTCATAATATAAAATATGTTTTACATCGTTCCACTATTAATTTCTTTCTCTACCTGCTTCTCTAAACTCCAAGTAATTAATGTCTTTGCAGCCTGTTCGGAGGATTTTCAGAATGGTGGAGGATTCGGATATGTGGTTGCATTCCGCCCATTCGGTACGGTAGCTGGATGCAAACAGTAGTGGCATCAGCAGACGCCCTCTCCCGCTACTTTACGAAATGAGAGTCTCCCATCTTTCCTCACCGTTTGAGGTGAAGGTGGGCGTGTATAACAACAGAGGAGAAGGACCATTCAGCCCACTGACTGTGGTGTACTCTGCGGAAGAAGTATGTCGCAGCCCTCTAAATGACAGTTAAAATGGGTGTCTTGTTAAAAAGAAGGGCATGTCCACCCCCAAAACTATAATTTCTGGTGTAGGGAGAAAAATCCTTACCTACATCCAGCCTCCTAATGGTTCTCCTGTAATACCCCCCCCCCCCCCCCCCCCCCCCCCCCCCGGGTCCAAAAAAGTGGCTACCAGGAGGATGCAGAGTCCATATAGGACTCTGCTCCTGTCTCCCTCCAGGAGAAGTTTAGCACGTGCATTCAGCCCCCCTTCCCCTCCCATTTGGTTTTTCCTCCCCTAGCTCCAAACCCTTTATTATCTTATAGGTATTGGTCCCCCAGTCCCAACCACAATCATCTTTTTGCAGAAACCCCCCGATAGTTACTTACCTTCCTCTATCCTCCGCCATTCTAAGCAGCTGGAAGCCGCGTCCGTGATTAGCTGCCTCTCAGCCAATCTCAGACGCGGCTGCCGGTCCCGCCCCCTGCTTGCAGTTCCATGCAAGCAGAGGGCCGGGCAGTGCAGCGAGGAGAGAGGGAAGGTAGTAACTATCGGGGAGTTTCTGGATATAAGGTTATTGTTGTTTTGGGCTGGGGAATCAATACCTATAAGATATCAAAAGTTGTTGGAAAGGGTGGACTGCCCTTTAACGGCGTAAAGGTTTTTACATATATCACTGTAGGTGTACGGTTCAGTTTTTATAGTCTCTCTCTATATCACCATGATTATTCTAATTGGCTTTCTTCTCCCTAATGTCCATACTGTGATTAGAGTAAATAGAGTCTACAGGGTGGTGCAATAAATCATGCTGCCCATAGTGCTGTTAATTAAATTCCTATTGCATTGTTTAAAGGGCATTTCCCATGCAAAACAATTAAATTTACTACTAACTACTAAATTTTCCCTACTGCTGGGCCCACTGTCTAATGTTAAAAAAACCTTACCTTACCTCCTGCTCCAAATGGTTCTCCTGCAGTGACTGTCTAAAGTCCAAAAGTGAAGGGCAGGGAGCCTGTATGTGTGTAAAAAGGTTTCTCCACTACCTTTATCTGGGAGGTTTTTGGCATGCATAGTGGCATTTCAGTTAAAGATTTGGCATTAAAGGTAAACCAAAGGGTGAGGACCATGTGGTTTAGTTCTTCACCAAGGTGGGTGGGCTGGAGGGGGGTATAGTTGTCTAAGAACCTGTTACATTTCTGTGTTATCAGAGGTTTGAAAGTCTTCCCAGCCCAAGTGATGTATTAGAATTAAGATGGAAATTGCAGGACTTTTGCACATCTTATAACCCAATCAACCCCAGGGTGATGAACCGGGAGCCCTATTGGCCCCCACAGTGCAGTTGCGTTGGTGATGTTATAGATATAGACATAGTGGCTCTTGGTGCATAGCAAGGTTTTACCATTTATGTTCATCCATTAGACGCAATGGAAAAGATAAGTGCACTGTAAATGAAAGTTGTGGTCAATTGGAAGCTTTGAAAATACATTTGGCATATTTTTTTCCCCCTAAGCCCTCCAGAGCCTACTTTTGTAGGTTTAAAGTTGCTGACATCTTGTTTGTCTTTAGTTGAATAGTTACTCCGGCCCCTCCGATTTTCTGCTGCCTTCTGATTGGTAATTCCCAAATGTGATTGGCTGTGTCGCGCCCGCGAGAGATGACGTCACGCGCGCACACGTTCGTGCACACACCATATGACCAGCAATAACATTTTGGACTTACCAATCGTAGGAAACAGAAAATCTCGGAGGGGCGGAGCTAACTATTCAATAACAAACAAGATGTCAGCAACTTTAAACCACAATAATGTAATTATGTGGAATAATAGACTTGCAATCATGCATCTATTTTTATGGTAACTACAAAAATGAGCCAAGCTCGATATTGTTGGTTGGTATGGATTGGGAGTCTGGTTCAGGTAAAAACCTCTTTCCTAATTTCTAAATTACAGAGCCAGGCCGGGCCCCTGCAGGGGCTTTTCGCTCGGAGTCTGACTGCATGGGACATTGAAGTTCATGGCTCGTACCTGGAGCCTCAGCAAGGAAGGATTCAAGGTTACGAGGTAGGAAAAGTTTAAACTGAACCACATGTACTGGTGGATGACCGGGGTTTTGAAGAAATATACACACTGACAGAATACCTTTTCTACCATACATTTATTAACAGAATTATATACATGGCGCTATTCATTAGTGCTTGTTTTCTAAATCTGCAGCAACCAACCAAGACTTATCAAATGTTTCTATAAGAACAATTAAAGGGACATCTGATAATTAAAGGGGACATCTGATTGATTTATGCAAATTTAACAGCTCAGGCAAATGTTTGCATCCTCCTATGTGTATAAGTGGTACATTATTAAATAATGGTATACAATTATTGCTTCTGTGCTAGGTACGCTATTGGAAGCAGAACGAGAAGAGACAGAGTGCACGCAAGCTTCGTACCTTGGAAATCAAACATCCACCAACTAAGTCCATCTGCAGGCCACACTCTTGTACCACCTAAATGTACGGGCATACACAGTGCAGCCAACCGCCCAGCCAGTTCTACTGTTAATGTGACCACGGAAACAACGTAAGTTTGCTTTAGAGAGAAGCCACTCTTGCTGTAATAGAACTTACTGCAGTGAAAACCGTCTTAAACGAGTTTCTACGGTAGATATTCATAACCAAGCATTGTTTTTTTTAATTGCTTCATCATATTAGGAAAATAGGTTATTATAAGTTTGATCACATGAACAAAACACTTAAATTTCAATGCTTGTGAGGTTCTCATCCATCCAGGTCATGGTATATCTGTTTGTATTCAATTAGATCAATTGGACTTGGTTTAGTTTCTTGAAGACGTTTCACCTAGTCATCCGACTGGCTTTCTCAATTCAGAATACTGTACAGAATCTGTGGCAATTATGTACCCTGGAAAATCCCAATTAGCATATCACACAGCCAGGTGTAAGGGCGGATTGATAGTGGCTAGAGGTGTTATAGGAACGCCCAGGTAAGGTGTCAAACAAGCATTGTACAAAGACTCAAACACAGCTCCTAAATGAACAGGTACGACAGACACATTTTACAGTCCATGCTTTAATGCACAACATTATTCAACTAGAACAGAACCTGGCTCGCAGCTACCTGTGGCCATCTGGGAAGGAGTGATGGAGTTCACCAACAAGCACAGCTTCTCAGCACTGTAAGGGCAAACAAAGGCACTGAACAAGTTCTCTATTTCGTCATCCAGAACAACCCCCAAAGGAGAACAACTACCTTGGATACACTTCATCAACAAGGAGTATGGGTGATAAAATTGTCTAACAGGACCCTGGCCCAGTCAGAAAATGGAAGTCCTTGCTAAGGGTTGAATTTTGCCGTCACTCCTAAAGCCATCCCTGTGGTGGATATTATAGCAGCCACAGAAGCCTCAATCCACATATAAAGGTACCACAGAGTGAGGCAGAACACTTCTTGCCTTAAGGTATCTGCAGCCTTAGCCAGTGCTAAAACTCCTTCATCTAACCTGACCACACAGGAAAAGAAGAGCCTAACATCCCTTAAGAAAGATTCCAGTATCACCATCTCTACCGGCAGACAGGGAAGATGCACAGTTGGTACTCAATACCTCAGATTACCATGCTATGGTGACCATGCTCCTGGCCGATAACAACACATATGAGGCTTTAACAGGATTCCACCAGCGATTACAAGAAAGGGTCATAGACTTACTTCAACGCTTCAAAATGATAAGCCATTGATCGAGCAATGTATCATCGCCTCTACCCCTGGTGGGCACATCCATGCATATTGGACTCCCATGATATGTAAGGAAGTGGCACCACTAAGACCTATAGTCAGCAGCATCAACTCTGTAACATACAAGGTGGCAAAATACCTAGCCAACATCTTAGGACCATTGTGGGAAGTTCAAGCTTCACACATCCAGACCTCTCAATTTTCACACAGCAAGAGAAACTATGGTGTCCTATATGTGACATTCTCTCTCACCTGTATACCACCACCAAGGAGGCTGTTGACATGGTGAGAAAATGGCTAGGCCAAGACACACTCTACCAGCAGAAACTGATCTCAAACCCAGAACAGGTGTGTTCCTTGTTGGACTTGTGCCTGAATACCAACCTATTTCAAATACAGGGAAAGTTCTAAAGCAAAAACATGGTGTGCTATGGGATCTCCAGTTTTTACATATTGTGGCCAACCTTTACATGGAGGAAGGTAGAAAAACAGGCGCTTAATACCTTTAAGGGCAAGCACCCAGCCACTTGGTTCAGTATATGTGGATGACACCTGGTTAATATCCACCAGAAGGAAGTACAAGCTTTCACAGAAACACTATGGTAGACCAAAACATCAAATTTACTAGGAAGAGGTACAAAACAACAAACTCTGGCTTTCCTGGACTGCTTGGTAGAAGTTAAGGAGAATGTAAACGGAAGTAGAGGTTTACAGAAATCCAACACACACAGGGTGTGTTTTGGATTGCTGGGGTGTTCATCAGAACCCTGGCAACACAGAGCTGAGAACATCCCACTAGCACAGAGGCGAAGGCTAAAGAAATGAACATTCTCCAGAGGAGCCCTTAAAACTTTGTGGATATCCAGACTGGGACTTTGTCAAAAAGATATAAAAGGAAAGAAAGAACACGTTATACAACAGTGAAGGGGAAAAGCAAGACAGGAGAAGAACATGGTCATCCCTATTAGCAAGGGGTCTCTCCGCGAAATTAAGAAGAATTTTCAAAAAACACTATATCCCTGTCTGCTTTTTTTTTTTTTTTAAACTGAATTTTATTTGCAAACCCAATGATTTTACATGCATATCATATATAAATGTACAAATAAATTGTATCAACAATAAAACAGTACTTGGTGCGTTGCATTTGTTCATATGTACATACAGTTGCTTGGGTACATTTATACCATTTGGTGGGGGAGGGAGAGAGGGGTAACTTGAGCATAGGGAATAAATAACTACATTACTTGGAACATAGTACAGTGCTATATATTTGTTTAGCACATATTTGGGTATATTTACCGTGTAACACAATATATTGGGTTCAAGATACATAGTTGTTTGCCAATTGCTAATCCTTCTACATTACTTAGTTTGACCTAAAAGTGAACACAAATGATTGATCCATGGTGACCAAATTTTGTGAAATTGTTTGAACAACTCTATTAAGATTATCTCAAGTATGGGAGCATATCATAATCATTTTCTTCGAACACACAAATTTGGGGGCGTGGGGGCCCATCCACACCAAAATTATCGTCCTTCTGGCATAAAATAGGATTCCTAAGGAATGAATGCTGCGACCTTTGGGCTCTAAGGGGACATCTCTGTTTAGTATTCAGTAAGAGTGTTGTGGCTTTGCCCCAGAACCTATGGACATGTGGGCAGTTCCATAGAAGATGCCAGAAATCCTGCAGGTTGAAATGCATTTGTGGCATGAGGAAGGATGGACAGGGGGATATATACGGGATACTAATCCCTGTCTGCTTTAAACCGAACAACACAACTGAGGCAGCAATTGGTACATCTGAAAGACCCAATACCGAAAACACAAGAAAGCGACATCATATATGCAGTGCAGTGCAGTGCAGAATGCTCTGAGTTTGTTGTGGGGAGACCAAGCAAACTGCATCACGTATGGCCCAGCACAGAAGAGCCAATTCCTCAGGTCAGGACTCACCATGTACCTGCATCTAATGATAAGGACATACCTTTGAAGATTGTAATGTTAACATATTGGCAAAGGAACGTGACTGGTTTCAAGAGGGTGTTAAGGAGGCCATTTATGTGAAAATAAGAAACCAGCCTAAATAGATGTGGGGGGGTTCGACACCACATGTCTGCCATGTACAATGCTGTTTTGACACTTCTTCTGGTCGTTCCTATAACCTATCAGATCCACGCCCTTAACACACCTGGCTGTGATATGCTAATTGGGTTTTCCCGGTACATAATTTGCCACAGATTCTTGTACAGTCTTCTTGAATTGAGAAAGCCAGTCCGATGACTAGCTAAACCTCTTCAAGAACTAAACTTCAAGTCCAGTTACATGTCATTTGTAGTTATATGTACTTTGAGAACTTGAACTTGACCAACATATCCTTAAAAAATAGTAGCCCCTAGCAGAATATTGGGGTGAATGTGGGTACCAGCTCCAAAGAATTGAGATGGGGTGATATCAGAAACAGGTGGCAGATTTTAATGTATTGTCATATTCTATCAACAGCTCCTAGTCCAACCCCCTGGAAATATCATCTGGAACTCATCAACCTCCAAAATTATCCTGAATAACTGGGACCAGGTGACGGCTCAGGAGACGAGTCGACGTGAAAGGTATAGGGTAAGTCATGTATTAACCTTAATGTATGATATCCAGATTATATCAGACTATAGCTTAAATTTTAAGCTTATTATCCCCGCAAAACCTGGACCTCGCTAGGTTTTAAATCTCTCTGCCTTCAAGTATAACTTACTAGAACTTTTGTTTTCTCATCTCTCCTGCTGCTGCTGTTCTGCACCTTTTTTTATATTAATTTATGGATTTATCTAGGGCCAATATCTTCCTTGGGGAAAAATACAATTACATAGTCCATACATGTTGCATACAATAATAGTACATATAATACCAAGTCATACCAATTACACTACAAGGGTACTGCTTATAATATAAGTACATAAGGTAATTTACAGCAATACCATGATACACAAGGAAAGTGGATCCTGTCCAATGGACTTACATTCTGAGAAAAATGGGGAAGGAAATTGGTAGGCTGTAAGAGTTTGCAGGGGTGTTTGATTAGGGGTAGGATCATGTTTAGGTCAGTGAGAGGGGTATGCTTGGGCCAGGTTATAATATGATTTTCTAAAGAGGTTACTTTTAATATATTAAGGGATTCATTATTATATTAATTTTCCGTGAGCAGTAGAAGGGGGGCCCGGACCAGCGGCAGCATCAGTGATTGGCTAAGACATCACTGCAGAGAGTGTTAAACCTAACAAGGTTTTTGGGGGGTTAATTAGGCAAAGGTTTTATTTTAAGTTTGGGGTTGGCCCTTTAAGCACTACTTTTTTCTGTACTTTCAACAGTTATCTGTTTTTCCACAAACTCTAACACATATAAGAGGTGAAATTCTCAGCAACATTCTTTGGCCACACTTTTATAACTACAGTTTTAAAGTGTGTCACCCTATTTTTACACCACACACACACTTCAAAATTTACTAGGCCGTGGAGTACCTATTAAAGAACTGCATGACCACCCCCTCCCCCCTACCCCCCCTCCACCACCCCCCCCACATGTCCCCCACTCCCCCCTCGCCCACCCACCCCCTCCCGTCCCCCAGCATCCCCCGGCCCCAGCCTTAGGAACCTCTCTCTACCCCCCCCGTCCCTCCCCCCTCCTTTCATCCCCCCCGCACAGCCCCTCTATCCCTCCCTGCGGCTCCCCTCATTCCCTAAGTCCCCTTAGCCCCCCCCCCACCCCCCCTTGCCCCCCCCCTCGCCCCTCCCCCAGCCTTCCCCACCCCCCCCCACCCTCCCCTCCCACTTCCCCACTATTCCCCTCCCCCACTCCGAGGTTGGCCCACCTCCCCTCCCCCCCCCCCCCCCCCCCACCACCCCCACCCCCCCTCCTCCTCCCACCCCACCGCCCCCCCTCCCCACCCCCCCCCCCTCCCCCCATTCCCCCCCACCCCCCGCCCCCCCCCCCCCCACCACCCCCTCCCCCTCCCCCCACCCCCCCCTCCCCCCTCACCACCCTCCCCCTCCAAAAAATACTAGGTTGGTACCACTGATTTGACGCGTGACAGCCTAAATAAAATTATTTAGAGAAGTGGAATCTACCTCCAGTTAAGCCTAATCCTGCGTTGTCAAGCACTTGTGCGCTCTGAGCTCATGGCCATATTGAGACTCTCTCTACAGAAGTGAGCGATACAGACCGACTTAATGTGATCCAATGAAAATCAGGCCAATGGGCCATATTGTCGTGTTGTTCTTTAGAAACTTGTCTACACAACTTTTTCTAAGTTGGGTATCTTTAAAATCACTATTAGATAGCATTGCTGCCAAGCGTTAGCCCACTAGCACATGTTTGAAGGACCTACATGTGTGACTTGTTTGTTCTTACTTAAGTTCTGTATCGTGTGGAATAAGACAAGGAGGTGCCTCTATGATCGAGACCGAACCGCAATCGGTGGAGTTTGTCATTACATTTGATGAAGATTACAATCATTTGAAATTGACCTATCAGCGAAGAGGAGCTGGACGCAGCAGTGAACCAATCCGCATATCCCTCCGGGATTCCGTGAGTGGGCGGTTGATCACCTGAAAACCGGAGCTACTAGCTTGGTAGCACTAGAAATAGGAATCGCCCTTTATTAGAAGACTTAACTTTATACGACTGTAAGTGTACTTGGCATGAATTAATTCGGATTGTTAAACTCCACGCCTCCTTAGTCTTGGGATCTAGCCATGAGAAAAGAGCCGTCTTGCAGAGCGCATCTTCATTGTTTAGGGCTTGGGCCCATAAATGAAAGGAAAACATCATTACACTGTCCTTGAAGGCTCATTATTCCAGTAGTGGAGAACAGGTTTAAAGCAGGACAACTATCTGATAAATATCCTGAGCATGCATGGTGTTTGGGTGTGATGGCACCGACACATTATAAGCTAGAATAAGCATATGGTAGGGTATCCTATATATAGATGAGACGCAAGATCACAGGAGAGTCAAAAAAAAACAATATTAGGTAATTGAATGCTGATGGGACCAGTAAAATGATTCAAGGAAATTTCAATATACAATATTCCTTCAATACTAGAATGAACACAATGGGCAGCCCTGTAAGGTCTGTATTTTCCACTAGACACAGCAATAGTAGGCAAGCCAAGTAGCAATATAGCTGTGGCTAGGACAGCTATAAGACTTTTACCGGACACGCCTTGGGGGGAGATTAAAAGACACATTGTCCACC
This sequence comes from Hymenochirus boettgeri, assembly GCA_019447015.1. Classification (NCBI taxonomy): domain Eukaryota; kingdom Metazoa; phylum Chordata; class Amphibia; order Anura; family Pipidae; genus Hymenochirus; species Hymenochirus boettgeri. Next base: position 235,583,397 of record CM033472.1, read on the forward strand.
CTCAAGCTAAATTTAACCTCTACTGGCTCCTGGCTGTGAAGAGTAGTGAGCTGTCCTTCCTGTGTAAATGTGTTCCGCCTGCCTCCTTGTCCCTTCTGAGAGGACTGTGACGTGCAGGGAGCCCTATTTCCCCCACCTTCAGAGCCCTACCTCGCTGGCATCTCCTACCTAAAAACACTTTTCTAGAGTGTGGCCTCCCTGCCCCACCCCCAACCATATGTATCAGATTTCTAAAAAAAGATATGCATGAACCCTACTTTGTTTCCTGCACTTGTGGGGTGTTGGTCTCTCCATTGACAGCAGCAGTCGTCTGGAGACCGTCTGACGTTCCGGCCCTGCTTTCAATTTCCAGCAAGCAGGTATCCAGATCGAAGCCGCAGGAGGCAAAGTGTTCCATAAGTTGAGTTCCGAATCTTTTTTTAGAAATCTACATCTGGTTTGGTTGGGTGGGCAGGGGAGCCCTAAATTATACTAACAGTTTTGTTAGGTGGGAGAACCCTTAATATTATAATAATATAGTGAGATGCTGTGATTCAGGACAGAAAATAATACTAGGAACATGAGGGGCCATAGAGAGAATTAAAGACATTTGTATATAAATACTATGTGAATTCCCATTGGCTAGTAATCTGTGACTGCGCCTCTCATTTTCTTAGAAATACGCTTTGCCAGGATCAGTGTCTTCCAAATTAACCGCTGCACCTTATCTGCCATCAGCACCATAATGATATCGCTCCTGCACTGTTCCAGTTTATGACCTTGAGCCTCTCAGACTTCAGAGAAGCCCATCAATATTCCTTGGAGAATGACACAGTTTCCCGCTCTACAAGTGACATGCTACCGTGTGGAATATACTTGAATTTTCCTCCATCTTCTGGCTTTCCTCCCTCCGCTGTGGGGAGGATCTTTATGCACTGACGAAAACACTGAATAGATGTTTAACCAAAGCAGTTTACCATAACGCCGTATATCATATTTTTATTATAATATCTCTAAGTGTTTTATATGAGTTTTTTTAAGGTTAACATTATTAGATATCCTAGTTTTTTTGCTGTCAAAATGCTGCGGTGACTCATACACTTCCTCTTGTCTGTCCCCTACTGTTCCTAAATCAGGGATATCTGCCTGTATCTCCTCTGACTACTAATACGCCCGCATGCTGCGACTGGTGAAAATCTGCTAAGAGGCAGTAAGTCGTCAGCAACTGCCGTAGCAACCAGGATACGATCCGCTCTCTTTCAACATTGGTTTTTTACCCTGCGATGGGCATATTTTTAATACGTTGCCACTCTTTCCGGTCTAGTATCACATGTCCAAGCCCATTTCAGGCAGAACGTGATGTCAGATACCTTCATCCTTGAAATATGTTTTTCCCAGCCGCTGCAGACGAGCAAACCACCACAGTTTTTGGTTTAGGTCCTTACCTAGAGAGAAGGCAACTCACCCCTTTAAATGCCTTGTGAGAACCTTCGTTCCTGGTCATCGCCTGTCGCAATCAATCGTGTTTACAGCAGATATATCAATGTTCGCGCTATGTATAAACTGTTGCAGCCATGGCTCCTGTATGGTAGAAGAGAATCTGTGTCTTCAAAATACAAGTTCCCCATAGGTAAATTAATTGCTTTCTTGTGGTGTGAGATCCACTTTTGTGGTGAATTATCTTAATATCAAGACAAGATGAATTGGCTGCACCTACAAAAACAATTGCCTGTAAGAATAGTTGCGCCCTGTCGATTTGGTTAAGAGAACCGGACTATAAGGAGTTCCTCTAACTTGGTACAATGAACTGCTTTGGTTTATTATAACCTAAAAAAACACTGCTATTATCGAAGCTCAATCCAGTTGTGGATGCCAGTCTCTTTTCTTCTTCCTCCCTCAACCTTTTCAGCAATTCTACTTTTAACCATAACTCTTATAGATGGTTCTGATAGACACAATAGGAATTATCCACCAGTCATGGAGAACTAGGGGAATAATTGGTCATTAGCAAACATCCACGATCAAGATATGGTTTAGTGGTAAGTAGTAGTGTGGCCCCTTTAAGGTAGTAGAAATCACCTGCACCTTAAAAGTAATTGTTGCCTTGTAAAGAGAATGAATTCTAGAATAATAATGTTTCTTAAAATGTATTCTAAACAATTTGCTAGTTTTTAGAATTCATTCAGGTCTTCTAGTATTATTTTAGTTTCCTTTCCTCCTCTTACATCTTTAATTAAAGGATGTAGTAAAACACAAGCTCCTGTTCTGTGATGTTTAGTAAAATTCACATCATTAATATATACCAATAATGTAGAGATTAGATATATTTCATTTTATTTGCTTTCTAATGAGAAGATTTGTTGTTGGGTAGGATATTTTCCTTATTATGAATCTATATAAAACTCCAAGGAAATTATTTGAGACATTACGATAATAGTGTAAAAAGAAAAATCCCTCATTCAAGTAGCTGGAAAAAAATCAGCAATTATTTTCATCTCGAAGAGCAAGAAAACATTTAAATTAAACGTTTATGAATGTTACAGAATATTTTTTCCTGTTGCGAAAAACATGCACTTAGTAGAGCTTTCCTTTGATATATCTTATCATAGAGATAAATTCTAGTGGGAAATGGGTCCTACATTCCATATAAAAGACAAAAGGATCTTCAATCTTCATTTGCTGTTGAGGAATGTGACTGTAGATGTTTTTTCTGTCAGATCCATAGGAGATCTATTTATACTGCCCGTTAGCGATTAATTAAGAGGCTGTTTTATGACAAACCGAGTAACACCTTCAAAACACTTTGGGCTTAGTTTCCGTAAGACCCTAAACATGAATAGATTTAATGACTCCTTTTTATCCTCTTTTATAATCGGTACGGATCGGCTCATATTCAAGATTGGGTTCACCAAAATATGAACTTGCCACTAAGCAGAGATACAGTACCAAACTGTGAATCCTGGGCAACTGCTTGTGTACTTGTCAGTTCCACCACCGCTCACCCTTTTTTTTTGAGGGGAATGAGGGTGCAACGGGGAATTGATAGGAGAAAAACAGCGCAGTGCAGCAGGATCATCGAGTAGGTAAGTCTGTGATCTCGCATTAGGGGGCAATATCAGAGACCAGAAGCATAGTACTGCTGTCTCCATTAGAAATTAGAAATAGATTAAAGAATATGTTTTATTTTTTGGTGACTATTCCTTTAATGGAAACAAATTTACCCTGTTCAGTAACCTGCTAGTGTAATTGTAAAAACAATATGGTTCTCTTGCTGGACTGGGGGGAATACATAGCCCAGTGTTAAAGGCAAGACCACCTCTCAAATTTTAAAAAACAATTATAATAGGTAAATCCCCCCCAAACCCCAAAACTGCAAATAGTTAGAAAGTTTGAAAGATGTAAGACTAAACCGTGAAATGCTGGCTGATGTTCTGTCCTCTCTTCTTCCTCTTCTTCCAGGTGCTTAGTTGTTGATGTAACAGTTGACAACACAAAACCAGTAACTGAATGATCATTCCCTAGCTGGACTCTTTTTGAGGCATGTGCGAGCTTGTAAAAAAGCTTGGAGAGAGTTGGAAAGATTTTGAGAGGCAGAGGGGAGTAAATCATTCTGCCTGCAAACAGATTAGTTTTTTCCTAAGGGGGGGTGTTATTTACCTCAACATAATTTTTCCTTTTAGGGTGACATATTTCGTGGCTAGTTGTTTGTATAGTATTAAACCATCTTTGATGTCTCTAGAATATGGAACTATGTAGTTGCTTGTGGGTATTAGAGGGAGAATCAAACAAAAAAATGAATCAGGTCAGAATTTTCCAAAAACTGTATTCAAATGGTGCCTGTTCTGTGCGAGAACACAACACCCAACATGCTGAGAGGATCCAATCTGTCTATTGAGGATGTGATGAAAACCAATCCCCCTGTGTCCATTAGATTTGGGAAGTTGTTAGTTTTGTACTGACTGAAGATGAACATACTAGTGCCCCTGTTAATAATGTCAAATATATGGAAAGTATTTATTGCAAAGAAGCATATAGAAGGTAACTTGTCCAAGCCTAAGCTTGTAGATCATGTTTAGATACCTGAGGATGGTAGAAATCCTGTGCAATAGAGATGCTATAAACTATATTGTACCTAGAATATATAGAATGACACAAGGGGGGTTATTATAAAGCTACTTACAACCCAGAACTCCAAACATTTATTTTATTGCTTTATCAGAGATCCTCAGGTTTTTTTGGTCTTTTATTTTTTATAATAAAGAAATGCTACTGAAAATTCTTATTTCATAAGAGTGGTTTCAGGAGTAACGTCACGATAAACCAACCATCTTTTCGTTTTATTACCTATGGACATCAGCACAGAACATCTCAGATCCCCAAATTTAAAAAACATTAATCTTCCAACTCCCTGTAAACCTTAACACTTCAGTATCCACCACAGAATCCCTTCCTTCTGTTACCGACCACAGCTTTGAGCTTGCAGTCCCCCTCCCTGCTACATGGAATTGTTAGTGTCTCCAGTCACAGTGGGGGAAACGCGGAAGAATCAGTCGAGTGTCATTTCTGTTTATATGCTATGTTATGAGATGCAATTAATAGGTGAACGAAGGCATGGGCCTATACATTGAAAACGTGAGTAAAGGAAAAGATGGTGACAGACCGTTTAGATTTCTGGGTCCGAATCTGTTTCGGAAAACAGCATAGGTCCCAAGGTTATGTCAAACCTACAACCTGAACTTGTAAGAAAAACTAATGTTCTAAAGCTGGGTACACACGTAACATAAGCCCCGATACCGTCGAATCCGACGGTAATCGGGGCTTTATCGTTACTGTGTGTACGTTCGTTTTCCAGAACGAGCGCGCGGCCGCGAACGATCGGTTTCCGGCCGTAACTCGTCGGGAAAAGCTGAAAATTTTCCCATCGGCCGCGCTAAGACTCCTTAGGGATCTAGCGCGGCCGTTGGAAACACACAGCCTCGAGCGTTCTCCCTAAGGGAGACGCTCGGGACTGTGTTATGCAGATCTTGAAGATATGGGCAGACGATTCTTGCCGATCCTGTCCTGTCCCATCTTTCAAAAATCTTGTAACTGTGTGGTCCTAGCTTTAGCCCTCGTCACACCACGTCCGAGCGAACAACCCCGCATGAAGAACGTCCGCTTTGGTCCGATAATCGATGTCTTGTAATGCATTTTGGTTTGGGGGTCAAAATAGCTATGTCCTGTACTAACCTTAGCAGGATTCACCACGTTTTCCATGTACATTTCCGATTGGGCCCCCTTGAAGCTTGAGAACCCAGTTAAAATTTCCCTTTTTCTGCTTTCAAAACTGCATGTTTTTCCTTTGTCAAGTTTGTGAGCTTTAAATTTCATGAAATTCTTTTCACTTAATCCGCAAGGAGAAGAGGAGAACTGACAGTTTGCCACCAATAGTAAGGCAACGGCCAACACTGCACGCAAATAGCAAATGCATGCGATTTCTGCGCAATTTTTTTTTCGTCGATTGCGATTTCCTTCATAAGTATAGAGAAACGCATGCGCATTGAGATTAACAATGCAGCACGCAAATCGCATCGCACCGCAAACGTGCGTTTTTTGTTGTTGCCCGTGTTTTTTCAACTGATTTGGAAAATCCAACACATCGCAAAAAAAACGCAGCAGTGTCCCTAGCCCTAAGGCAGCAGTGTGCCACATCGTTCCATAGATGTACCGCGGTACTATTCCTGTCCTAGTTGAGCACCACAAAAAGTCACTATTCCCTTCAATGAACGGGCAATTTACTAAAGCCAGTCACGGTTACCAGATAGAAAATGAATAGTGGGTCCTAGTATACAGGGCAGCAACTGTCTATTCTAAATCACAAGGCCCTCTATTCCCCTGCCTGTTGTTAAACCAGCATACCAATCTCAATCACACATTGTGGCAGGTTACAGATCCACACTTAGACACCGGTAATAGTAGAATGTGGTCATGTAATCTCTTCCCATTCATATTGGGTTCACATTCTTCAGTGACTCCCATCAGGTAGTTTTCCTTAAAATCTTTAACTGGGAATCCGTTTTGTAAAGCAGTACTGTACTGATCACGTTTACGCCATGTAATTTAAATCCATACCTCGCCTGTTTGTATGGTGTTTGGATAGAAATAAAGAACTTAAAAGAAGTAGTGCAGGGATACAATCCCCAGATAAAGGTAACATTTTAGTTCGAATCTTCTATCCCATATCATGATACTGCTGGTCAACTACAGGCTAGAGAGAGAGAGACAGCTGGACAATACATGACGGTCCTGGGGCTGTTTAGAAGATAAGAGATAACTAGCCCTCCCATGGGGTTAAAACTCTCGCTGGCAGCTTTTGATTTCCGATATCATGCGTGTCAATGTTATTGACTGTAGTGGGGTTGGTTTTTTCAATATGAAATCATCAATAAACATTATACATTGAGCTTTGGCTTGTACTATCCTACCAAAACAAAATCTAAGATGGGAAACCCTTTACAACATGTCAATCAGGTCTAGAAGGAAATGGGTTTTACCTTGGAGGGGAATGTGTGGTGTCTGGTATACCATCGGCATGACAAAAGCCCTCGTGTGTGGTCCTTTATTTAAGTAAACATAATCTGGGACTGTCCCCTGGTAACAGATGTTTTCATGATTAAACACGCAGCCTGACTAATTATGCGCTGTTCTGAGCTGGTCCACAAAGCCATCAATTGGTCAGGAAGATTAAGATTCTTGAAGGAATAAAGCCTGATACTAAGACAACATGTTCATTTCCACCAGCTTGGCTACAATGTTGGTATAACAAGGTGGATCACTTACGGGGGCGATTGACATGCAATGTGTAATAACAGCAAGAAGAGAGCAATCGTCTGAATTCTGCACCATCAACATGAAAAGAAAACTGCTTCATAAAAATCTGCTTAAGTTGCCCACAGTGTGGCGGCTGTTATTTCGGCAAATTTAATTTGGAGCCTTTTCAGGAAACCGCTGTGATAGAGAAAACTAATTATAAGCACAACTCTTATTTTATTGGGGTTTTTGTCTCTTACCATATTTTGAGGTCCTACTGAATTTATTACCAGTTAACTACTTTCCTAAATGGGAAAGACATGAGCTTTGTTTTGAATCCCATTTGCAACTCTAGACTATCAACTTTTCTCTGACGAATAAAATAAAATTGTTATTTTCTTCTCTTGTCTATGGTGGGTTCTGTGCTATCTATGCCCGCCATCTTGCAGCCTTCTCTGAAGTTTTCAAAGGGCAGTAATACTTTACAAATCTGAGTGTTCTCTGTATCCTCCCTTACTATTCTTTCTTTCTGCCTTTGTTAGAGATAGGAAAAGTGCCGGTGACACTGTTTTGTGAGAGGAGTCACAGAGCAACTCATTTCCACTGCTTTAGTATAGGGTCCAGTTTAACCTCAACTTCTGGTACGCAACAGGTCACCGCTTGTATTCATCTTGCAATAATATACTGTTATGGTAGGGGTTTTTTTTGGGGGGGGGGTTTATTTCTCTTTTCAACAAGATTTTAAAGAGCTGTCTCTATAATTTGCTTCTTCTCATTGCCATTATTTTAAACATAAATTTATATCAAAAATAAAGGGAACCTGACCAATTGCCTCTCGGATTATTCCCAGTTCTAAATCGGTATTTAATATATACAAAACACTAATTTTAAATGTATGGATGATTATATATAGATTCATATCTAGAGCTATTTTCAGATCAATGCCGGTGCCTTGCACTGTTATGACTAAAAGTTTTCCATTCATCAGACCTGGACCAATCCGGACTTTGAGTAGTTTATCAGACATTTCACAATTTGAAAAGTCTTTTCCTTACCACATTTATATCCCACCTGGTCATATTTAAATTGGTCCAGGAACATCATACCATCTGGAATGTTTCTATTTTCCACCAACTGTGGATTGGAGCTGAATCACAGGTCTTGGATATCCTTTGAAAGTCCGCTGATGGGTTTTGGGTGAGATTAAAAACCTTCATAGATTTCCCAAGGAAGCGGGAAGAAAAGTATCCAATTCCAATATTTCCGTATTCTATTTAGTTCTCTTGACTCTGGGGATTAACGTCTGACCCTTAACTTCTGCTTTTTTGTGCATTCCTGTTTTTACAGATTTTTAAGTATGCAACCTTCCAAGGGTTTTCCTGTACAGAATATTCGTGCCATGCATTTAATTAAAGTTCTGCGCGGTAACCTTTGTTTCATACGACTTGTATGATGTTCCGCAATGAAGTAAACTATATCTGAGGCCAAACCACAATTAACGCTACATTCTTCCATTGTGGGTAATAATCCTTTATATGGGAGAAAGGAATCGTCACTGTTGATAAACGGCATCTAGTAGTGTCCCATTAGCATCTTGGATCAGGTTCATTAAACAGCTGGGGCAGTCAACCATTAATAATTCTTAATTTAGGCAACTTACAAGTCAACAGACCCTGCTTATCCAGAGCGGCTGCCCAGAAAAATGGAAAGGTCTAAATAAAATATTTACAAACCCTCACATATAAAAGTGACTTGGGATTGTCTGTTTCAAGTTCTTAGAAGGTACCAAAGCAAGCCTAGAGTTCCTTAAAAATCGAGGTTTTCTAGTTGTATTTCCGTTCAGGAATTTTACACCAACATTCTGGCCAACAGGCTCATTCAGGGAATGAATTAAGGGTACTTCCACTCCCCCCCCCAAACCCACTTTAGTTTTATAATCTACCTGTCTCTCAGGATGCTCCCACCTGAGTACGCTACTTCACACCGCAGCCAATCCCTCGCTGTAATCCTCTTATATCAACCTGGTACTGATGTCCGTTAGGCCTATAGTGTACTCATGCTGAGTTTATCGTTGGCGATTACAACAACACGCTTCGCAACCGAGTGTGGTAAGTAGTTTGGCATATTTAATAAACTGCGCGTATCCGCAGGTTGAGTTAATTTAACATCACCGGTCAGAATGTACCAAAAGTCGTTAATAACGAACGTCGATGGTAAATACCGACTGCTGTAGTGAACTACCGAATGGGTAATCTATGAGGTTGTTAAATTTTTCAATTTTCGTTATCGTAGACTTATACGATCCGGATACGAAAATTTACATGGGTATCGTAAATTTACGATCGTACACCACTCGTTAATCTCGGGGGGGGGGGGAAAAGCGATAACTGCGGCTTATCAAATGGAGCCTTATAATCTTCCTTAGCCAGTGGGTGCATCTGAGACAGGTAAGATTTAAATGAAATTGGGCTTTCGGGGGGTAATCTTTCTAAAAAACTTAAGTATTTTGGGGCTGGAAGTTACTCCTTTAATTAGAGTACCATACGACACTCACTATATTTTCGATTAGAAGGACCATCGTAATTCGCCATCTTAACTTGAATCTTGAAGTTGTGTGTGATGGAAAATGATTTTGCCTATAAAGAAAAGGTCCAATAACAAATTGTCGCATTGTTTCACCTTAAAACGGTCCAAATATCCACCTTGTGCCATGGGCATGGCTTTAGATTTCCTTCTGTTTAGACTTACAACGTTTCTGACAAGCCGCTCTGGACCAATCATTTTTCGTTGCATTTTCCTAGGCCGGAAGCATCAGTAAGTAACTGACACTTTCCCAAGTGACAGTGACTATGTAATATCTATTTGTGTATGGCACACATCATAGTTACAATAGTTTTAATAAAGAACCCTTTATAATGCAAGCTGATATAGTTGGGCATATTTTAAAAAATATTTGCAATACCAGTGGGTTATGGCTAAAATTACCATTTACGGGCCACAATGCGAACATCTTCGATCTGCATTGTTAAAATTCTGTGATCAAGATCTTAATTACGACACGTGGTTTAAAGGCGTAATGATAATATGGCCCATAGTGGAGCAACTAGCAGTACGGCTAGCTTGATGTCAGGTAAAGGGTCTGCTAGCTGACCCATGAAGGTTCTTTTTTGCCCTGAGCACTGCTGGGACTTGTAACTATTATATTTCTGTGGTTTCATTAGAATCAATGCATTAGTAGGATAATTAGGGACGTCCCATTAGGGATGCTCTTTCACATGCTGGAGCATTTTCCACCAGGTGATTAATATTTCATGAAATATCGAATAAATTTGACCTCTCGTCACCAATGGAGTTTCATTAATTACATGTTTTTTAATCACACCATAGTAATTAGTTTCCATGCACCGGTAGTACGACATTGGTTATCTAATTATGGCCGTAAAGATTTTGTTTCATTAAAAAGATATCTCTCTACTGTGTATATAGCATATCCCCTTTCATTGCCAAAAAGGATCGCAATCAAGCTGCTGGAGCTGCCAATACGAAAAACATGAAGTCTGTTTCTGTCCCCCTAGTTGTTGCCATAAACTTTAACTGTTAAGTTCAGATCTTATGTTAACTATGCTAATTTTCAAGGTGTTGTTTTGTGCTATCCCAACGCTAGCATGATCGCAAGTGGGTGGCCACCTGGTGGCCCTGCCAATCATTTGTGATGCACACGTGCCTCCGATAACAGAATAGGGCAGCACAAACGCTCGTATGAAACGCTGCGTTTGTGAATTTCCTCACAGGTTATTCAGCTTTGTAGTGAGGCTGGCGCCTCAACCAGATACATTTGCACATTGCACCAATTGGTTACTGTTTAATCGTAGAATTTTTAGTGCTCAATTAATAGAACGTGCTATCCATAAGAACTAGCAGGGTCTCTGCCATCGCCACACTGCCACAGTCCAGTAATCATGTGGCTCGCTGGCTTATGTGGGGCGGGTAAGGTAATGTTCGCATTATTTTGTCACCGCACATTTTAAAGTTGTTCATTACGCAACAACCTTAATAGCAGAACAAGAATTTAATCTCAAGAGTTTTCCATTGTTTCTTAAAATGACCTGGCAAAACACTCAATACAATCTAACCAATTACGCACAGTAGGGCCATTGCTCTGTACATCTTGATTTGGGCATAGTTGCTTGTTTTTAAATCTTGTCTGTGAGATGACGACAGAAAGTTCATTCAAATGAAGAGCCCAGTGACCAATTCGCCATATACGTAATAAATAATGGCTCACTTCTTAATAGGAAATAGACTCATTGTCTATACACTGTGACCTGCAAACCAACTCCTGACTATCACGGCTTCTAGATAGCTGTTTGCATGTCCGTATTGTTGTAAACCGGTACGCCTGGAAATAACACTACTCAAAATCCGAACCGGTACCAGATTTACCGCGTAGTTTGATATTTGCTTTAAACATATCAACTTTGTAACAATATAGCAGACCGAACACTAAATAAATAAGGGTAACGGTAGTCCAAATGACACCCCGCATGGGAATTCTATGGCGATCATAAATCTACGATTTCTTACCACCCGTAATTTAACTATCTGTAATCGAAAATTTTACAATCGTAAACCTAACATTTTAATCTCTGTCGTTTTACGACCGTATTTATAAAGCGATAGCGCGGCTTTATAACTATGGCCCATGGTTATCCAGCATCACCATACCCTACCCTTCCCTGCTCTAAACCATGTGACAGTGTCCCTCTCTCTGTGTGGGAGGGCGTTAACAAAAAGACAAAAAGAACCAAAATGTACAACACGAAATATGATGCAAGTCACAAGCCAATGTGAGAGGTGAAATTTATTACAAACCAAACATCAATATCAAAGTTTTTTCGAGGGTCTAGGCCTCTTCATCCAGGTTTCTAATGAAGAGGGCCTTAGACCCTCGAACTTGTGATTATTTTATGTGTTTTTTGAACTACACTCCTCTCGCCTTGGAGTGAAATCAAGAGGTCTGAAACCCCCGGTGGACAAGTGGTGCATATGGACTGCTTTCACACCTTACACAATCCCTGCCCTTCATTCCTGTAACTCAATCTCTTCCCTGGTTCTTCTTCTGCTTTCTCCTGCATTGAGCATGTCCACCTCAGATTGACGAAGGAACTAGTATTTTGTGACCTCAGAATTTTAGAACCTCTCCCCCCCCTAACTTTCTGATCAGTGTTTTTTTTTTTCAATCTTGGGCTGTGCACACGTAGAGAGGTTGTTTGAGACCATTTTAAAAGGTAGGAAACCAGTGTCATTCATTTTTAATCAAAATTGTTTTTGGATACCCAGTTTCCCTTTAAATATATTATTCAAACATGTAAGTAGGGAAACAAAATAGTTTTAGAACATTTAGATATATTAAATTCATTGCATTGCACATTAATGTTGAATTATTTCCAGGGAGTTGGTCAAAAGGTTAATTTAACACAGTACCCCTGGAAAGGTCAATATAATTGTACGCCGTTGGCCCTAAATTTACGAGGTTTAAAGGTCATGGTAACAGGGCCTTTACCCATAATGCGGAAAATACAAGTACTGTAATTAAAGAAGTTTGTAAATAATGCCTTTTGGTTTTTATTGACTACTACAATCCATACCCACCATCATACCAACATGTGCCCAGGGCGTCAGTCGGTCAGAGTGAAGTAAGCCTATTCCAATCGAGATAATAAGCATTGTACCCTTTCTTTCATTTAGGAACACTGGGGAGATACAGTGTCACATTTTATCCTCACTGAATGTCACCTTCTATTTATTCCTTTTCCAATATGTGAAAATATAAAGCTTAGAAACCGGCAGCAATGCCAGTCCAGCTCAAGGAGATCGCTTCATACTGAGTAATAATCTTTTAGTCAACATAAGTACAGCACCTACTGCTGTGGTTTGTTTAAACTCACAATAGTTTATTGTTGTATAAACAACTCCAAGCCACATTCCTTGCTCAAATTCCAGCTACATCAATCCTTCCCTTAACTAGTGTCAAGATGGGCCTATTTATACAGCTGGTTGGTACCGGTGATTATCAAGTCCAGGGGTTTCCATATGGCTTTCATCCGTATTTTACAACAGGGCTGCCAATATAATAGGATTTATTCTCTTATTTTACAACTCTGGCATTATATCCCACCGTGGCATAAAAGACCACCAGTGACGTAAACTAGAAGCACTGGGCCCTCCATCCAAACTATGATCTGTCTTCAGTCCATGGGAGTAAAATTCTGGGAGAGGCTAGTTCTGTCATAGGCAAATAAGAAGATGAGGCCCTTGGCAGAACTCAGAGCAACACTCTGCGAACGGGACAGTATTCCCAATCAAAGGGATTTGCCAATCCTGGTGGGACGGCATGAGACAAGAGGAGACAGAAGGAGGAAACAGGAACCTTGCTTGAGTAAGATAGGGTATAGGAGGGGGCCTAGAAAAAAACCCATACCTATAAAGCCTAAGCTATCTGAGTAAATAAGATGGATTTTAAAGTGTACATACCCTTTTACGGGGCGGGTATCGTTTTTTTAAATAACTAACATAAATAAAGTAACCCGTGGGCCAGGTAAGCTGAGACACAAACTAGGTCCCAGGTTCGGAAATTTATCACAGCATCGTATCGAGTATTGCCTAACTAACCCTGTGATCCATACATCTCCAGCCCCAAAGACAGAAGAAATTTTGAATTTTCCCTTGTTTAAGGGAATCCCCAAAGCTTTAAATAGCACTAGAGAACCTCAGCCAGCACCAACTACTCCCCCCACCTGGGAGAGCTGGTCTGGTCTTGGATGATCAGTATGTCATAGGTTTTGGGGTATCTCACCATCCTTACATTCTTTCTCTTGCAGCTCAAATTCTTAACTTTAAATTGGGCCTACAATAACTATCTGGGTGCATTGTCACAATAGAACATATCAGAAGGAAACATGAACATCCCTTACGACCTTCAAGACACATGGACATCCTTAAGAGTGATCAAAAAAGGTTTAGGCTTCAGTTTCGGAAAGGGTTTTTTCACGGTGAGCACGGTAACGCTATGGAACTGTTCTTCCAGTGGACGTTGTAATGGCAGGGTCATTGGTATGTTTTCAAAAAAAAGCCTGGATGAGTTTCTGCCAACAAGAATGTTTACTGGTATGATACATAAGTAGAGTTGATCCAGGTATTTTCCGATGGCCACTTGGCGGTCAGGAAGGAATTTTTTCCCTTCAATAATTTTGTGTTTTTTAGGAGCAACAGTTAGGCAGAAATAAGGCTATGTGTAACGTTATATGGTCAGCATGAAGATTCCTGTTGCAGGAGGGGATCAGGTGTGTCACTGGGCACACCCTAAAGATATATATCATAGGGTTAATGATATCTGAACTTACTGTAAAAATAGGTGTGCCGTGCAAACATTTTAAATATAGATTGAATAGGGGCTATTTTTAGCTCCCTGACTATTTTTGTTCGGAAATGAGATATTGCTAGATGGGGTTTGGAGGATAACATATGTCTTTATTCACCTCAAATCCTATCTATCCTATCTATACTATAACTAAATGATATCAATCCTTGTTTGTTACACTAATCTTCTAAGTAGAAGCTTAAAGCTCTAGTTCAACATTAAATGAACAGACAGCAGCATTTAGGTATAAATTTAATTTACCTGTTGAAATGATCATACGGACCTCTGTATTCAAATAACGTATGTCAATTCCGTACTAGTATATTCTTTATGCAATGCCATCTTGGCCTTCAATATATTCCAGAAGTATAACCCTTCTTTATATAATGAAAGCAATACAACCCCATTTACTGAAATTACACACCCTTTATTAGAATTCTCCTTCATAAATGTTTCCCTATTATCGCTAATTATCTACATCGATACCAAAATACAGAGTTTTGTCCATTTTGAAAATGAATCGATGCTGCAAAGAAAACAGAATGTTTCCATATGAATAATGATTGTTTGCATTACAATTTCATGGATATTTATTTCTACATTTCTATTCGGTTTTTTTTACACACTTTGGTAAGGGGATCTCTTCCTTGAATTAATGAATAATCTGCTCCGAATCCACTAAATAAAACTGAATATGCCTATTAAGTCGTTTCAAACGATTTTTTACTCCGATTGTTATAGTACATTTGATAAATGATCATAAATTCAAACTACAAGCCGTAAATTTCCTGGATAATGCCAAATGGTAGACTTCATCCTACCATTGTCGTAGTTTAACTAATCTACCGTAATGACCGAGGTATCGTTAATTAAAGAAGCAACGTTTCAGTATAAATGTACACATGCTTACCAATTTTACGTGTTAAAATATGGCCCGAGGATTGAACATCCTCCAATTCAAGGATCATCAAATATAAGGAAGGCTACAATTTGCTATCAATTGTTTTACAAGTGAACTTTTTAAAGGTTAAACTGTGGTCCCTCTAGTTCTGACTATAAGTTTTTTTTTTTCGAGCCTCCCTGTCATGCCTTCAAAGGACCCTAAATCACGTCTAGATAACATTCGAACTGCTCTACCTGATATCTCTAGATAACATTTTACCATGATGAACTATGGTGTATGTACTTTTTCAAAAAAGGTAAAATGAATGTAACCTGGGGGCACGGAGGTAGGAATTGGTACGTTCTACCTCCAAGTATATGTTTATGAGGAGTGTCCGCACAAGAAAATATTCTTCTGCCAGGCTTTCTGAATGCGTCAGCCACTTATCTTTAATACGATGAAAACGTCATGTGCTGTGCTCCTCAACAAAACATATTGGGAGGTGGGAAATAAATCATCCTCCTTCCAGTCACCAGGGTACTATCTAAAAAGTATTTTTTATAGTCATAGTTGTCCATTAATCGGAATTTCACATCTTACGACAATTTTCCCCCAATTTCTTCCTGTTTTCCCCAGCATGTAAGTCTTAACAGGAGAATAATCCTCATTGAAATATCTGACTCCTTTCTGGCAGTTAACTGACGTTCTCAAGCCCCTCCTACATTTAACATATGTTCTCTAATGTCCGCGATGGGAAAATTGAAGTCAAAATGACTGTTTGGAGGACCAGAAAACATGAGTTACTGCAAATTATAATTCTCCCTTAAAATGACATGGGGGGCATAAAACAGTGATGTTTCACTTAATCAACTGGACAGCAGGAATTGAACATTCCAGCCCAATATATTTCTTTATGGGCTGATCCAAGACCGTGATTTGTCTTCCTCATTTTAACGTAATAGTTCACTCTGAAAACTGAACCATTTTTTCATCACTTGGAAACTCCACTTTGATACTGATATCAAGATGAATGCACCAGGTGTATCAATAAGAACAAGGGCTTCGTAATCAACTTGTTATTCGATCTTGTTTTTTTCCCATTACAGGACAAGGCAAAAAGATACCAAAGCCATCATTTTTTTTGCACTACAATGTAGTAACTATAAGGGAAATTTTAAGTATAAACTTTGAATTGGCTTGAACTACTGTATTTTTGGAAAGGAATATTGTGTGTTGTGCTGCAGATTTTAAAACTCAATAATGTCAATGATGCACGGACATTGTTGTTTTTTTACTTACCCTTTAAAATATGTCACATGACGTAAAGGTAAGTCAGTTGGTAGTGTGTGTATTCATATCAGGTTGGTGGGATACAAATACTAACTTTTTTGATGATTGGTCAAAATTAGTTTTTTTTTACTTTAGTGCCCGTTCTTATGGCTGCCAGTGGGAAGGTTGGTGTGTGGTCGGTGGTGGGGTTCGTGTGGTGGGGGGGGTGTGGCTATAATTGATGGAATAAGTCAGATCGTAGATGTGTGTCCCGTGTCGGGTGAGATTTTTAAAAAAAAAAAACTTTTTGAATGATTGGTCCAAATTCGTTTTTTTTACTTTGGTACCCTTTAAGTTATGGCTGCAACAGTAATGGAGTGGGTTGTCATAGTTGTGTACCTTTATTACGGTGGGGGGTTAAAAAAACTAAGTTTTTTTTGATGATTGATCAAAATTTTGCTTTTTTGACTTTAGTTACCCCTTTACAGTGTGGCTTCCACATAATGGATAAGTAGATCCGTAGGTTGTTGTGTACCCATGTCAGGGTAGTGAGAGTTAAAAAAAAACTGTTTTTGATGATTGGTCCAACATTAGTTTTTTTGACTTTAGTTACCCTTTATGATGTCTGCAACGTAATGGAGGTGGTCAGTAGCTGTATATACCCTTTATCACGTGGGGGTTCAACAACAAAGGTTTTTTGATGATTGATCAAATTTGCGTTTTTGACTTTAGTTCCCTTTTAAAGGGGCTGCCACAGTACTGGATATAATATCATAGGTGTGTGTACCCTGCGCCGTTGAGAGTTAAAAAAAAACTTTTTTTATGATTGGTCCCAAAATTAGTTTTTTTTTTTGACTTTAGTTTACCCCTTTAAGTAATGTCCTGCAACAGTAATGGAGGGGTAGGTTACAGTATCGTGTCTACCATGTATCATGTTGGGGGTTAAAATAACAAGTTTTTTTTTGATGATTGATCAAAATTTGCTTTTTGAACTTTAGTTACCCTCCTTTTAAGTATGCTGCCACAGTAATGGATACGTAGATTAGTAGGGGTGGTGTACCGTGTCGCGTGGAGAGTTAAAAAAAAAACTTTTTGATGATTGGTCAAACATTATTTTTTTTGACTTTAGTTACCCTTTAAGTTGTCTGGCACGTAGGAGGGGTTAGGTCCATACTGTGTTAATACCTGTATCATGTGGGGGGTTAAAAAAACAAGTTTTTTGATGATTGATCGAAAAATTTGCTTTTTTGACTTTCAGTTACACCTTTAAAGTATGTCTGCCACAGTAATGGATAAGTAGATTAGTAGGTGTGTGAACCTGGTCCTGGTTGAGGTGGTATGTCTCTTTTGTGTTTTTATAACCTAAACTATCTTTTTTTGAGGATATCTAATTTTTTTTTGACTTAGTTACCCTTTAAATATGGCTTCATGGGTAATGGAAAGGTAGGTCCTGTAGGTTGGTGGTACCTGGGTTCTGTGTGGGGGGGTTTGGGGGTATCCCAATTGGTAATTTATGACCATGAAAAAAAAATGTTGAAATATTCACATTTTGAGGATTGTTTACCATTTATCTATGGGAAAAAAATGTCCCGGAAATTCGCCATACACGGTAACGCTTCGCGATTCCTTAGCTAGAAGATAACACACTTCTCCTATATGCCCCGCACGTCGTAACCGATTTTCCATATAGAGAGTGATAGTGGCTCGGTGCATTGCCCTACATGGAATATAGAGAGTGATAGTGGCTCGGTGCATTGCCCTTGCCCCGTACTGGAATATAGAGAGCAATAGCAGCTCAGTGCATTGCCCTATATGGAATATAGAGAGCAAAGGTGGTTCTGTGCATTGCCATTCATGGAATATAGAGCGTGATAGCAGCTCGGTGCATTGCCCTACATGGAATATAGAGAGTGATAGTGGCTCGGTGCATTGCCCTACATGAAATATAGAGAGTGATAGTCGTTCGGTGCATTGCCCTATATGGAATATAGAGAGTGATATTGGCTCGGTGCAGAGTGCTAGAGAGTGAGTGAAGTATAGAGAGTGATAGTGATAGTGGCTCGGTGCATTGCCCTACATGGAATATAGAGAGTGATAGTGGCTCGGGGCATTGCCCTATGGAATATAGAGAGAGATAGTGGCTCGGTGCATTGCCCTATATGGATGGAGAGTGATAGCGGCTCGGTGCATTGTCCACATGGAATAGAGAGCAATAGGCTCGTGCATTGCCCTATATGGAATATAGAGAGCAAAGGTGGTTCTGTGCATTGCCATATGGAATATAGAGCGTGATAGCAGCTCGTGTGCATTGCCACTATGGAATATAGAGAGTGATAGTGGCTCGGTGCATTGCCCTAAATGGAATATAGAGAGTGATAGTGGCTCGGTGCATTGCCTACATGGAATATAAGGTTATAGTGGTTCGGTGCATTGCCCTACATGGAATATGAGAGTGATAGTGGCTCGGTGCATTGCCCTACATGAATATAGAGAGTGATAGTCTTTGGGCATGCATATAGGAATATAGGATGATATTGGCTCGGTGCATTGCCCTAATTGAAATATAGAGTGATAGGGGTTCAGTGCATTGCTCTATATGGAATTAGAGAGTAATAGTGGTTTGGTGCATTGCCTACATGGAATATAGAGAGTTATAGTGGTTCAGTGCATTGCCCTATATGGAATATAGAGAGTGATATTGGCTCGGTGCATTGCCATATGGATATAGAGTGATAGTGTTCGTTATTGCTCTATATGGAATATAAGAGATAATGTGGTTTGGTGCATTGCCCTAGGAATAATATAGAGTTGATAGTGGCTCATGCATTGCCCTACATGGAATATAGAGAGTGATAGCAGCTCGGTGCATTGCCCTACATGAATATAGAGTTTAGTGGCTCGGTGCATTGCCTACATGGAATATAGAGAGTGATAGTGGCTCGGGTGCATTGCCCTATATGGAATATAGAGAGTGATAGTGGTTCGGTGCATTGCATTATATCCTATATTTATATAGGGCAATGCAAGAGCAATATCACTCCTCTATATTCCATATAGGGCAATGCACCGAACGACTATCACTCTCTATATTTCATTAGGGCAATGCACGAGCCACTATCACTCTCATATTCCATGTAGGGCAATGCACCGAACCACATAACTCTTAATCATGAGGGAATGCACGAGCCACTATCATCTCATATTCCATATAGGGCAATGCAAGAGCCACTATCATACTCTCTATCCATATTAGGGCAATGCACCGAGCTGCTATCACGCTCTATATCCATGATGGCAATGACAGACAACACACACTTTGCTCTCTATATTCCATATAGGGCAGCATGAGCTGATTGCTCTATATTCCATGTGGACAATGCACCGAGCCGC
The DNA here is from genome assembly GCA_019447015.1 of Hymenochirus boettgeri. Taxonomy (NCBI): domain Eukaryota; kingdom Metazoa; phylum Chordata; class Amphibia; order Anura; family Pipidae; genus Hymenochirus; species Hymenochirus boettgeri. Next base: position 235,603,127 of record CM033472.1, read on the forward strand.
TATCACTCTACATTCCATATAGGGCAATGCACCGAGCCACTATCTCTCTCTATTCCATGTAGGGCAATGCACCGAGCCACTATCACTCTCTATATTCCATGTAGGGCAATGCACCGAGCCACTATCACTCTCTATATTCCATTTAGGGCAATGCACCGAACCACATCACTCTCTATATTCATGTAGGGCAATGCACCGAGCTGCTATCACTCTCTAATCCATGAGGGCAATGCACAGAGCGCTATCACTCTCTATATTCCATGTAGGGCAATGCACCAAGCACTATACTGTATATTCCATGTAGGGCAATGCACCGAGCCACTATCACTCTCTATATTCCATGTAGGGCAATGCACCGAGCCACTTCACTCTCTATATTCATTTAAGGCAATGCACCGACCACTATCACTCTATATTCCATGTAGGGCAATGCACCGAGCTGCACATCTCTATATTCCATGAGGGCAATGCACCGAGCTGCTATCACGCTCTATATTCCATATAGGGCAATGCACCGAGCCACTATCCTCTCTATATTCCATGTAGGGCAATGCACCGAGCTGTATCACCTCTATATTCCATGTAGGGCAATGCACAGAACCACTTTGCTCTCTATTTCCATATAGGGCAATGCACCGAGCTGCTATTGCTCTCATATTCCATGTAGACAATGTCCGAGCCGCATCATATACATTCCTATAGGGCAATGCACGAGCCACTATCTCTCTCATATTCCATGTAGGGCAATGCACCGAGCCACTATACTCTCTATATTCCATGTAGGGCAATGCACCGAGCCTATCACTCTCATATTCCATTTAAGGCAATGCACCGAACCACTATCACTCTATATTCCATGTAGGGCAATGCACCGAGCTGCCATCATCTCTTATATTCCATGTAGGGCAATGCACAGAGCCGCTATCACTCTCTATATTCCATGTAGGGCAATGCACCAAGCCACTATAACTCTGTATATTCCATGTAGGGCAATGCACCGAGCCACTATCACTCTCTATATTCCATATGGGCAATGCACCGAGCTGCACACTCTCTACATTCCATGTAGGGCAATGCACGAGCCACTATCACTCTCTATATTCCTATATGGCAATGCACCAAACCAATTCACTCATATTCCATATAGGGCAATGCACCGAGCCACTATCACTCTCTATATTCCATGTAGGGCAATGCACCGAGCCACTATAACTCATATTTCATGTAGGGCAATGCACCGAGCTGCTATCACTCTCTATATTCCATGTAGGGCAATGCAATTGAGCACTATCACACTCTATATTCCATGTATAGGGCAATGCACCAACCACTATTACTCTCGTGCATTGCCCTATATGGAATATAGAGAGTGATATTGGCTCGGTGCATTGCCCTATATGGAATATAGAGTGATAGTGGTTCAGTTATTGCTCTATATGGAATATAGAGAGTAATAGTGGTTTGGTGCATTGCCCTACATGGAATATAGAGTGTGATAGTGGCTCAATGCATTGCCCTACATGGAATATAGAGAGTGATAGCAGCTTGGTGCATTGCCCTACATGAAATATAGAGTTATAGTGGCTCGGTGCATTGCCCTACATGGAATATAGAGAGTGATAGTGGCTCGGTGCATTGCCCTATATGGAATATAGAGAGTGATAGTGGTTCGGTGCATTGCCATATATGGAATATAGAGAGTGATAGTGGCTCGTGCATTGCCCTACATGGAATGTAGAGAGTGATAGCAGCTCGGTGCATTGCCCTATATGGAATATAGAGAGTGATAGTGGCTCGGTGCATTGCCCTACATGGAATATAGAGAGTGATAGCGGCTCTGTGCATTGCCCTACATGGAATATAGAGAGTGATGGCAGCTCGGTGCATTGCCCTATATGGAATATAGAGAGTGATAGTGGTTCGGTGCATTGCCTTAAATGGAATATAGAGAGTGATAGTGGCTCGGTGCATTGCCCTACATGGAATATAGAGAGTGATAGTGGCTCGGTGCATTGCCCTACGTGGAATATAGAGAGAGATAGTGGCTCGGTGCATTGCCTATATGGAATGTAGAGTGATAGCGGCTCGGTGCATTGTCCTACTGGAATATAGAGAGCAATAGCAGCTCGTGTGCATTGCCCTATATGGAATATAGAGAGCAAAGGTGGTTCTGTGCATTGCCCTACATGGAATATAGAGCGTGATAGCAGCTCGGTGCATTGCCCTACATGGAATATAGAGAGTGATAGTGGCTCGGTGCATTGCCCTACATGGAATATAGAGAGTGATAGTGGCTCGGTGCATTGCCCTACATGGAATATAGAGAGAGATAGTGGCTCGGTGCATTGCCTATATGGAATGTAGAGTGATAGCGGCTCGGTGGCATTGTCCTACATGGAATATAGAGAGCATAGCAGCTCGGTGCATTGCCCTATATGGAATATAGAGAGCAAAGGTGGTGTCTGTGCATTGCCCTACATGGAATATGAGCGTGATAGCAGCTCGTGCTTGCCCTACAGGAATATAGAGAGTGATAGTGGCTCGGTGCATTGCCCTACATGGAATATACAGAGTTATAGTGGCTTGGTGCATTGCCCTACATGGAATATAGAGAGTGATAGCGGCTCTGTGCATTGCCCTACATGGAATATAGAGAGTGATGGCAGCTCGGTGCATTGCCCTACATGGAATATAGAGAGTGATAGTGGTTCGGTGCATTGCCGCCCTATATATTTGTCAGTTTTGCAAGATATACAGTAGAAACGTGCAGGAACAGTCTGTGTCTGGGGGAACACATTGAATATTCGTGCTGGATACCTTTCTTCAATAACACAGCAAAGAGGAGTCCAGCAGAGTGTAGAGAACACAGATCCTGCTCATTGTGCATACTGATTGAGTTCTCAGTCTGTTCTCCATTGAACACAGTTGGGTTGTGTCCTTTGCGCCTTCTTTTCTTTCACTTTGTTGTCCTTCTTTTCTGTCTTCTCTTTGCGTTTTATATTTCTAGTCATTGGCTTCTCTCTCCCTCTTCTTGGTTAACTGCCAAGCAGACTGTTTGTGGCTTGTAGTTTATCTCCGAGATCCCCAGTTGACTATTTATCTCTGTTACTCTGTGTTCCAGAGCTCACTTGATCTTCTGTAGCTCTTGCAACTGTTTTTGTTATTATTTATTGGGCTTTATTTCCCATCTCAGTGCTGGTATGTACTGCATTCATGTGTTAATCTAAAAAGGACCAGAAATATATGTGCAATACTTTACCGCAGACATTTCTATAACCACAATGGACTATGAGTGAGCTAGACGAAACCTTTGACTTTCCACCTATAATTGAATTACAGCCCCAGTATTCCTACAATGATAGATGTAGTGCCATAGATTTCATCACCCATCTACAGATCCATGGCTTATAGCAAGGATATACTGTATGCTTTGTGACCTCTTTCTTTTGGAAGCAAAAGACCAAAAGGAGTGCAGGGGGATATTAGTAGCTTCAGTCCACGACATCTATTGACAGCCATAGTGGTTCAGTGCATTGCCCTACATGGAATATAGAGAGCAATAGCAGCTCAGTGCATTGCCCTACATGGAATATAGAGAGTGATAGTGGCTTGGTGCATTGCCCTATATGGAATATAGAGAGCAATAGCAGCTCGGTGCATTGCCCTACATGGAATATAGAGAGTGATAGCTGCACGGTGCATTGTCCTACATGGAATATAGAGAGTAATAGCAGCACGGTGCATTGCCCTACATGGAATATAGAGAGTGATAGCAGCTCAGTGCATTGTCCTACATGGAATATAGAGAGTGATAGCGGCACGGTGCATTGCCCTATATGGAATATAGAGAGTGATAGCAGCTCTGTGCATTGCCCTACATGGAATATAGAGTTATAGTGGCTCGGTGCATTGCCCTACATGGAATATAGAGAGTGATAGTGGTTCAGTGCATTGCCCTATATGGAATATAGAGAGTGATAGCATCTCGGTGCATTGCCCTACATGGAATATAGAGAGTGATAGTGGTGCATTGCCCTACATGAATATAGAGATGATAGTGGTTCGGTGCATGTCCTATAGGAATAGAGAGTGATAGTGGCTCAGTGCATTGCCCTACATGGAATATAGAGAGCGATTAGAGCTCGGTGCATTGCCTACATGGAATATAGAGAGTGATAGTGGCTTGGGCATTGCCCTATATGGATATAGGAGCAATAGCCGGTGCATTGCCCTACATGGAATATAGAGAGTGATAGCAGCTCGGTGCATTGCCCTACATGGAATATAGAGAGTGATAGCAGCTCGGTGCATTGCCCTATATGGAATATAGAGAGTGATAGTGGCTCGGTGCATTGCCCTATATGGAATATAGAGATGATAGAGCTCGGTGCATGCCCTACATGAATATAGAGTTATAGTGGCTCGGTGCATTGCCCTACATAGATATAGAGAGTGATAGTGGCTCGGTGCATTGCCCTATATGGAATATAGAGAGTGATAGTGGCCGGTGCATTGCCCTATATGGAATATAGAGAGTGACAGCAGCTCGGTGCATTGCCCTACATGAAATATAGAGTATAGTGGCTCGGTGCATTGCCCTACATGGAATATAGAGAGTGATAGTGGCTCGGGTACATTGCCCTATATGGAATATAGAGAGGTGATAGCAGCTCGGTGCATTGTCCTACATGAGATATAGAGAGTGATAGTGGTTCGGTGCATTGCCCTATATGGAATATGAGAGTGATAGTGGCTCGGTGCATTGCCCTACATGAAATATAGAGAGTGATAGTGGATCGGTGCATTGCCCTATATGGAATATGAGAGTGATAGCAGCTCGGTGCATTGCCCTACATGGAATATAGAGAGTGATAGTGGTTCAGTGCATTAGCTATATGGAATATGAGAGATGATAGTGGTTGGTGCATGGCCCTACATGGAATATAGAGAGTAATAGTGGTTTGGTGCATTGCCCTACATGGAATATAGAGTGTGATAGTGGCTCAATGCATTGCCCTACATGGAATATAGAGAGTGATAGCAGCTTGGTGCATTGCCCTCATGAAATATAGAGTTATAGTGGCTCGGTGCATTCCCTATATGGAATATAGAGAGCGATAGCAGCTCGGTGCATTGCCCTACATGAAATATAGAGAGTGATAGTGGCTCAGTGCATTGCCCTACATGGATATAGAGAGGTGATAGCAGCTCGGTGCATTGCCCTACATGAAATATGAGAGTGATAGTGGCTCGGTGCATTGCCCTATATGGAATATAGAGAGCGATAGCAGCTTGGTGCATTGCCTACATGAAATATAGAGAGTGATAGTGGATCAGTGCATTGCCCTACATGAAATATAGGAGGGATAGTGGCTCGGTGCATTGCCGTATATGGAATATAGAGAGTGATAACAGCTCGCTGAATTGCCCTACATGGAACATAGAGAGGATAGTGGTTGGGTGCATTGCCCTCTATGGAATATAGAGAGTGATAGTTGCTCGGTGCATTGCCCTACATGGAATATAGAGATGATAGTGGTTCGGTGCATTGCCATATATGGAATATAGAGAGTGATATTGGCTCGGTGCATTGCCCTATATGAAATATAGACTGATAGTGGTTCAGTGCATTGCTCTATATGGAATATAGAGAGTAATAGTGGTTGGTGCATTGCCCTACATGGAATATAGAGAGTATAGTGGTTCAGTGCATTGCCCTATATGGAATATAGAGAGTGATATTGGCTCGGTGCATTGCCCTATATGGAATATAGAGTGATAGTGGTTCAGTTATTGCTCTATATGGAATTAGAGAGTAATAGTGGTTTGGTGCATTGCCCTACATGGAATATAGAGTGTGATAGTGGCTCAATGCATTGCCCTACATGGAATATAGAGAGTGATAGCAGCTCGGTGCATTGCCCTACATGAAATATGAGTTATAGTGGCTCGGTGCATTGCCCTACATGGAATATAGAGAGTGGTAGTGGCTCGGTGCATTGCCCTATATGGAATATAGAGAGGTAGTGGTTCGGTGCATTGCATATATGGAATATGAGAGTGATAGTGGCTCGTGCATTGCCCTACATGGAATAGAGAGGATAGCAGCTCGGTGCATTGCCCTATATGGAATATAGAGAGTGATAGTGGCTCGGTGCATTGCCCTATGGAATATACAGAGTTATAGTGGCTTGGTGCATTGCCCTATGGAATTAGAGAGAGTGATAGCGGCTCTGTGCATTGCCCTACATGGAATATAGAGAGTGATAGCAGCTCGGTGCATTGCCCTAATGGAATATAGAGGTGATAGTGGTTCGGTGCATTGCCTTAAATGGAATATAGAGAGTGATAGTGGCTCGGTGCATTGCCCTCATGGAATATAGAGAGTGATAGCGGCTCTGTGCATTGTCCTACATGGAATAAGAGAGCAATAGCAGCCGGTGCATTGCCCTAATGGAATATAGAGAGCAAAGGTGGTTCTGTGCATTGCCCTACATGGAATATAGAGCGTGATAGCAGCTCGGTGCATTGCCCTACATGGAATATAGAGAGTGATAGTGGCTCGGTGCATTGCCCTACATGAAATATAGAGAATGATAGTGGTTCGGTGCATTGCCCTATATGGAATATAGAGAGTGATATTGGCTCGGTGCATTGCCCTATATGAAATACAGAGTGATAGTGGTTCAGTGCATTGCTCTATATGGAATATAGAGAGTAATAGTGGTTTGGTGCATTGCCCTACATGGAATATAGAGAGTTAGTGGTTCAGTGCATTGCCCTATATGGTATAGAGAGTGATATTGGCTCGGTGCATTGCCCTATATGGATATAGAGTGATAGTGGTTCAGTTATTGCTCTATAGGAATATGAGAGTAATAGTGGTTTGGTGCATTGCCCTACATGGAATATAGAGTGTGATAGTGGTCAATGCATTGCCCTACATGGAATATAGAGAGTGATAGCAGCTTGGTGCATTGCCCTACATGAAATATAGAGTTTAGTGGCTCGGTGCATTGCCCTACATGGAATATAGAGAGTGATAGTGGCTCGGTGCATTGCCCTATATGGAATATAGAGAGTGATAGTGGTTTGGTGCATTGCCATATATGGAATATAGAGAGTGATAGTGGCTCGTGCATTGCCCTACATGGAATGTAGAGATGATAGAGTGTAGCAGCTCGGTGCATTGCCTATATGGAATATGAGAGTGATAGTGGCTCGGTGCATTGCCCTACAGGAATATACAGAGTTATAGTGGCTTGGTGCATTGCCCTACATGGAATATAAGAGTGATAGCGGCTCTGTGCATTGCCCTACAGGATATAGAGAGTGAGGCAGCCGGTGCATTGCCCTACATGGAATATAGAGAGTGATAGTGGTTCGGTGCATTGCCTTAAATGGAATATAGAGAGTGATAGTGGCTCGTGCATTGCCCTACATGGAATATAGAGAGTGATAGTGGCTCGGTGCATTGCCCTACATGGAATATAGAGAGAGATAGTGGCGGTGCATTGCCCTATATGGAATGTAGAGTGATAGCGGCTCGGAGCATTGTCCTACATGGAATATAGAGAGCAATAGCAGCTCGGTGCATTGCCCTATATGGAATATAGAGAGCAAAGGTGGTTCTGTGCATTGCCCTACATGGATATAGAGCGTGATGCAGCTCGGTGTGCATTGCCCTACAGGAATATAGAGAGTGATAGTGGCTCGGTGCATTGCCCTATATGGAATATAGAGCGTGATAGCAGCTCGGTGCATTGCCTACATGGAATATAGAGAGTGATAGCAGCTCGGTGCATTGCCCTACATGGAATATAGAGAGGATGATAGGGTTGGTGCATTGCCTTAAATGGATATAGAGAGTGATAGTGGCTCGGTGCATGCCCTACATGGAATATAGAGAGTGATAGTGGCTCGGTGCATTGCCCTACATGGAATATACAGAGTTATAGTGGCTTGGTGCATTGCCCTACATGGAATATAGAGAGTGATAGCGGCTCTGTGCATTGCCCTACATGGATATAGAGAGTGATAGCAGCTCGGTGCATTGCCCTACATGAATATAGAGAGTGATAGTGGTCTGGTGCATTGCCTAAATGGAATATAGAGAGTGATAGTGGCTCGGTGCATTGCCCTACATGGAATATAGAGAGTGTAGGGCTCGGTGCATTGCCTACATGGAATATAGAGAGAGATAGTGGCTCGGTGCATTGCCCTATATGGAAAGTAGAGTGATAGCGCTCGGTGCATTGCCTACATGGAATATAGAGAGCAATAGCAGCTCGTGCATTGCCCTATATGGAATATAGAGAGCAAAGGTGGTTCTGGCATTGCCATTCATGGAATATAGAGCGTGATAGCAGCTCGGTGCATTGCCCTATAGGAATATAGAGAGGATAGTGGCTCGGTGCATTGCCCTATAGGAATATGAGAGATGATAGTGGCTCGTGCATTGCCCTACATGGAATTAAGAGTTATAGTGGTCTCGGTGCATTGCCCTACATGGAATATGAGAGTGATAGTGGCTCGGTGCATTGCCACATGAAATATAGAGAGTGATAGTCGTTCGGTGCATTGCCCTATATGGAATATAGAGAGTGAATTGGCTCGGTGCATTGCCCTATATGAAATATAGAGTGATAGTGGTTCAGTGATTGCTCTATATGGAATATAGAGAGTAATAGTGGTTTGGTGCATTGCCTACATGGAATATAGAGAGTTAAGTGGTTCAGTGCATTGCCCTATATGGAATATAGAGAGGGATATTGGCTCGGTGCATTGCCCTATATGGAATATAGAGTGATAGTGGTTCAGTTATTGCTCTATATGGAATATAGAGAGTAATAGTGGTTTGGTGCATTGCCCTACATGGAATATAGAGTGTGATAGTGGTATGCATTGCCCTACATGGAATATAGAGAGTGATAGCAGCTCGGTGCTTGCCTACATGAAATATAGAGTTATAGTGGCTCGGGGCATTGCCCTACATGGAATATAGAGAGTGATAGTGGCTCGGTGCATTGCCCTATATGGAATATAGAGAGAGTGATAGTGGTTCGGTGCATTGCCTATATGGAATATAGAGAGTGATAGTGGCTCGTGCATGCCCTACATGGAATGTAGAGAGTGATGCAGCTCGGTGCATTGCCCTATATGGAATATAGAGAGGTGATAGTGGCTCGGTGCATTGCCCTACATGGAATACAGAGTTATAGTGGCTTGGTGCATTGCCTACATGGAATATAGAGAGTGATAGCGGCTCTGTGCATTGCCCTACATGGAATATAGAGAGTGATGGCAGCTCGGTGCATTGCCCTATATGGAATATAGAGAGTGATAGTGGTTCGGTGCATTGCCTTAAATGGAATATAGAGAGTGATAGTGGCTCGGTGCATTGCCCTACATGGAATATAGAGAGTGATTGTGGCTCGGTGCATGCCCTACGTGGAATATAGAGAGAGATAGTGGCTCGGTGCATTGCCCTATATGGAATGTAGAGTGATAGCGGCTCGGTGCATGTTCTACATGGAATATAGAGAGCAATAGCAGCTCGGTGCATTGCCCTATATGGAATATAGAGAGCAAAGGTGGTTCTGTGCATTGCCCTACATGGAATATAGAGCGTGATAGCAGCTCGGTGCATTGCCCTACATGGAATATAGAGAGTGATAGTGGCTCGGTGCATTGCCCTACATGGAATATAGAGAGTGATAGTGGCTCGGTGCATTGCCCTACATGGAATATAGAGAGAGATAGTGGCTCGGTGCATTGCCCTATATGGAATGTAGAGTGATAGCGGCTCGGTGCATTGTCCTACATGGAATATAGAGAGCAATAGCAGCTCGGTGCATTGCCCTATATGGAATATAGAGAGCAAAGGTGGTTCTGTGCATTGCCCTACATGGAATATAGAGCGTGATAGCAGCTCGGTGCATTGCCCTACATGGAATATAGAGAGTGATAGTGGCTCGGTGCATTGCCCTACATGGAATATAGAGTGGAGTTGGCTCGGTGCATTGCCCTCATGGAATATAGGAGAGTAGTGGCTCGGTGCATTGCCCATATGGAAGTAGAGTGATAGCGGCTCGGTGCATTGGCCTACATGGAATATAGAGAGCATAGCAGCTCGGTGCATTGCCCTATATGGAATATAGAGAGCAAAGGGGTTCTGTGCATTGCCCTACATGGAATATAGAGGTGTGATAGTGGCTCGGTGCATTGCCCTACATGGAATATAGAGAGTGATATCAGCTCGGTGCATTGCCCTACATGGAATATAGAGAGTGATAGTGGCTCGGTGCATTGCCCTACATAGAATATAGAGAGTGATATCAGCTCGGTGCTTTGCCCTACAGGGGCAATAGAGAGCAACAGCGGCTCTCCATACATATCCCTGTAATCTTATTTATATCTTATCTGCTTTCCTTTGATGCTAATGAAAAGAACGATTTATTAATATATATATATATTTATATATATGTTTTGTATTCAAACAACTATGGAAATAAAACCAACATGTTATTTAATAATATTAAAAAGAAAATTATCGTTTTTTAAGACTCCTGTGAGGTTTAGGCCTTAGCGATGACTTGAACACTATTCATGTAGAATTCTCATTCTGATGGGAGCTACAGCTACTTTGTCTTGTGAGACGAGCTCCAGGGGCAGCAAAGAGTATTGTAATTTACAGAAAATATCCACCAGGGTCAGAATGAAGAGTTACAAGGTAGATTTCAGTCTCTTCAGAAAAAAAAACCTAGTCCCTGCTCTCAATATCGTTCCTTCTAGAAATGAATTGTAAGGCTCCTTTGTGTTTGGATGTACTTTGGAGCTTGCATTGTTATACAGCGCCAGTGTTTTCAGTAGGTTTCTGACAGAAGATGATTTTGTAAACAAATAAAAAACCCACACATTATATTGCACATACACCTGATGCCTCAAATCTCCTCTGGGTTTCAAGTGTGATATAAAATAATGCAGAGATCCTGGGTTAGGAACCTAATCAACAGGAAGAAGACTCAGTGTAGCTCTGTAAATCGGAATGTAGAATATATTACTAATCACCTTTATGGAATGGAGATTTAGGGGTGGTTTGTTTAACAGTGAACTTCTAGCAGTTCCAGTTATTGTTTACCTAAGCAATCAGTATTAGTATTTTAAAATATATTACCTTGATCTCCCCTTAACTGAACAGGCATGTATAAGTTGGGTACAAAACTGGCCGTATGCATGCGACTTAAAGGACATGTTCACACATAAAACAAAAAAACTGGTCACATGTCCGCCACCTGCCTCCAACCACAACCCCAAATTATTAGATGTGTTACTAACCAGATATTTAAGTATAATTATTGCCTCCATTCTTGCAGAGGAGGCTGGCTCCTCCCTCCATGCAGTCAATCAAGACTGTGACTGCTGACATCACAAATAATTGAATGCTCATTTCCCTGCCTCCTCTGCACATGCTCAAGCTTATAAAAGCTCAGTGAACAGAAAAAGGAGTCAGATACCCTTTCCAGAACAAAAGAGAACTTATCATTGAATATCTGGTTACAAATGCTGACAAGTTACCAGTTTTTTGTTTTAGGTGTGAACATGCCCTTTAAGCAGACCATAAATGTCCAATTTCGCCAAATATCGACAGTGTTTTTTTGATTGACTGCTCTAGAATATTGAGCCGTTATTTGAATAAACAAAGATAGGATCAGGCAGAAGATTTCTTCTCTACCCCAACTTCCACAGATTTCAGTTTGAAATGCAAGATTGGCGACGCAAGGTGGAAATTTTCCGACCAAATATTCGATAGGCCAAAACAACCAAAAATTTGATTGGGGAAAAAAATCAGCTACCTGAGGAAGGGAAAGTCATATCCCCTGAAACGTTGTATGTTTTTTGCTCAATAAACCACTGAAAATGAATTAGTGTTCTCCTCCAACTTATTTGCATTGCCGTATTGCTGTGGCACTTAAGGTGGAGGGCTGGGAGGATTGCACCTATCAGTTGAAGGCCATGCCAAAGGGGGTGTGCTTGAGTGTACCCTATTGGAATTATTTGGAAAAAAATCAGCCCATGTATGGTTAGCTCTAGTTGAAATACACAGCAATGAACACTCACTGTACCCTGCATAGAGAGCGATCATTACGCACACTTTGCAGGGTTATAGGCTCAAACTTCTTTAAGTTAAGGAGCCAATAACAATTAAACAAAATTTCTGTATTTCCTGTCCAATAGAGACGGTCAGATCCAGTGGAATTTGGTGAATATTGTATGGAACATTGTATGGCCAGATTAACCCATTAAAAGGGAGATCTCAATCTTTTATTGTGAGATGTAAATAAATGATGTTGTAACCCTGCAATAAGACAGATCAAATAGAAGCTTGTAGTTGTAGGTTTCAGGGTATTTTGTCTTAGGCTGGGTACACACAGGGAAATTATTTGTCCCGGCCAAGCATTGACTACTAGCGAGCGCTTGGTCGGGACAAATGACTGTCGGTTGTGGCAATACTGGCCGCGGCCGACAGTTCACACGACTGATCGTGTGGTCCCATAGGGAACCGCACAATTATTCTGTGATTTACCAACGGGCATGATTGTCCGTTCGTCAGATCCAGTAAGATATTTTCGTCCGACTGACCGATACACGGTACTATCGGTCAGCCGATAATTTCTTCCCATGTGTACCCAGCCTTAGTCAATCTACAAGCCAGTGTTTAACATACTACAGAATGAGCAATTAATATGAGAACAATGAGAAGTCCCTGTGCACATTTCTAACACACTAATTCTATATTAATTAAGTGAAAGTCTTTAGTTTCCCTTTAAACCCAACACAAAACAAAGTCGCTTAGCTGACTAGATCCTTACATTAAGATTGTTCAAGCTTTGATTTCCGCAGAAGGAAATTTTGCAGACGATTAGCTTTTCATTTTCTGGTTAGTTGCCCATTAATCTTTTCACGGTGTAATCATTTGTATTAAATCAGAGATGTCCAGCCATCAGCAAACCGGCTGCCGTTGAGCTGGAAATCCTATTGTCCTTCTTTCAGGCGTTTGGGGAGCTACAGTTTAACAATGGATAACGTTGCTGGAAACAATAGCTTTTAATTGGCGGGGTTTTTTTCTTGTAACATATAATGATCCACTGTTTGTACCCTATTATTTCCATTATATCACACTTGTACCAGCTATCGATGGCCACACCCACATTTAGGCTTTTAAAGGGTATCTTTACTTCAAATAATGTATATTTTTTTCCCCACTGCTCCAAAGCTTTTTTCAGATTTTAAATCTGAGCTGTAGATTCTGAGAAATCATCATTTAAAATCACAGCATTTACTGGGAAAGACCTGTCACTCCAGAAGCAGAAATTATGTGTCCCGTTCCTGTCCTCTTACTGGGATCTTTGTCTATCTGCCAATACACTTTCTGCAATATAAGAATAAGAGAATCAGCAGAGAAAAGAAGGCAGGGGGAGGAAGCAGGGGGAGGAAGTAGGGGGACCTGTAAGCAGAGCAGTGACTGATGAGGGTGTGCAGAACTTACAAGTGTTGCGGACACTACAAGCAGTGAGTAAGGGAGGCAGTTAGGAGTACTCACTAAACATTAATCATGTGACAAAGCAAGTAAAGATAAATATGTGAGTACCTCCATTTTACTTCTCTCACATTGTAGTTTCAGAAAATGAAAGTGAATGCTTAAGTGAGTATAGAGAACCTTTGAGAAACCCCATTCCGTTTACATTACAGAGTCTCCGTCTTGGATGATGGAACACTGAAGATTTCAAACATGACCAAGGCAGACGCTGGCAGTTACAGCTGCACGGCCAGCAATCACTTTGGAACAGCCAGTAGCACTGGGACCCTGGTGGTAAAAGGTGAGGAGGGGAAACTATCCACAGGACACGTTTCTGGAAACCATTTACATATATGTGATATGTGTGTCTCTCATCTAGATCCCACGCAGGTGTTGGTGCCACCCGCCAGTATGGATGTTACAGTTGGTGAAAGCATCGTCCTGCCCTGCCAGGTGTCACATGACCATTCGCTAGACATTTCCTTCTCCTGGGTTTTCAATGGGCAACTCATTGACTTTGAGAAAGACGGAGAACACTTTGAACGTGTAGGGGGAGTAAGTATAACAATAGGAATGACTTACAGATTTAATGGATTTTTACTGTTTATGTTGCAGCTTTAAATGACTGGAAGAGACTTGTTTATCTCCTACTATGCGATCATCATGGTGAATGTAGCAATGGTGGTATTGAATCTGTGTTCATGACATTATATGTGACCTACCACTACATATAAACAAGATAGATGGGTTTACACAAGGACAGAATAGAAATCTAGCAATATAATCCTATTGCAATGTCTTCTGCCTCTGTATAACAGGGATGGGCAACCTGTGGCCCTCTAGATGTTTAAAATTTTCAGCTGTAGGTTTCAGTCGTGTGGAGGGCCACAGGTCAGACATCTCTGTTCTATAACACTACACAACTTTGTACCACAGACAAGGCACTAATAAACCAAGACCAGGGAGCAGGCCCTGCAAATGCAGGTGGCCCCATCTTCTTGCTTTACCTAATGACAGATACAGCCTTTTAATGTTTAAAATAAGGATATTATACGTCAATAGGTGATGGAACTCCTCAATGGGACTTTTAATATGCTGCTAATATGCAAGAGCCATGATTACCCTGTTAAATTATTGCGCTTTATAATGTCATCAGTGACACATGACTTACTGAAATACGTGTATTATAGAAAGCAATGCAGCCTCTACTTTGAAAAATAAGGATAATAGAAGTCAACACGGGGTTCCATGGTCTGTTTAAAAGTGCTAGGCCTAATGGTACGGGGACACAACAACCCTAACCCCAGGGGCGCTCTGAGCACGCTTAGCTCACTGCCAAAACCCGATTGAGAGTTGCCCGTCACTTAATATATATTTACCATAAACCATCGGTAACTGCCACCAGGTGTGTTAAAAGGTACACCAACCTACCCAGCATGCACAGCTGTACAATTAAAATAATGACCATTAGTTCGCTACCACGTACAGGTAGGAATATAACAGGATACATTAGAATGAAATATACTGGTAAAAACCTAGCGTCTCAGAGTTCCTAGTGATTCAGCTAACGATTTGAATATCGTTTAATTATATCAAAAACAGTGCAAACAATAAACTACAGAAAAATATAAGAGACAAAACACAACACAAGCAACAGTAAAACAACATGGGATGAAAAGTGAGATAATACTTAGTTTCAGTCCTTATTCCAGGATGAAATGGAGAAAGTAGATCCGGCTAAGATGGAGTCCAGAGTTACCAGCGCTCAAAATAACTCTTCTCAGTCCAATATTAGATGGTAAATGGAGAACTAGCTCTTTGGCTTTCAGAGCCATTTTTAAACCCCTGAAAAGAGGAACCAGTTACCCACACCCAATCATAGAAAGGGGTGGGCTGAGATAGGAATGTAACACACTCCAGGTGGTCTCCCTGACTCACCCACAAGGTGGCTGTCCCAGCAAACTCCTGTATGCCGACGGGGTAACGTGCCATAACGCACCAACTTACAAATCCGTGTTCAGGGCGACGACATGAATTCGTAGATACCAAATTCAATATGGTTATTGCGTATTGATCCATAAATCAAACAAAAGTGTCTCTGTCGCTTTCCACACAAAGTAGAACATGGGTGTTTGGATTCCCATAAAATGGCTTTTGCTCCTGAGTCCACTTTTTAAAAAGTTCAGCTAAATTATGGACCAAGGAATGGTCGGTGATCGGCCGGAGTTGCCATACAATAATTCGGCCCAACCGATCGAAACACTGAAATGTCAGTCAGTCGGGCCGAATTATTGTATGGTGTGTACCCAGCTTAAGAGACGGGGAACTGAAAAATTGCATACAATTATACAGTTAAAAACATAACAAATTGGAGAATCATAAAGAAATATACAGGTTATAACATACATTTCCCAGATAAACATACATTAAGCACATGATTGTGACACCTAACTCTTTTAATATGGTTACTACTCTATATGGAACTCTCTGGTTAATTCAAATATCCTTATGTTTCACAATGGAGGGTACGTTGTTTCCTATATAGTATAATATAACAAGCTAGTATAACAAGCAAGACTGGACTTGAATGCCGAGTGATTGTTTTCCTAATGCCACATACTGAGTTATGTTTAAAATAAAACACTCCGACAAAAACCTGCTTAATCCATCTAGAAGATTTAGGTGTTACAAATTCCCCTGACTGTACATCTCTGATGCTCTTTACCTATAATTCATCAGTTCAGAAATGGATACACAGAATCATTACAATGCACAGTATATATCATCTTGTTGCTGTCGCTGAGAACTTTGATCATGTAGTGTTGAATAAATTCTGTGATATGATCAGGCTCGTGGGTAAGAACAGACGCTGCTACCAGCGGATGACAAAATGTTCTGCTTTTGCAAATTTTGGACAACTATGATGGCAAATACTGTACATCTTGGTGATTATGCAATTGTGCCCTAAGATACTGGCTATCTACTATTTACCTTTATTGATTGGTGATGCGCAATATAATATCTCTAATTTACATCAAGTCTTAGGTTATTTTGTTGCACTTTGATAACTTAATGCTTCATATTTACTAGAAAAGCATTAAAAACAAGGCCTTTTAATCAATTTCCACCTCCAGTTTGTAAACTGATATTCAGACATTTCACTGCTTATATACAATGAGTATAAGCAGTTACAAACATTGGAATAAACCAAAAGGTATTTTTTGTTAGGAAGAGAATAGTAATTGACATTAACTAATATTAATGATATCGCCTTTGTTTTGTATTGTTGGGTTTTCATATTATGATCAATAAAAAAAGAATATTCAATTCCCATTTGTGTTGCCCTCAGCCAGTGTTTTACCAGTCCATCTGCAAAATCGGTGCAAGTATAGAAAAACAGGCCATTAGGGCTTGTGTACATTGCATGGGGCATTTATCCCTATGATCGTTTATCAATATTATTCCGTATAAATATATGTATATATGTATGAAACGATTTTTCCTGTGTGTTTGGTGAACCAATGGAATCTGACATGACAATCAGCTGCTCCTTCTTCCACCCGTTAGGGACTAAAGAGGAAGTGACTGTACTGACTTCTGTAGAAAAGATTTGCAATGCTTTCTATATTAGCTGCAGGGAAGTGATACCTTGTTTTTATCAGCAGTGTCTGTGCTAGAAGTAAGGGTTTGGTCCAACTATTACGCACGCCAGCGAATGCCGGATTTTTGCAATGTGCTACTGTGTGTGATATGCCATCAGTCGGATGCACCAAGAGGCACAGTGGGTGAAAATGGTGTTAAAAGACACTCTAACCGATGTTAAATCGGTTAGCGTGACTTAAACTCCTTCGTTGTGGTGGCTGCGTGGCTAACGCGAAAGTTAACTGGCAGCTGCCGCAAACGATTTTATATGCCAAAAGCGCCATTCCATTGTGGCATTTTAAACGCCAGCTATTAGCTGGTGTAAAAAGTGGCGGAATAGAAAAATGGCTGATATCGATGCACCGAGAGCCGCTACCGGCCTATAACATTGTCGGTCTGTTTGCAGACCGGTGCATCTCCCTGTATGTGCGCTATGATCTTGTATACATCTTTGTTATTAAAATTCATGCCACATGCACAAAAAAAGTTGTGCACGCATGCATTCCAATTACTTATCGGAGCACATAGTGGGAACAGTCCAACAGCCTTGCATTGCCAATGCGAATTGTAAGCGCGATGCATTCTCAATTGCGCAAGTGGGACCTAACCCTAAGAATCTCCTTAAAATTGTAGCTAAAGAGGTTCAGGACACTGGTGGGGACGTGAGTCCTATGAGATAAACTATTGCATAACCTAAGGTTTATTCACACAATATGTGCAGTTTTCTATATTTGCATGGGCGTTTTACTTTACTATAGCGAACGTTACTTGCAACGATTTGCAGACAGTCAGTGTTCTCTTGGTAAAACTTTATTAGGATAACATTGAAACTGCTTATTCACTTCTGTGGGAAAGCACAAGCAGCGCTTTACAGCCATGATAAAGAATCATGTGGAACTTCCCCTATGACAGCGCCCTTCTGGCTGTCTCTCTGCTAATTAAATCTGTCCCAGGCCTCCTCAGTGCGCTACATACAAATGAGTTTTGAAATAAGGAATCGTTGATCTAGTAAGCATTATGATATTATTGCTCTCATTCTTTATACAGAATCAAAGCATTCAGATAAACCATAGATGTCCAGCCTGTGGCCGTTTGGATGCTTCACAGCATTTTATAGCTGCAGACACATCTGACATAAGCATAAGCACGATGAAAGCATGGGGTTACTATTTTATTTATAACAAGCAAATGCTGGGCCCCTTGTTGTAAAACTGGCATTGTAGTAGAATTTTAATTTGTTTGCAAAAGTGTAAAATTATCACTGGTAATTACTTAAAGGACAATAATACTTCGCTCCACACCTAATGCATCTTTCCTTTGTTCCACGCCTAAATAGTATGCAGTAATACTTACATGAAGATTCTGTCACTGATCCACCCTCTTTTACTGTCAGTGACAGTCTGTGATCTCGCCAATGGGAAGAGACACGCTTCTTCGCAGAGCCTGTCTTCCCATTGGCTACACCGCAGACTGCAAACAGAGTCAGGACCCGGAGCGGCAAGAGAACCCTTATGCAAGTATAACAGCTGATCGGTAAAGTACCTAGGGGTGAGGACAGAGCGGTTTAGGTCCTCATCTGGGTACTATTAATGGGTGGAGTGAGGGGGAGGTGAGTATAATAGTCTTCTGTTAACCTACAATCACCAGACTGGTACTGTTTTATAAGAATCAAAATGTCTTCTTTTTTTTATGAGTAAATATTATTGGAAATATTTGAGAAGCAGAACCACTTTAATTTCTATACAGTATATGGCCCCCTCAACTTGAATGGGTCTTCGATCTGTTGCATTCACAAAAGCAGCACAGGAAGAAATATTGTATGTTCCGAAAACCTTGGCAATGTCCTTATGTGCCCTGTTTCTACTTATCAGCAGGACTCGGCGGGTGATTTAATGATCAGAAGCATCCAACTGAAGCATGCTGGGAAATATATCTGCCTTGTCCACACAAGTGTTGACAAACTGTCTGCGGGGGCAGATCTCATTGTGAGAGGTACAGGAGACAATGCATGAGATTTGTAATGAACATCAGAAGTGCTAAAGGATTTGGGAGGGAGAGAGTTCATGAGACTGTTAGTTGAGCACAGAACGGAGGGTGCAGAGATTAATAGTCTGAGACAGAAAACGAATGCTAAATGGTTAGAGGAACTGGCATTAGGTTTGGTTGGTATGTGCAGGCGGATAGGATTATTATCTGTTAATGTGAGCGTATGCTACCATCACAGTGTAGGAGGGCAGTGTGTCACTGTATTAGTGTTGATGGATTTGGTATTAGAGCTCTGTTATATTATCTTAGAGCAGTACGGCAGTGTATCACAGTGTCTTTGTTGTGTAGGAAGGCAGCGTGTTACTCTGTCATCATAGAGCAAGACACCAATGAGCCACCAAATAATTACTTAGATAGGAAAGATAGAAGTTTGTTGCAGCCAGAAAAAAATGAAATATTTCATTAAGTTTCCTTCAATAAAGCAGCAAAATGTACATCTCTGTTTGTCCCTTTCTAGGGCCCCCTGGTCCACCAGATGCTCTAACCGTGGAAGAAATCACAGACACTACTGCTCAGTTATCATGGATGCCAGGGGTGGACAACCACAGCCCTATAACCATGTACGCTGTACAGGCTCGGACTCCTTACTCAGTGGGGTGGCAGGCGGTTAGCACAGGTAAGGTGGATTCTCTTATGCATTCTGAATATAAACTAAATGCAGGATTGGTACATCTTCCATCTTATCCAACAGACGATCCATTGGTTCTATTTTAATAACTGTTACATTGTGTATCGGGATGCCCAATCGCAAACAACAACTTCCAGCATTCCCTGGCTGCATAGAATGCTAGGAGTTTGCGGTAAGGCGTGTGCCGTAGGATGGGCATCCCTGGTAAATACAGTATTTGTGTTTATGCACGTCTGTTAAGAATTTGTAATATTATAATACCACCACTATTCATGCTTGTGAAGGTTATTATTCATCCAGGTCATGGTATATCTGTTGTATTCAATTAGATCAACTGGACTTGAAGTTTAGTTCTTGAAGACGTTTCGCTAGTCATCCGACTGGCTTTCTCAATTCAGAATGACTTGTACAAGAATCTTTGGCAATTATGTACCCTGGGAAATCCCAATTAGCATATCACAGCCAGGTGTTAAGGGCGTGATTGCATAGTGGCTAAGAGGTGTTATAGGAACGCCCAGAGTAAGGTTTCGAAACAGTGGTGGGGGGGTTCGACACCAACTGTCTGCCATGTACAATGCTCATTGTGAATTGAGCATTCTGAATTGAGAAAGCCAGTCAGATGACTAGCGAAACGTCTTCATTAACTAATATTCAAGTCCAGTTGATCTAATTCAATACAACAGATATACCACTATTCATGTTGTTTCTTTACTATACTTTATAGTAATGAGAAAGGCAATTAGATTTATTGCTTTATTATAATCTACAAAGTTCACCTTAGCTCCTTTATTTTCTGTTTAAGTATCACAATAGATTTTGTGACCTATTAGACATACTAGGTCTTTTGCTTGGTTGATTAGCTTTACAGAAGATAGAAAGAGTGGATATTGGGCTGTGTCGAAGTTGGATTAGAAGCTGGGAGACATTTTCTCATGGTAACTAAATAAAGAGAACTAAACGAATATATTCAAAATGTTGCCAGACAGTAATACTTCCATCTCCTCTACCAGCTCTGTGCCCAATAAAGCAGGGACCTAGGGGCACATTTCTAAAAGATCGTTATTATTGCATATAAATTACCGCCACACATTGCCGTGGAAAAATCTTTATTATATTTATAAAGGCAACCATCATCACGACGATAAGCAATACCGCAGCAATGTGATACTGTACTTAGCGCAATGGGGCAGGAGGCTGGGAGGAGCTGTTGGAAATGTATTGTACTGTGGGTGGTCTCCACCACTGGGGGCGAGGCGTGGGACCACCCCCTGCACAACCCCTTCCCAGCACCTCCGGTGCTAGCGGCATCAACGTAGCTGATATTGCTAGTGTCTTGATCCGTAATCTTCTTTCTTCTCAGCCGGCAACACCAACATCACTGATGTCACCAATTACAGGCCGTGTCACTGAGGCCGCCAGTGACACGACTGGCACTGGCGGCATCAATAGAGCCGATGTTGCCGACCTCTTTTTTCTTCTGCCATCAACTGCAATGGCTTCTGAGCTCCGCAGGGTTTGCACCTCTTAATATAGGTTTGCTGAAGGAACTAATCCAATTCTGATTGGTCAATTTTTCAATGCTTGCAATCATTTGATTGTACAGAAACCAATCATATTTCATAGTTGGTGTCGCTGGATGGAAGAAAGAAGACACACCCAAGGACTCTTTTAAGAGCAAATGAGGGGTCCTGTTTCGAGCTGCAGGACCCTCAACAAAGGCACTTGTCAGTGCCATTATTGAAGAAACCTCCTAAGCCCTGAAGGGCCCTTGCCAGGGCCGCAAGGGCATTTCTAAGTGCTGCAAGGGCCCTTACAGGAGCCAGGGAGGGGGGTCCCGGTTCAAGCTGCTGGACCCCTTAAGCCCCAAAAAGACACCCACTGATGGGTCCCAGGCAACAATCCCATACCAATTATTGTTCCAAACGGCCGTTCGTACACATCGTGTGTCGCAGGTTGGCCCCCACCATCGCACGTGAGTATGAAGCTTAACAGAGTACAAGAAAACATATTACCATTGACTTGAGCCATTTAAATCACTATCAGATACTTTTATGGGCGCTCTCTCTCCCGCTATCAATCATTCCAATTATCTCTTATTGTTTACTGTTTGTTTATATTGCTATCCTCACCTACAATGGTAATATGTATTCTTGTACTTTAAGGTTAGGTATACATGTTGGGATCCTTTGCCCCAACTGACCATTCAGCACTTGCGGACGGTCGGCCAGGGGGAAAGACTGTCGGTTGCAGGGTGCGCGATCGCTCCCATTTGTCTGATTCGTACAAACGAATGGTTCAATGTCAGTTGCGGCTGTCCGGAAAAAAAAAACATCCGTGTCGGGCAGTCACCACAAAATATTGGATGGTGTGCACCTAGCTTAAAAGTTTGTAAGTTGCCAGATAAAGTAAAGACTTGAAGAAAGGAAGAAGGCCCCAAATGCTAATCTATTAAGAAGACTATTGTAAGTGCAAATAAAAAAAGTATCACATACTATATTTTCTTATTTTTTTCGTATGTTAAAAGCTACGTCCAATTTAGAATTGGTTTATTTCCTGAAATCATATTCTCCCCAAGGATATCCTTTCATTTACTCTACATGCACAGAATGTTCCTTTCTCAACAAATATTTTTCAGGGAGGAGAATGCCGAATGTCACTATAAATTGCCTCTGGCCTATAGAAAAATAAATAAATAATATAGGAAATATGAGCCAGTGTGAATGGATCAGTGAATGATTAATCTTCCTGTAGATGGATAGGAGTTGTAATGCTTTTTCAAAGAATATATGGCTAGACATTCTTCATCATCCGACAGTGGATAGGAATGAATGTCCACTTCCGAATCTCCCAGGTCACCTTTCTAATCAATAAGTATTTTTAGGGCCATTTATTTCCTGTTAAAGCTTTCCCTTTTAGTTAAGAGGAAAACTCATTATTGAAGAAACGTTGGCATTACCTGTTTTATCTGATGGAGCCTGTTTGTTGAGCAAAGATTGCTTTTTGAACACGGTAATGGGATAATCCACCTCGGGGCTGCAGAGTAGCAGAAAAAAGGAATTTCTAGCAAAGAAATTCAAATATTCCTGAGAGCCGTGTTGTTCTCTGTAGACACTTAAAGGGGAGTCAAGGAGGTTTTCTGAGCTCTACATTGGTGAGCATTTGAAGAAGAAAGATGTGGGTTTTATAAACGCTGCGTGTCGGGGAACATTTGAAGGAGAAACTTTGAAGGTTTTGAAAGCTCAGTGTTCGATTCTCAGTTATATCATTAGTTTAATTAAAAGCATTGCCAGGTACTGTACAGCCAAATAGATAAGAAAGGACAAAGAAAGTGTGAAGAGAAGGAGAGGCAGTGATTGTACTGAGAGTAAATTGGAACCTGTCTACAAGATACAATGGTTTATAGTCAGACATGTCTACAGGATGCGATTAGCTGAAAAGACTGATCTGTAAGGTAGAGAGTTTGGACTGGGCAGTGCATGAGGGAGAATTATACAAAGGGCACAGATATCCCAAGTGTATGGAGAAAGAATATTACGGCTGTCGTTTAGGGGTATCCAACCTGCAGCTCTACATATCTTTGAAAACTACAACTTCCACCATTTTCCAACACTAGGGGGCAGCTAGAAGTTGTAGTTTCCAAATATCTTGAGGGCCTTGGTTTGGACAGCCTATCTAGACAAGGGAGGAAAAGAAAAGTGTGAATGGAATGATAAGGAAAATTGTACTGATTGTATTGTGTAATGCATTCTGCAACCAACGCATGCTGGGGGTTTCAATTTGCAAACACCTGGAGTTTGGCATCAGTGATCTGTAAAGTAGCTGTGGATTGGACAGTGCAGGAAAGACAT
This sequence comes from Hymenochirus boettgeri, assembly GCA_019447015.1. Taxonomy (NCBI): domain Eukaryota; kingdom Metazoa; phylum Chordata; class Amphibia; order Anura; family Pipidae; genus Hymenochirus; species Hymenochirus boettgeri. The sequence continues at coordinate 235,626,870 of CM033472.1, forward strand.
TACATAGCTATTGCTCTGCTTGTGGGTTTCATTTATATCTGACTGCTGTTTTAACATTTTTTCTCTGTCCTAGTTCCTGAAGTGATCGATGGACGATCATTCACAGCTACTGTGGTTGGACTAAGTCCATGGGTGGAGTATGAGTTCCGGGTCATTGCTATTAACCAGATCGGTATTGGTGAGCCCAGTCCCCCATCAGACAAGAGGAGGACTGAGGAGGCATGTAAGTATTAGAGGCTACCTTAATTTCAGTCAGTACTTTGTCAGCTCACCACTCATGCATGTGGCCACCCAGGGGGTAGGAATTAATGACTTCCTGGGATTTATGACAGATAAACCTGGGTGACATTAACTCTCCTGCCCCTCTGACATTTCAGGGAGATCAAAAAAAAAATGTACAGATCCATTGTTGGATTACTGCTTTAGTGTCTCTCTAATTTTTATAGTTAGACTTAAGTTTTCCTTTAATTGTAAAGAAATAAGATTTAATTTCCTTCAGTTTTCATCTGTATTGCAATGTCACATTAGCATCCCAGTGCTCTCTGTCTCACTAGTCACATGTTCACATCACCCTCTCTGATTTGTTGGTTTTTTTCTGGCAGTGCCTGAGGTCACACCTGCTAATGTCAGTGGAGGAGGTGGCAGTAAGAGTGAGCTTGTCATCACATGGGAGGTGAGAGATGCAGACTTACCCTTGTTAGAACATGTACAATAAATAATGTCATAAATAGAAAATATGTTTTACATCGTTCCACTATTATATTTCTTTCTCTACCTGCTTCTCTAAACTCCAAGTAATTAATGTCTTTGCAGCCTGTTCCGGAGGAGTTTCAGAATGGTGGAGGATTCGGATATGTGGTTGCATTCCGCCCATTCGGTACGGTTAGCTGGATGCAAACAGTAGTGGCATCAGCAGACGCCTCCCGCTACATTTACAGAAATGAGAGTCTCCCATCTTTCTCACCGTTTGAGGTGAAGGTGGGCGTGTATAACAACAGAGGAGAAGGACCATTCAGCCCACTGACTGTGGTGTACTCTGCGGAAGAAGGTATGTACGCAGCCTCTAAATGACCAGTTAAAATGGGTGTCTTGTTAAAAAGAAGGGCATGTCCACCCCCAAAACTATAATTTCTGTGTAGGGTAGAAAAATCCTTACCTTACCCCCCACCCCCCAAAGGTTCTCCTGTAATACCCCCCCCCCCCCCCCCCCGGAGTCCAAAAAAGTGGCTACCAGGAGGATAGCAGAGTCCATATAGGACTCTGCCTCCTGTCTCCCCTCCAGGAGAAGTTTAGCACGTGCAGTTCAGCCCCCCCTTCCGATTTGGTTTTCCTCCCCCTAGCTCCAAACCCTTTATATATCTTATAGGTATTGGTCCCCCAGTCCCAAACACAATCATCTTTTTTGCAGAAACTCCCCCGATAGTTACTTACCTTCCCTCTATCCTCCGCCATTCTAAGCAGCTGGAAGCCGCGTCCGTGATTAGCTGCCTCTCAGCCAATCTCAGACGCGGCTGCCGGTCCCGCCCCCTGCTTGCAGTTCCATGCAAGCAGAGGGCCGGGCAGTGCAGCGGAGGAGAGAGGGAAGGTAAGTAACTATCGGGGGAGTTTCTGGATATAAGGTTATTGTGTTTGGGGCTGGGGAATCAATACCTATAAGATATCAAAAGTTGTTGGAAAGGGTGGACATGCCCTTTAAGGCGTAAAGGTTTTTAAACATATATCACTGTAGGTGTACGGTTCAGTATTTATATAGTCTCTCTCATATCACCATGATTATTCTAATTGGCTTTCTTCTCCCTAATGTCCATACTTGTGATATAGAGTAAAATAGAGTCTTACAGGGTGGTGCAATAAATCATGCTGCCCATAGTGCTGTTAATTAAATTCCTATTGCATGTGTTTAAAGGGCATTTCCACCTGCAAAACAATTAAATTTACTACTAACTACTAAATTTTCCCTACTGCTGGGCCCACTGTCTAATGTTAAAAAAATCCTTACCTTACCTCTCTGCTCCAAATGGTTCTCCTGCAGTGACTGTCTAAAGTCCCAGAAAGTGAAGGGCAGGAGCCTGTATGTGTGTAAAAAGGTTTCTGCACCTTACCTTTCATCTGGGAGGTTTTTGGCATGCATAGTGGCATTTCAGTTAAAGATTTGGCATTAAAGGTAAACCAAAGGGTGAGGACCATGTGGTTTAGTTCTTCACCCTGGAAGGTGGGTGGGCTGGAGGGGGTATAGTTGTCTAAGACCTGTTACATTTCTGTGTTATCAGAGGTTTGAAAGTCTTCCCAGCCCAAGTGATGTATTAGAATTTAAGATGGAAATTGCAGGACTTTTGCACATCTTTATAACCCAATCAAACCCCAGGGTGATGAACCGGGAGCCCCTATTGGCCCCCACAGTGCAGTTGCGTTGGTGATGTTATAGATATAGACATAGTGGCTCTTGGTGCATAGCAAGGGTTTAACCATTTAATGTCATCCATTAGACAGCAATGGAAAAGATAAGTGCACTGTAAAATGAAGTTGTGGTCAATTGGAAGCTTTGAAAATACATTTGGCATATTTTTTTCCCCCTAAGCCCCTCCAGAGCCTACTTTTGTAGGTTTAAAGTTGCTGACATCTTGTTTGTCTTTAGTTGAATAGTTAGCTCCGCCCCTCCGAGATTTTCTGCTGCCTTCTGATTGGTAATTCCCAAATGTGATTGGCTGGTCGCGCCGCGAGAGATGACGTCACGCGCGCACACGTTCGTGCACACACCTATGACCAGGCAATAACATTTTGGACTTACCAATCAGTAGGAAACAGAAAATCTCGGAGGGGCGGAGCTAACTATTCAACTAAGGACAAACAAGATGTCAGCAACTTTAAACCTACAAATAATAGTAATTATGTGGAATAATAGACTTGCAATCATGCATCTATTTTTATGGTAACTACAAAAATGAAGCCAAGCTCGATATTGTTGGTTGGTATGGATTGGGAGTCTGGTTCAGGTAAAAAAATCTTTCCTTAATTCTAAATTACAGAGCCAGGCCGGGCCCCTGCAGGGGTCTTCGCTCGGAGTCTGACTGCATGGGACATTGAAGTGTCATGGATAGCTGTACCTGGGAGCCTCAGCAAAGGAAGGATTCAAGGTTACGAGGTAGGAAAAGTTTAAACTGAACCACATGTACTGGTGGATGACCGTGGTTTAGAAGAAATATACACACTGACAGAATAACCTTTCTTATCATACATATATTAACAGAATTATATATCATGGGCCTTATTCATTAAGTGCTGTTTTCTAAATCTGCAGCAACCAACCAGACGTTATCAAATGTTTCCTATACAAGAACAATTAAAAGGGGACATCTGATTGATTTATGCAAATTAACAGCTCAGGCAAATGTTTGCATCTCCTATTGTATAAGTGGTAATCTAATATTGAAATAATGTGCTACAATTATTGCTTCTGTGCTAGGTACGCTATTGGAAGCAGAACGAGAAAGAGCAGAGTGCACGCAAGCTTCGTACCTTGGGAAATCAAACATCCACCAAACTAAGTCATCTGCAGGGCCACACTCTGTACCACCTGAATGTACGGGCATACAACAGTGCAGGCACCGGCCCAGCCAGTTCTACTGTTAATGTGACCACCAGGAAACCACGTAAGTTTGCTTTAGAGAGAAGCCACTCTTGCTGTAATAGAACTTACTGCAGTGGAAAACCGTCTATAAAACAGAGGTTCTACGGTAGATATTCATAACCAAGCATTGTTTTTAATTGCTTCATCTATATTAGGAAAATAGGTTATGATAAGTTGATCACATGAACAAAACACTTAAATGTCAATTGCTTGTGAAGGTTCTCATCCATCCAGGTCATGGTATATCTGTTGTATTCAATTAGATCAATTGGACTTGAAGTTTAGTTCTTGAAGACGTTTCACTAGTCATCCGACTGGCTTTCTCAATTCAGAATGACTTGTACAAGAATCTGTGGCAATTATGTACCCTGGAAAATCCCAATTAGCATATCACAGCCAGGTGTTAAGGGCGTGATTGGATAGTGGCTAAGAGGTGTTATAGGAACGCCCAGAGTAAGGTGTCAAAACAGCATTGTACAAAGACTCAAACACAGCTCCTAAATGAACAGGTACGACAGACACATTTTACAGTCCATGCTTTAATGCACAACATTATTCAACTAGAACAGAACCTGGCCTCGCAGCTACCTGTGGCCATCTGGGAAGGAGTGATGGAGTTCACCAAACAAGCACAGCTTTCTCAGCACTGTAAGGGCAAACAAAGGCAACTGAACAAGTTCTCTATTCTGTCATCCCAGAACACCCCCAAAGGAGAACAACTACCTTGGATACACTTCATCAAACAAGGAGTAATGGGTGATAAAATTGTCTAACAGGACCCTGACCCAGTCAGAAATGGAAGTCCTTGCTAAGGGCTTGAATTTTGCCGTCACTCCTAAAGCCATCCCTGTGGTGGATATTATAGCAGCCACAGAAGCCTCAATCCACAATAATAAGGTACCACAGAGTGAGGCAGAACAACTTCGCCTTAAGGTATCTGCAGCCTTAGCCAGTGCTAAAACTCCTTCATCTAACCTGACCACACAGGAAAAAAGAGCCTTAACATCCCTTAAGAAAGATTCCAGTATCACCATTCTACCGGCAGACAAGGGAAGATGCACAGTGGTACTCAATACCTCAGATTACCATGCTATGGTGACCATGCTCCTGGCCGATAACAACACATATGAGGCTTTAACAAGGGATTCCACCAGCGATTACAAGAAAGGGTCATAGACTTACTTCAACAGCTTCAAAAGGATAAAGCCATTGATCGAGCAATGTATCAGCGCCTCTACCCTGGTGAGGCACATCCATGCATATATGGACTCCCAATGATATGTAAGGAAGTGGCACCACTAAGACCTATAGTCAGCAGCATCAACTCTGTAACATACAAGGTGGCAAAATACCTAGCCAAACTCTAGGACATTGGGTGGGAAGTCTAAGCTTCACATCCAGAACTCTCAGATTTTCACCAGCAAGAAGAAACTATGGTGTCCTATAATGTGACATCTCTCTTCACCTGTATACCCACCAAGGAGGCTGTTGACATGGTGAGAAAATGGCTAGGCCAAGACAGCACTCTTACCAGCAGAACTGATCTCAACCCAGAACAGGTGTGTTCCTTGTTGGACTTGTGCCTGAATACCACCTATTTCAAATACAGGGAAAAGTTCTATAAGCAAAAACATGGATGTGCTATGGGATCTCCAGTTTTTACATATTGTGGCCAACCTTTACATGGAGGAGGTAGAAAAACAGGCGCTTAATACCTTTAAGGGCAAAGCACCCAGCCACTGGTTCAGATATGTGGATGACACCTGGGTTAATATCCACCAGAAGGAAGTACAAGCTTTCACAGAACACATTAATGCGGTGGACCAAAACATCAAATTTACTAGGGAAGAGGTACAAAACAACAAACTGGCTTTCCTGGACTGCTTGGTAGAAGTTAAGGAGAATGTTAAACTGGAAGTAGAGGTTTACAGAAATCCAACACACACAGGGTGTGTGTTGGATTGCTGGGTGTCATCAGAACCCTGCAACACAGAGCTGAGAACATCCCCACTAGCACAGAGGCGAAGGCTAAAGAAATGAAATATCTCAGAGGAGCCCTTAAAACTTGTGGATATCCAGACTGGGACTTTGTCAAAAGAAGTAAAAGGAAAGAAAAGAACACGTATACCAACAGTGAAGGGGAAAAGCAAGACAGGAGAAAGAACATGGTCATCCCATATGTAGCAGGGGTCTCCGAGAAATTAAGAAGAATTTTCAAAAAACACTATATCCCTGTCTGCTTTTTTTTTTTTAAACTGAATTTTATTTGCAAACCCAATGAGTTTACATGCATATTCATATATAAATGTACAATAAATTGTATCAAACAATAAAACAGTACTTGGTGCGTTGCATTTGTTCATATTGTACATACAGTTGCATTGGGTACATTTATACCATTTGTGGGGGAGGGGAGAGGGAGGGGTAACTTGAAGCATAGGGAATAAATAACTTACAGTTACTTGGAACATAGTACAGTGCTAATATATTTGTTTAGCACATATTTGGGTATATTTACCGTGATACACAAATAAGTTGGGTTCAAGATACATAGTTGTTGCAATTGCTAATCCTTATACATTACTTAGTTTGACCTAAAAGTGAACACCAAAATGATTGATCCATGGTGACCAAATTTTGTGAAATTGTTTTGAACAACCTCTATTAAGATTATTCTCAAGTATGGGAGCATATTCATAATCATTTTCTTCGAAACACTAAATTTGGGGGCGGTGGGGGCCATCCACACCAAAATTATCGTCCTTCTGGCATAAAATAGGGATTCCCTAAGGAATGATAGCTGCGACCTTTGGGCTCTAAGGGGACATCTCTGTTTAGTATCTCAGTCAAGAGTGTTGTGGCTTTGCCCCAGAACCTATGGACATGTGGGCAGTTCCATAGAAGATGCCAGAAATCTGCAGGGTTGAAATGGCATTTTGGGCATGAGGAAGGATGGACAGGGGATATATACGGGACTAAATCCCTGTCTGCTTTAAACCGAACAACACACTGAGGCAGCAATTGGTGCATCCGAAAGACCCAATACCGAAACACAAGAAAAGCGACATCATATACGCAGTGCAGTGAAGAATGCTCTGATTTGTATGTGGGGGAGACCAAACAGCAACTGCATCAATGTATGGCCCAGCACAGAAGAGCCAATTCCTCAGGTCAGGACTCAGCCATGTACCTGCATCTTAAGGATAAAGGACATACCTTTGAAGATTGTAATGTTAACATATTGGCAAAGGAACGTGACTGGTTCAAGAGAGGTGTTAAGGAGGCCATTTATGTGAAAATAAAGAAACCAAGCCTAAATAGATGTGGGGGGGTTCGACACCAACTGTCTGCCATGTACAATGCTGTTTTGACACCTTATTCTGGGCGTTCCTATAACACTATCAGATCACGCCCTTAACACCTGGCTGTGATATGCTAATTGGGATTTTCCAGGGTACATAATTGCCACAGATTCTTGTACAAGTCATTCTGAATTGAGAAAGCCAGTCAGATGACTAGCTAAACGTCTTCAAGAACTAAACTTCAAGTCCAGTTAAATGTCATTTGTAGTTATATAGTACTTTGAGAACTTGAACTTGAACCAACATATCCTTAAAAAAATAGTAACCCCTAGCAGAATATTGGTGTGAATGTGGGTACCAGCTCCAAAGAATTGAGATGGGGTGATATCAGAAACAGGTGGCAGATTTTAATGTATTGTCATATTCTATCAACAGCTCCTAGTCAACCCCCTGGAAATATCATCTGGAACTCATCAAACTCCAAAATTATCCTGAACTGGGACCAGGTGACGGCTCAGGAAGACGAGTCTGAAGTGAAAGGTTATAGGGTAAGTAATGATATTACCTTAATGTTATGATATCCAGATTATATCAGACTATAGCTTAAATTTTAAGCTTATTACCCCCCAAAACCTGGACCTCGCTAGGTTTAAATCTCTCTGCTTCTAAGTATACTTACTAGAACTTGTTTTCTCATCTCTCTGCTGCTGCTGTTCTGCACCTTTTTTATTATTATTATTATGGATTTATATAGGGCCAATATCTTCCTTGGTGGAAAATACAATTACATAGTCATACATGTTGCATACAATAATAGTACATATGATACAAAGTCATACAATTACATACAAGGGTAATGCTTATAATATAAGTACATAAAGGTATTTACAGCAATACCATGATACACAAGGAAAGTGGATCCTGTCCAATGGACTTACATTCTAGAGAAAATAAGGGGAAGGAAATTGGTAGGCTGTAAGTAGATTTGCAGGGGTGTTTGATTAGGGGTAGGATCATGTTAGGTCAGCGAGAGGGGTAATGTCTTGGGCCAGGTTATATGATTTTCTAAAGAGGTTACTTTTAAAGATATTAAGGGATATTCATTATTATATTAATTTTCCGTGAGCAGTAGAAGGGGCCGGACCAGCGGCAGCATCAGTGATTGGCTAAGACATCACTGCAGAGAGTGTTAAACCTAACAAGGTTTTGGGGGTTAATTAGGCAAAGGTTTAATTTTAGTTTGGGGTTGGCCCTTTAAGCACTACTTTTTTTCTGTACTTTTCAACAGTTATCTGTTTACCACTAAACTATAACACTATAAAGAGGTGAAATTCTCAGCAACATTCTTTGTGCCACACTTTTATAACTAAGTTTTATAAGTGTGTCACCCTATTTTACACACACACACACTTCAAAAATTTACTAGGGTGTGTTACCTGATTTAAAGGTAACTGCAGTGACCATACAGCCCCCTCAAATTAGAATATATTTAGCAGGAAGTTAGGAGATCTTACTCCTACCTACTGTTAAGCCCCTAATCTCTGCGGTGAGTTGTCAAAGGGCCACTTGTGCAGCAACAGTTCGCCACTCCTCCCATTTGCCATATTGTATGACTCTCCTCCTACAGGAAAGCTGTAGCGATATTATGAGCCGATAAATGCTTAATGTGTGGCATCCAATGACAAAATCAGCCCAACAGAATTGGTCCATTTGCTTTTTCTTTAAAAAGTTCTACACAACTTTTTCTAAGTGGTAGCTTTAGATCACTATTAGATAGCATTACTGCCAAGACGTTAGCCACTAGCACATGTTTGAAGGACCTACAGTGTGACTTGTTTGTTCTTACTTAAAGGTTCTGTATCGGTGGAATAGACAAGGAGGTGCCTCTATGATCGAGACCAACCAGACATCGGTGGAGTTGTCATTACCATTTGATGAAGATTACATCATTGAAATTAGACCTATCAGCGAAGGAGGAGATGGAAGCAGCAGTGAACCAATCCGCATTCCTCGGATATCCAGTGAGTGGGCGGTGAGAACCTGAAACCGAGAGCTACTAGCTTGTAGACTAGAAATAGGGAATCGCCCTTTATTAGAAGACTGAACTATTATACGACTGTAGTGTATTGGCATGAATTAATTACTGAATTGTTAAAGCTCCACGCCTCCTTAGTCTGGGATCTAGCCAATGAGAAAAAGAGCCTCTTGCAGAGCGCATCCTTCTATTGTTTAGGGCTTGGGCCATATAATGAAAGGAACAACATCATTACAGCTGTCCTTGAAGGCTAATTAGTCCAGTAGTGGAGACAAAGGTTAAAGCAGGAAACATAGCTGATGTAAATATCCGAGCAGTGATGGGTTTGGGTGTGATGGGAGACACATTAAAGCTAGAATAAGCAATATGGTAGGGATCCTGAAATAGATAGTGAGACTGCAAGAACAGGGAAGAGTCAAAAATAAAAACAATATTCTAGGATAATTGAATGCTGATGGGACCAGGAAATGATTCAAGGAAAATTTCAAAAATATATAAATACTGAATGATACAAATAGGGCAGCCACATGTAAAGGTACTGTATTTTCCACTAGACAAGCAATAGTAGGCAAAGCCGGAATGTAGCAATAGCTGGCATAGGACAGCTATAGAGAACTGTTACAGGACAGCCTTGGGGGGAGATTAAAGGACATGTCCACCCCCAAGCTAAAATTTAACCCTCTACTGGCTCCTGCTGTGAAGAGTAGGAGCTGTCTTCCTGTGTAAAAGGTTTCCGCCTCCTCCTTGTCCTCTGAGAGGACTGTGACGTGCAGGGGAGCCCTATTTCCCCACCCTTCAGATCCCTCCCTCGCTGGCCATCTCCTACCATAAAAACACTTTTCTATAGTGTAGGCCTCCCCTGCCCACCCCCAACCATATTATCAGATTCTAAAAAAAGATTCTGAACCCTACTTTGTTCCTGCAGTGCTCTCCATTGACAGCAGCAGCGTCTGAGACACGTCTGACGTTCCGGCCCCTGCTTGCAAGTTCCAGCAAGCAGGGAGCCAGATCAGAATGCCGCAGGAGCAAAGGGCCATAAGTTGAGTTCCGAATCTTTTTTTAGAAATCTGACAATCTGGTTGGGGGTGGGCAGGGGAGCCCTAAATTATACTAAAAGTTTTTGTTTAGGTGGGAGATACCCTTTAATATTAATAATAATAATAGTGAGATGCGGGGATTCAGGACAGAAAATAATACTAGGAACTGAGGGGCCATAGAGAGAATAAAGACATTTGTATATAAATATATGTGAATTCCCATTGGGTAGTAAATCTGACTGCGCCCTCTTCATTTCTTAGACGCTTATGCACAAGGATCAGGTGCTTCCACATCTAACGCCTGCACCTTATCTGCCATCAGCACCATAATGATATCGCTCACTGCACGTTCCAGTTTATGACCTTGAGCCTCTCAGACTTCTAGAGAAGCCCATCATATTCCTGGAGAATGGACACCAGTTCCGCTCTACAAGTGACAGCTCCGTGTGGAATATACTGAGATTTCCCTCAGCTTCTGAGCTTCCTCCTCTCCCTGTGGGGAGGATCTTATGCACTGACGACATCTGGAATACGATGTTACCAAAGCAGTTTACACGCCGTATATGCATATTTTTTATTATTATATATCTAGTGTTTTATAGAGTTTTTTAAGGTTAACATGATGTAGATATCTATGTTTTTTGCTGTAAAATGCTGCAGGTGACTCATACAATTCTCTTCTGTCCTTACTGTTCCTAAATCAGGGATATCTAGCCTGTATCTCTCTGAACTACAACTCCCAGCATGCTGCGACTGGTGGAAATTGCTAAGAGCAGTAGTTCAGCAACTGCCGTAGCAGAACAGGATAGCGATCCCTGCTTTCAACAGTGGTTTATTACCCTGCGATGGGCATATTTTATACGTTGCACTCTTCCGGTCTATATCACATGTCCAGAGCCCATTTCAGGACAGGAACGTGATGTCAGATCCTTCAGCCTTGAAATATGTTTTCCAGCCGACTGCAGAACGAGCAAACGCACCACAGGTTTTTGGTTTAGTCCTTACTATAGAGAGAAGGCACTCACCCCTTTAATGCCTGTGTGAAGAACCTTCGTCAGGTCAGCTGTCCATCAATGGGTTTACAGCAGGATATCATGTTCAGCTCATGTATAAACTGTGCAAGCCATAGGCTCCTGATTGGTAGAAGAAGAATCTGTGTCTTCAAAAGACAAGAGTCCCCATAGGTAAATTATTGCTTCTGTGGTGTGAGATCCAACTTTTTGTGTGAATTTTATATCAAGAACAAAGATGAAGTTGCTCAACTAAAAACAATTGCCTGTAAGAAATAATTGCGCCCTGTCGATTTGTTAAAGACGGACTAAAGGTCTCCTAATTGGTACATGAACTGCTTTGTTTATAACCTAAAAACACTGCTATTTATCTAAGCCTCAATCCAGTTGTGGATGCCCAGTCTCCTTTTCTTACATTGCTCCTCAACAGCTTTCAGCAAATTCTACTTTTACCATAACTCTTATAGGATGGGTTCTGATAGACATAAATAGGAATTATACCACCAGTCATGGAGAACTATGGGAATAATTGTCATTAGCATAACATCCACGATCAGATCATGGTTTAGGTAAGTAGTAGTGTGTGCCCCGTTAGGTAGAGAATCACCTGACTTAAACGTAATTGTTGACTTGAAAGAGAATGAATTCTAGAATATAATGTTCTTAAATGTATTCTAAAATTTCTAGTTTTAGAATTCATTCAGGGTCTTCTAGTATTTTAGTTTTCCTTCTCCTTTAAATCTTTAAATTAAAGAGGAATGTAGGTAAAACACAAGCTCCTGTTCTGTGAGTGTTTAGTAAAATTCACATATTATATATACCATAAATGTAGAGATTATGATATATGTTCGATTTTATTTGCTGTTCCTAATGAGAGAGAATTTTTGTTTGGGTAGGATATTTCCTTATTAATGAACTATATAAAACCCAATAGAAAATTATTTTGAGACATTACGATAATAGTGTAAAAGGAAAAGAATTCCCCTTCAAGTAGCTGGAAAAAAAATCAGCAATTATTTCATCGAAGCAAGAAAACATTTAAATTAAACGTTTATGAATGTTACAGAATATTTTTTCCTGTTGGAAAAACATGCACTTTAGTATAGCTTTCCTTTGATATATCTTATCATAGAGGATAATTCTTAGTGGGAAATGGGTCCTATTCATTATAAAAAGAACAAAAGGATCTTCAGATCTTCATTTGCTGTTGATGGAATGTGACTGGTAGATGTTATTTTCTGCAGATACATAGGAGATCTATTTATATACTGCCGTTAGGATTAAAGTTAGGCTGTTTTATTGTACAAACCTGAGTAACACCTTCAAACACTTTGGGCTTAAGTTCCGTTAATACCCTAAAATGAATAGATTATAATGACTCTTTTTTACCTCTTATACGGTAAGGAATAGGCTCATATTACAGGATTGGTTCACCAAAAATATAGAACTTGCCCCTAAGCAGAGATTACAGTACCAAACTGTGATCCTGGGCACTGCTGTGTTGTACTTGTCAGTTCCACCACGCTCACCCCTTTTTTTTGAGGGGAAGGAGGGTGCACGGGGAAAGTGATAGGAGAAAAACAGCAGTGCAGCAGGATCACAGTTAGGTAAGTACTGTGATCTCTGCTTAGGGGGCAATATCAGAGACAGAAGCAAGTACTGCTGTCTCCATTAGAATTAGAAATTAGATTAAGAATATGTTTTATTTTTTGGTGAACTATTCCTTTAATGGAAACAAATTTACCCTGTTCAGTAACCTTGCTAGTGTAATGTAAAAAACATATGGGTTTCTGGACTGGGGGGAAAATACATAGCCCAAGTGTTAAAAGGCAAGACCACCTCTCAAATTTAAAAAAATGTATATAGGTAAATCCCCCCCCAAACCCCAAAACGGCAATAGTTAGAAGTTTGAAAGATGTAAGACTAACCTGAAATGCTGTCTGATGTTCTGTCATCTCTTCTTCCTCGTTCTTCCAGGTGCTAGTTGTTGATGTAACAGTTGACAACACAACCAGTAACTGAATGCCATTACCCTAGCTGACTCTTTTGAGCATGTGCGAGCTTGTAAAAAAGCTTGGAGAGGAGGTGGAAAGATTTTGAGAGGCAGAGGGGAGTAGAATATTCTGCTGCATAACAGATTAGTCCTAGGGGGGTTATTTACCTAAACATAATTTTCCTTTTGAGGGGTGAACATATTTCAGTGCTAGTTGTTTGTATATAGTATTAAACCATCTATTGATGTCTCTAGAATATGGAACTATGAGTTGCTTGTGGGTATTAGAGGGAGAATCAAACAAAAAATGAATCAGGCAGAGTTTTCCAACAAACTGTAATTCTAAAATGGTGCCTGTTCTGTCTGATGAACTCCAACACCCAACATGCTGAGAGGTCAATCTGTCTATTGATGAGGTGATGAAAACAATCCCCCTGTGTCCATTATGTTGGGAGTTGTAGTTTTGTACTGACTGAAGATGAACAGACTAGTGCCCCTGTTTAATAAATGTCAAATATATGAAATGTATTTATTGCAAAGAGCATATAAAGGAACTGTCAAGCCTAGCATTGGTATACATGTGTAAGATACCTGAGGATGGTAGGAAATCCTGTGCATAGAGATGCTATAAACTATATTGTACCTAGAATTATATAGAAATGACACAAAGGGGGTTATTATATAAAGGTAAATACAACCAGAACGCCAAAATTATTTTATTGCTTTTAAGAGTCTCAGGGTTTTTGGTCTTTATTTTTTATAAAGAAAATGATACTGAAAATTCCTTATTTCATAGAGGTTCAGGGAGACGTCACGATAACCAACCATCTGTTCGTTTTTATTACTATGACATCAGCAAAGAAACATCTCATCCCAAAATTTAAAAAACAATTAATCTTCAACTCCCTGTAACCTTAACTCAGTATCAACCAAGAAATCCCCTTTCTGTTACCGACCAAAGCTTAGAGCTTTGCAGTCTCCCTGCTACATGGAATTGTTAGTGTCTCCCCAGTCTACAGTGGGGAAACAGGGAAGAATCAGGATGTCATTTGTTTTATTGCATGTTATGATGCAATTAATAGGTGAAGAAGGCATGGGCTATACATGGAAAACGTAGGTAAGGAAAGATGGTACAGACCGTTTAGATGTCTGGGTCCGAATCTGTTACGGAAAACAGCATAGGTCAAGGTATGTCAAACCTACACCCTTGTTAATGAACTAATGTTCTAAAGCTGGGTACACACAGTAACGATAAAGCCCCGATACCATCGGATCCGACGGTATCGGGGCTTTATCGTTACTGTGTGTACGTTCGTTTCCCGAACGAGCGCGCGGCCGCGAACGATCGGGTCGGCCGTACGCTCGTTCGGGAAAGGCCGAAAATTTCCATCGGCCGCGCTAGACTCCTATAGGGAGTCTAGCGCGGCCGATGGAAACACACAGTCCAGCGTTCTCCCTATAGGGAGAACGCTCGGGACTGTGTGTATGCAGATCTTTGAAAGATGGCAGACAGGATCTTGCAGATCCTGTCTGTCATCTTTCAGAAATCTGTACTGTGTGTACCTAGCTTTAAGCCTCGTACACACGTCCGACGAACGACCCCCGCATGAAGAACGTCCGCTTTGGCCGATAATCGAATGTCTGTATGCATTTGGTTGGGGGTCAAAATAGTATGTCTGTACGAACCTTAAGGCAGGATTCACCACGTTACCATGGTAGCAATTCCTGATTGGCCCCTTGAAGGCTGAGGAACCAGTAAAATTCCCTTTTCTGCTTTCAAACTGATGTTTTCTTTGTCAGAGTTGTGAAGCTTTAATTTCAGTGAATTCTTCACTTAAATCCGCAGGAGGAGAGGAGGAACTGACATTGCCATCCATAGTAAGGGCACGGCCACACTGCAACGCAATAGCATGCGATTTCATGCGCAATTTTCGTTGCGATTGCGATTTCTTCAATAAGTATAGGAAAACGCATGCGATTGAGATTAAAAATGCAGCACGCAAATCGCAATCGCACCGAAAAACGTGCGTTTTTTTGTGTTGCCGTGTTTTCAATGATTTTGGAAAATCGCAACACAATCGCAAAAAAAAACGCAGCAGTGTGGCCTAGCCCTAAGGCAACAGTGTGCACAGCGTTTCATAGATGTACCAGGTACTATATCTAGTCCTAGTTGGAGCACCACAAAAAGCTATTCCCTTTCAAATGAGGGCAATTTACTAAGAGCCAGTACGGTGACTAGAAAATGAATAAGTTGGCCCTAGTACAGGGCAGCAACTGTTCTATGTCACAAGGCCTCTAGTCCCCTGCTGGTGTTAAACCAGCATACCAGTCCAATCAACATTGTGCCAGTTACAGATCCACAATTAGACACCGGTAAATTAGAGAATGTGGTCATGTATCTACTTCCATTCATATTGGGTTCACATGTCTTCAGTGACTTCCATCAGGTAAGTTTTCTAAATCTTTAACTGGTATCCAGTTTGTAAAGCAGACTGTACTGATCACGTCTTACGCCAATGTTAATTTAATCATACCTGCCTGTTTGTATGGGTTGGATAGAAATAAAGAACATTAAAAGAAGAGTGCAGGGGATACAATATCCAGATAAAGGTACATTTTAGTTCAATCTTCTATCCCATACATGATACTGCTGGTCCAACTAGCAGGGCTAGAGAGAGAGAGACAGCTAGGAAATACAGGACGGTCTGGGCTGTTAGAAGATAAGAGATAACTAGCCCTCCCAATGGGTTTAAACTCTTCTGGCAGCTTTGGATTTCCAGAGATCAGTGTGCAATGTATTGACTGGTAGTGGGGTTGGTTTTCATATGATCATCAATAGAATCATTAATAACAATGTGAGCTTTGCTTGTACTAGTCCTACCAAAAAAAAATCTAAGGATGGGAAACCCTTACAACATGTCAATCAGGTGCTAGAAGGAAATGGGTTACTTGGAGGGAAATGTGCGTGTCTGTATACCAATCTGCATATGCAAAGCCTTCGATGTGTGTCTTATTTAAGTAAACATAAGCTGGGACTGTCCTGGGTAACAGATGTTGCAGTGATTAAACAGCAGCCTGACTTAATGCTGTTACTGAGTGGTCCCAACAAGCCATCAATTGTAGGAAAGTTACAGGATTACTTGAAGGAATTAAAGCCTGAGACTAAGACAACATGTGTCATTTCACCAGCTTGGCTACAATATGTTGGATAACAAGGTGGAGATCACTTACTGGGGGCGATTGACATGCAGATGTATGAACAGCAAGAGAGCATCTGTCTGGATCTGCACCATCAACATGAAAGAAAACTGCTTCAGAAATCTGCTAAGTGCCCACAGTGTGGCGCTGTTATTTCGGCAAATTTAAGTTGGAGCCTTTCAGGAAACAGCTGTGATAGAGAAAACTAAATTATAAGCACAACTCTTATTATTATTGGGGTTTTTGTCTCTTACCATATTTTGAGGTCTACTGAATGATGACAGTTTACTACATTTCTAAATGGAAAGACATGAGCTTTGTTTTGAATCCCATTTGCAAATCTAGACATCACTTTCTGAGAATAGAAATAAAATGTTATTTTCTTGTCTCTTGTTCTATGGTGGGTTCTGTGCTATCTTATGCCGCCACTTGCAGCCTTCTGGAAGTTTTTAAAGGGACAGTATACTTTACAAAATCTGAGTGTTCTCTGGATCCTCCCCCTTTATTAACATATTCTTGCCTTTGTTAGAGATAGGAAAAGTGTCGGTGACACTGTTTGTGAGAGGAGTCACAGAGCACTCAGTTACTGCTTTAGTATAGGGTCAATTTAACCTCAAACTTCTGGGTACGCAACAGGTCACGCTTGTAATTTCATCTTTGCAATATATACTGTTATGGTAGGGTTTTTTGGGGGGGGGGGTTTATTTCTTTTTCAAAGCAGAATTTACAGAGCTGTCTCTATAATTTGCTCTTCTCATTGCATTAGTTAAAACATAAATGTATATCAAAAAGGGAACCTTGACAAATGCACTCTGGATTATTTCCAGTCTATCGGGTATTTGATATTACAATACACTAATTTATGTATGGATGATTATATATAGATTCATATCTAAGCTATTTCAGATCAATGCTGTGCCTTGCACTGTTAAGCTAAGTTACTTCCATTCATCAGAACCATGGACCAATCGAGACTTTGAGTAGTTTATCAGACATTTCACAATATTTGAAAAGTCTTCCTCTACCAGCATTTATATCCACCTGGTCATATGTAAATTGTCCAAGGAACATCATAACATCTTGAAATGTTTCTACCACTTGGATTGGAGTGATCACAGGTCTTGGATTCCTTTGAGAGTCCTGATGGGTTTGGGTGGATTAAAAACCTTCATAGATTTCCCAAGGAAGCGGGAAAGGAAAGATAGTCCAATTCAATATTTCCGTATTCTATTTAGTTCTCTTGAGCTCTGGAGATTAACGTCTGACCTTAACTTGCTTTTTTGTGATTCTGTTTACAGATTTTTAGTATGCAACCCTTCCTAAGGTTTCTGTACAGAAATATGTCTGCCATGCAGTTAATTAAAGTTCTGCTCGTAACCATTTGTTTCATATCACTTGATGAGTGTCCGCATAGAAGAAAACTATATCTGAGGCCAGTAACCCACAATTACAGCTAATTTCCATTGTGTAATAATCCTTGTTATATGGAAAGAAAAGGAATCGTCCACTGTTGATAAACTGCATCTTAGTAGTGTCATTAGCATCTGGGATCAGGTCATTAAACAGCTGGGCAGTCAACCATTAGATATTCTTAATTAAGGCAACTTACAGCACAGACTGCTTTATCCAGAGCGCTGCCATGAAAAATGGAAAGGGTAAAAATAAAAGATTTACAAACCCTCACATATAAAAGTGACTTGGGATTGTCTGTTCAAGTTCTTATAAGGTACCAAAGCAAGCTAAGAGTTCTTTAAATCGAGGTTCTAGTTGTTAATGTTCTGTTCTAGGATGTTACACAAACATTCTGGCCAACAGGCTCATTCAGGGAATGAATTAAAGGGTAACTCCACTCCCACCCCCCAAAATCCCACTTTAGTTATAATCTTACCTGTCTCAGATGCTCCCACACTGAGATACAGCTACTTACACACAGCCAATCCCTCGCTGTATCCTCTTTATCACCTGGTACTGATTGTCAGTTATGGCCTATAGTGACGTCATGACTGAGTTTATCGATTGAGCGATTACAAACACGCTCGCAACCGGAGTGTGTAAGTAGTTATGGGCCATATTTATAAACCTGCGGTATCGCAGGTTAGTTAATTTACGATCACGGTCAGAAATGTACCAAAAGTTCGTTAATTAACGAACGTTCGATTGTAGAATACCGTGCGGTAGTAAACTACCGCAATGGTATTCTATGGAGGTTGTAAATTTACATTTTCGTTATCGTAGATTTACGATCGGTAACGCAAATTTACCATGGGTATCGTAAATTTACGATCGTTAAACCAATCGTTAATCTCGGGGGGGGAAAGCGATACCGCGGCTTAATAAATATGGCCCTATATCTTGCCATGGGAGCATCTGAGACAGGTAAGATTATAATGAAATTGGGCTTTCGGGGGGTAATCTTTCTAAAAACTTAAGTTATTTTGGGGCTGGAGTTACCCTTTAAGTAGACCATACACAGCTCAATATTTTCGATTAGAAGGACCAGTCGGAATTCGCCATCTTACTTGAAATCTTGAAAGTTGGGGTTGATGGAAAATGATTTTGCCATAAAGAAAGGTCAATTAAAAAATTGTCCATTGTTTCACCTTGAAACGGTCCAAATATCAACCTTGTGCATGGCATGCTTTAGATTTACCTATGTTTAGACTTACAACGTTCTGACAGCCATCTGGACCAATCATTTTTCGGTTGCATTTTCCAGAGCCGGAAGCATCAGGTAGTAAAACTGACACTTTTCCCAAGTTGGACAGTGAAACTATGTAATATCTATTTAGTGTATGGCCAGCACAATATGTACAATAGGTTTTAAACCCTTTTATATAGGAAAGCTGAATATAGGGGCATATTTAAAAATATTTGCAATACCGTGGGTTATGCTAAAAGTACATTTACGGCCACAATCGAAAATCTTCGATCGCAATTGTAAATCTGTGATCAAGATCTTAAATTACGACCACAATGGTTAAAGGCGTAATATAAATATGGCCCATAGGGAGCATAGAACAGTACTGGCTAGCTTGATGTTCAGGAAGGGTCTGCTACTGACCAGGAAGGTTCTTTTTGCCCTGAGCACTGTCTGGGCACTTGACATTATTATTCTGCTTGGTTTCATTTAGAATCAATAAGCAGTAAGAAGGATAATTTAGGGACGTCCCATTAGGGATTCATTCACATGACTGAGCATTTTCCACAAGGGTGATTAATATTTCCATGAAATAGGAATAAATTACCTCCTCTCACCCAATGGAAGTTCATTAATTACATGTTTTTAAATCACACCATAGTAATTTAGTTTCCATGCCCTGGTAGTACACCAATGTTATACTAATTATGGCCGTAAAAGATTTGTATTCATTAAAAAGATCATCTCTTCTACTGTGTATTAGCAATCCTCCTTCATTGCCACAAAAGGATCAGCAATAAACTAGCTGCTGGAGCTGCCATACTGAAAAACATGAGAGTCTGTTTCTGTCCCCTAGTTGTTGCCAAAACTTTACATTGTTAAGTTCAGCTCTTATGTTAACTATGCTAATTTCAAGGTGTTGTTTGTGGCTAATCCACGCTAGCATGATCCAAAGTGGGTGGCCACACTGTGCCCTGCAATCACTTTTGTGAATCACACGTGCTCCGATAACAGAATAGCAGCACAAACGCTCGGTAACGCTGCGTTTGTGAATTTCCCACAGGTTATTGCACGTTGTAGTGAGGCTGCAGCCTCAACCAGATACATTTGCACCAATTGGTTACTGTTTATCTGTAGAATGTTTTAGCTCAATTTATAGACAGTGCTATCCAAAGAACTAGCAGGGCTACTGCCAAGGCCACACTGCCACAGTACAGTAATCATTGCTCGCTGCTATTGTGGGGCGGGTAAGGTAAGTCGCTTATTTTGTCACCGCAATTTAAAAGTTGTTACATTACGCACAACCTAATAGCAGAAAAATTTAATGCAAAGAGTTTTCCATTGAGTTTCTTAAAATGACCTGCAAAACCACTAAAATACAATATAACCCAATATCGCCCAGTACGGCCAGTGCTCTGTACATCTGGATTTGGGGGATAGTGCTTGTTTTTAAATCTCTCTGTGAGAATGACAGAAAAGTCATTTAAATGAAAGCCCAGTGACCAAGCGCCATACGTAATAAATATGGCTTCAATTCTTATAGAAATAGACTCCATTGTCTAGAACACTGTGACCTGCAAACCAACTCTGACATCACTGCTCTAGAATAAGCTGTTTGCAGTGGTCCGTATTGTGGTGAAACAGGTACGCCTGGAAATAAACACTAACGCATCCGAACGGTACCAGATATTACCGAGTAGTTTGGATATTGCTATAAACAATATAACTTTAGTAACAATATAGCAGACCGAACAATGAAATAAAATAGGGTAACTGTAGTCCAAAATGACCACCGCAATGGGATTCTATGGCGATCATAAATCTACGATTTCGTTACCGTAAATTTACGATCGGTATCGAAAATTTACAATCGTTAAACCGAACATTAATCTCTGGTCGGTTTAACGACCGTAAATTTATAAAGCGATAGCGCGGCTTTATAAATATGGCCCATGGTATCAGCATCACCAGATCCCCTACACTTCCTGCTCTAAAACCATGTGACAGTCCCTCTCTCTGTGTGGGAGGCGTTAAAAAAAAGACAAAAAGACAAAAATGTACACACTGAAATATGATGCAGAGTCACAATCCAATGTGAGAGGTGAATTTATTACAAACCAAACATCAAATAATCACAATGTTTCGAGGGTCTAGGCCCTCTTCATCAGGTTCTAATGAAGAGGGCCTTAGACCCTCGAAACATTGTGATTATTTGATGTGTGGTTTGAACTAAACTCACCTCTCGCATTGGAGTGGGAAATCAGAGGTCTGAACCCAGGTGGACAGTGTGCATATGGACTGCTTTCACACCTTACACACTCCCTGCCCTTCAGTCACTGTAACTCAATCTCTTCCTGGTTTCTTCTGCTTTCTCCTGCATTGAGCATGTGCCAACCGCAGATTAGAAGAAGGAACTAGTATTTGTGACCTCAGATTTAGAACCTCCCACCCCCTAACTTTCTGATCAGTGTTTTTTTCAAATCTTGGGCTGTGCAGCACGTAGAGAGGTTGTTGATGACTCATTTTAAAAGGTAGGAACCGCGTCATTCATTTTAAATCAAATTGTTTGGAGACCACAGTTTCCCTTTAAATATATTATTCAAACATGTAAAGTGGAAACAAAATAGTTTTAGAACATTTAGGATATAATTAAATTCATTGCATTGCACAGAATGTTGAAGTATTTCCAGGGAGTTGGTCAAAAGGTTAATGTTAACAACAGTACCACTGAAAGGTACAAATAGTAATTGTACGACTGTGGCCATAAATTTACGATTGTTAAAGGTATGGTACAGGGCCTTTACAAATACTGCTGAAAATACAGTACTGTATGAAAGAGGTTGTAAAATAATGCCATTTTGGGTTTTTTATTGACAGACTACAAAGTCACATACCAGCCAATCATTACCAACATGTTCCCAGGGCGGTCAGTCGGTCAGAGTGAACGTAGCCTATTACCAATAGAGATAATAATAATTTACCTTTTCTTTCATTTAGGAACACTGGGAGATACAGTGTCACATTTATCTCACTGAATTCACACTTCTATTTATTCCCTTTTCAATAGTGTGAAAATATAAAGCTTAGAAACGGCAGCAATGCCAGTCAGCTAAAGGAGATCGCTTCATACTGAGAATAAATCTTTTAGTCAACATAAGTACAGCACCTACTGCTGTGGTTTGTTTAACTCACAATACAGTTTATTGTTGTATAAAACAAGCAAAGCCACGATTCTTGCTCAAATTCCAGCTAAATAAATCATTCCTTAACTAGTGTCATATGGGCCTATTTATAAAGCTGTGGTACCGGTGATTATCAATTCCAGGGGTTCATTATGGCTTCATCCGTATTTTACAACAAGGCTGCAATATAATAGGATTATTATCTTATTTTACAACTCTGGCATTATATAACCACCGTGGCATAAAATACCACCAGTGACGTAACTAGGAATCACTGGGCCCTCCATCAAAACTATGATCTGTGCTTCATCCATGGGAGTATTCTGGGAGGAGGCTATATCTGTCATAGGCAAAATAAGAAGATGAGGCCCCTTGGCAGACGTCAAGAGCACGCTCTGCGAACGGGACAGTATTCCAAAATCCAAAGGGATTTGCCCAATCTCGTGGTGACGGAGCTGAGAACAAGAGGAGACAGAAGGAGGAAGACGGAACCTTGCATTGAGTAAGGATAGGGTATAGGAGGGGGCTAGAAAAAAAACCCCATACATATAAAGCCTAAGCTATCTGGTAATAAGATGGATTTACAGTGTACATACCCTTTAAGGGGGCGGTATCGGTTTTTAAATACAAACATAAATAAATGTAGCCCGTAGGGCCAGGTAAGCTGGAGACACAAACTACGGTCAGGTCGGAATTTATAAAAGCATCGTATCAGTAATTGCCATAAACTAACACTGTGATCATACATCTCCAGGGCCCCAAAGACAGAAGAAATTTTGAATTTTCCTTGTTTTAAGGGAAATCCCCTTAAATAGCACTAGAGACATCAGCAAAGCACCAACTACTCCCCCCACCTGGGAGAGCTGGTCTGTATATGAGGATCAGGTACTGTCAATAGGGTTGGGGTATCTCACCATCTTTACATTTTCTCTTGCAAGCAGCAAATTCTTAAATTAAATTGGGCCATACAATAAACTATCTGGTGCATTGTTCACCAATAGAACATATCAGAGGAAACATGGACATCCCTTAAGACTTCAAGACACATGGACATCCCTTAAGACTTGAAGAAAAAAGGTTTAGGCTTCAAGTTCGGAAAGGGTTTTTCACTGTGAGAACGGTAAAGCTATGGAACTGTCTTCCAGTGGACGTTGTAATGGCAGGTTCATTGGTCAGTTTCAAAAAAAAGCTGGATGAGTTTCTGCAAACAAGGAATGTTACTGGTATTGATACATAAAGTAGAGTTGATCCAGGGAAATTTCCGATTGCCACTTGGAGTCAGGAAGGAATTTTTTCCCCTTCATAAATTTGGTGTTTTTTTAGGATCAACAGTTAGGCAGGAAATAAGGCTATGTGTAACTATTATATGGTCAGCATGATGATTCTGTGCCAGGAGGGGGAGCAGGTGTGTCACTGGGCACTACCCTAAAGATATATATCAGAGGGTATGATATCTGAACTGACTTGTAAAAATAGGTGGTGCCGTGCAACATTTTATATAGATTGATATAGGGCTATTTTTAGCTCACCTGACTATTTTGTACCAGGAAATGAGGATATTGCTAGATGGGTTGGAATGGATAGACATATGTCTTTATTCAACCTCAAATACTATACTATACTATACTATAACTAAATGATATCAATCCTTGTTTGTTAAACTATCTTCTAAGTAGAAGCTTTAAAGCTCTAGTTCAACATTAAATGAACAGACAGGCATTTAGGTATAAATTATATTTACACTGTTAGAAATGATCCATAACGGACCTCTGTATTCATAACGTATGTCATTCCGTACTAGGTAAATATTCCTTTATGGCAATGCCATCTTGGCTGCATAATATTCCAGAAGTATAAAGCCTATCATTATATAATGAAAGAATACACACCATTTACTGAAATTACACACCCTTTATTAGAATTCTCCTTCATAAATGTTCCCTATTATAGCTATTATCTACATAGATACAAAAATACAGAGTTTGTCATTTGAAAAATGAATAATGCTGCAAAGAAAACAGAATGTTTCCATATGAATAATGATTGTTTGGCATTACATTTCATGGATTTTATTTCTACATTTCTATTCGGTTTTTAAACACATTTGGTAGGGGATCTACTCCTTGAATTAATGAAATAATCGGCTCAGAATCACTAAATAAAACTGAATATGCCTTTAACGATCGATTTAACGATTTTTAATTCACGATTGTTATAGTAAATTAATGATAAAGATCATAAATTAACACTAACAATCGTAAATTTCTGATAATGCAATGGTAGACTTCCAATCCTACCATTGCGGTAGTTTACTACTACCGTATGTAACGAAGGTTCGTTAATTAAAGAACGTTCAGTATAAATGTACATCATGCATTACCAATTTACGTGTTTATAAATATGGCCCTAGGATTGACATCCTACAATGCAAGGATCATCAAATATAAGGAAGGCTACATTTGCTATAAATTTGTTACAAAGTGAACTTTAAAGGGTAACTGTGGTCTCTAGTTCTTCTAAATAAGTTTTTTTTCGAAAGCCTCCTGTCATGCCTTCAAAATGAACCCTAAATCACGTCTAGATAACATCTAACTGCTCTAACTGATATCTCTAGATAACATTTAAAAGGAGAACTATGGTGTATGTAACCTTTTTTCAAAAAAGTTAAAATGAAATGTACCTGGGGCACGGAGGTAGGATTGGTACGTTCTACCTCCCAATATAATTTTTATGAGGAGTGGCCGCACAAAGAAAATGGCTTCTGCCAGGCTTTCTGAATGCTTCAGCACTATCTTTAATACAGGATGAAACGTCATGTGCTGTTGCTCCTCAACAAAACAATATTGGGAGGTGGGAATAAATCAATCCTACCTTCCAGTCCCAGGTACTTCTAAAAAGTAATTTTTTATAGTATAGTTGTCCATTAATAGGATTCACATCTTAACTGACAATTTTCCCCCCAAGTTCTTCCTGTTTTCCCCAGCATTAAGTCTTAAAGGAGAATTATACTCATTGAATATCTGACTCTTTTCTGGCAGTTACTGACAGTTCTCAAGCCCCTCCTACATTAACATATGTTCTCTAATGTCAGAGATGGGAAAATTGACAGTCAAAATGACTGTTGGAGGAGCCAGAAAAAAGTGAGTTACTGCAAAAGTATAATTCTCCTTAAAATGAGCATGGGGCAGAAAACAGGTGATGTTCACTTAATCAACTGGAAGCAGGAAATTTGAACATTCAGCCCAATATAATTTCTTATGGGCTGCAGCCAGAGACGTGATTGTCTGCTCATTTTAACGTAATAGTTCACTTGAAAACTGAACCATTTTTTCATCAATGGAACTCAACTTTGATACTGTATCAAGAGATGAATGCAACAGGTGTAGTCAAATAAGAAACAAGGGCTTCGTAGCAAACTTGTATATTACGATCTTGTTTTTTTCCCATTAACAGGGACAGGCAAAAAGATACCAAAAGTCATCAGTTTTTGCACTACAATGTAGTAACTAGAAAGGGAAAGTTTAAGTATAAACTTTGAATTTGGCTTGAACGACTGTATTTTGGAAGGGAATTGTGTGTTTGTGCTGCAGATTTTAAAACTCAATAATGTCAATGATGAGGACATTGTTGTTTTTTACTTACCCTTTAAATATGTCACATGCATTAAAGGTAGGTCAGTTGGTGTGTGTGTATTCATATCAGGTTGGGGGATAAAATACTAACTTTTTTGATGATTGGTCAAAATTAGTTTTTTTTACTTTAGTTACCCTTTACGTATGGCTGCCATAGTGATGGATAAGTAGATCAGTAGATGTGTGTACCCGTGTCGGGTTGAGAGTTAAAAAAAAAAAACTGTTTTGATGATTGGTCAAAATTCGTTTTTTTTACTTTAGTTACCCTTTAAGTATGGCTGCAACAGTAATGGAGGGGTAGGTCAGTAGTTGTGTATACCTGTATTACGTTGGGGGTTAAAAAAACTAAGTTTTTTGATGATTGATCAAAATTTGCTTTTTTGACTTTAGTTACCCTTTAAGTGTGGCTGCCACAGTAATGGATAAGTAGATCAGTAGGTGTGTGTACCCATGTCAGGTTGAGAGTTAAAAAAAAAACTTTTTTGATGATTGGTCAAAATTAGTTTTTTTGACTTTAGTTACCCTTTAAGGATTTCTGCCAACAGTAATGGAGGGGTAGGTCAGTAGCTTGTATATCCTGTATCACGTTGGGGGTTAAAAAAACAAAGTTTTTTGATGATGATCAAAATTTGCTTTTTTGACTTTAGTTACCCTTTAAGTATGGCTGCCACAGTAATGGATAAGTAGATCAGTAGGGTTGTGTACCCGTGTCGCGTTGAGAGTTAAAAAAAAACTTTTTTGATGATTGGTCAAAATTAGTTTTTTTGACTTTAGTTACCCTTTAAGTATGTCTGCAACAGTAATGGAGGGGTAGGTCAGTAGCTGTGTATACCTGTATCATGTTGGGGGTTAAAAAAACAAAGTTTTTTGATGATTGATCAAAATTTGCTTTTTGACTTTAGTTACCCTTTAAGTATGGCTGCCACAGTAATGGATAAGTAGATTAGTAGGTGTGTGTACCCGTGTCGCGTTGAGAGTTAAAAAAAAACTTTTTTGATGATTGGTCAAAATTAGTTTTTTTGACTTTAGTTACCCTTTAAGTATGTCTGCAACAGTAATGGAGGGGTAGGTCAGTAGCTGTGTATACCTGTATCATGTTGGGGGTTAAAAAAACAAAGTTTTTTGATGATTGATCAAAATTTGCTTTTTGACTTTAGTTACCCTTTAAGTATGGCTGCCACAGTAATGGATAAGTAGATTAGTAGGTGTGTGTACCTGGGTCTGGTTGAGGGGGTATGTCTCTTTTGTGTTTATAACCATAAAACTATCTTTTTTTGAGGATAAATCTAAATTAGTTTTTTTGACTTTAGTTACCCTTTAAATATGGCTTCCATGGGAATGGAAAGGTAGGTCTGTAGGTGGGTGTACCTGGGTCTGTGTGGGGGGTTGGGGGTATCACCATTTGTATTTATGACCATGAAAAAAACTATTTTGAAATATTCACATTTGAGGATTGTTACCATTATAGTCTATGGGAAAAAATGTCCGGAAATTCGCCAATAACACGGTAACGCTTCCGCGGATTCCTTAGCTAGAAGATAACACACTTCTCCTATATGCCCCGCACGTCTGTACCGAATTTCATGTCTCTAGCTCAAAAACTGTGGGAGGAGATACGGTCCAAAAAAGCGAAAGAATAAAACGGAAGAAGAAGAAATAGAAAGAACAGTAATTTGGCTTTTTCAAGCCAAATTAATTAGACAGGCACGCTGTATCTTCCAGGGTCCCGCAATGTAGTAATACTTACTAGTGATTACTGAGGTATTACATCTCCTGGAAGGAATCCTACATTTGCAATACCACACTTTTATAAATATGGCCACAATTAAACAGCATTATAGTTGGAATGCAATACCACTTTATAAAAAATAGAAAATACCAGCAATGTCCATTAAAGAGCCAGAAAATGTCTTTAAAACCTTTTTAGAATGAAGCTCTTATTGACAGTAGGAGACTGTTCTCTCCATGAAGTCCTTCTGGATATATTACCTTTGATCTCTTGCTTGAATTATTTTAACTTGTTGTTTTCAAAGGATCCATAAGTAGCATCAGAACCAGCACATTGACCCAGTGTCCCAAATGAAAATCAGTCACGTAGATGGAAGCTGCTCTAACCTTCTTTAATTCAGGCTGCACTCGTCTAAACTTTTTGTATCTCTTGTCTCCTCAATACAACTGATAACTTCATGGCAGGTCAGAGGCTGAGAGGTCCCCATGTCCTACCAGTACAAATACAAATGGAACATCAATTAAAAATGCAAAGCCAGAAATGTACACATTTTAATGACTGAAAATATTAAAATAAACTGTATTTAAATAGAAATACCATGCAAGATAACAGTCAAAGTTTTCATATAGCATTAGCACACTTCCCTTCCCCTTATCTACTCCTAGACAGCTCAAGATTTAAACAAGATGGCCAACTTAAATCTACCATATCACTATGCATAAAGCCATCTCCGGAACATCACAGTATGCAAAATATATCCCAGAATGTGCTATTGGCATGTCTCGTACATACTCTATTCATTTATAAATATGACATTTTTAAACAATTCAAATTTTTTAAATTTAGCACCAGAATTAACAATTCATAACAAAATCAATTTAAAAAAAGAAAGGTTTTGCTGGTAGTGATTGTGTTACCATTTTTTGTGGAGCCAGAAACATCTCTTTTAGAGCAACCTTTGGTGTTGGGATCGGAGGAAAGATCTTCTTTACAAGCTGAAACCTGAAGGGGTAAAATAATAGAGAGGGTCATACCAACCACGTACAATGACTAGGTGTATTATGGGAGAATATTTATTGACATTATAAAAGATCATTATCAGAAAAACTTTTAATGGGCATGTTAGAGAAAATAAAGCCTCAGACTGTCTCAGAACATTAGCAGGCTGCATGAAGGAAACTGTAATGGTAGCAGATGTACTAGGTTAAGTTGGAAGATCAGTGAAAAATCCATTAAAAACACAGTCTTAGTCAGCATTAATGCAGTATAGCCCTGCTCATTACATTTATTAAGAGTGTTCTCCTATCAACAGATGATTTGGTAACCCTGGAACGGCTTTCGATAATTATCGAACAATTGAGAATTTTGAAATTTACAAAATCGAAAATACTACGCGGAGTGCCAAAACAGGAAACGTGGAACTGCATGCAGAACTGATTTCAGTGAGTTCGGCCATCTCTAATTGACATGTGCATTATGGGGAAGCCATTTTGAATCTGCTCAATATCAACATGTCTATACTGAACTGTAAACATGATACATTTTTGGACCATTTCGATTGAAACACTGACCTGTGAATAGAATAACGCAGATCGCTTTTTTAAGGAATCAGAATAAATATGACATTATAAGGAAACAATAAATTATTACAGTCTTTATATAAATGTGCAAAGGGAAAAAAAGAGAGCGATAGTCCTTTCTGCTCAGGGCTGGTTTAGATGCTGCAATATTGTCTTTAAAGGTTAAGTGTGGGTTACATGTTTAAGGGCTTTGTATTTAAAGGGATCGCTAACAGGTGATCTCTCCACTTACCTATCCTAAATCTTTAATGACATTATTCAAATTGTTCTGCTTCAGGCAGAGGTAAAAATAACCTTTCGTCTCCATTAAGGCTTTTAAGCTAATTAGCCAATAAACACATTTTTTTAAGTTGCAATTAATTGCAATTTCAGTGTCTTTGAATGGCAGTGCCAGAAATAACCAGCTTATTTAAGCAGTCGCATAACACCTAATTAGGGACTATACAATTTAATTAATTAGCTCTTAACAGCTTCCAGCAGCTCTAAGCAATTTTAATTTCCTATCCCCACCTGTCTTTTCTATACCTGTACTCCTCTACCGTCCATACCTGTTTTCAGTCCCAGCACTTGCTGTATGTATGTTAATAGCTTGTCTATATCAATAGGTTTTAGCACAGTTAAAGTACCGAGATCACATGTCACAAATGGCAGGTGTATTAATCAGGATTATTAAGTGGCACACAATAATCAGTCAGTAACACAGGTGGATCAATGTGAGCACTGGGAAAAATCAGTGGCACGGGCGTAGATTAATGAACAAATGAACAAACCTTAGCACAGGCAGATTTGTCTATAACCATAGTGACTTATTCTGATGGAATTGTTCACATTTCCCAGATCTCAGTTCATACAAGTTTCTACCATCACATAGATATTCTAACATTCATTTCACATTATAATACCAACATTGGCCCTTTAATTGGTACACAATGCAGAGCTGCAGGCAGAGGATAATAAAGTTAATCTTTATTATTGCTGCAATGCATTACTTACCAGTTATTGAAGGGTATAGGCAACTAATAATTCCTATTTCAACTACCTGCATTAGCTTTCACCCCTGCTCTACGGGATGAGGACCTAAACCGCTCTTAGTTAAGAAGCTTTATTACTTAAAGTTTCATTTTCTACGCCGGTTCTTTCCGCCTCCCTCAATTCATCAGTGAAAAGGGCCAATGAGGAGAAGTGTTCTGCCAGGAGCATGCCTTCCTATTGGCCCCATCGCAAACACAGAAGATGGACCAGAGCAGTGATTAAAACTTGAGGTATATAAAGCTCCTTAACTGAGAAGAACCAAAGATGGGGGCCTATAGGTTTCGAAGGGAAGAGGAAGAGAAGCAGAGGGAAACTGAGTATAACTGCCCTTCAACCACTTTGCGTTCGTGAATACATCATGTACAGCATGCAGTAAGGTGAAATCTTTCGCAGATGAAAAGGCATTCATTTCATAATAAAAAACCTTTAGAAATGGCATTGGCAGTGCAATGAGTGTGAAACCCCTACTAACCTACATCAGTTAGCATGAGTTTTGCACTTGTTAAGAGGATATCCCAATATATTCCATGTATGCCCTAAGAGGCATATTCAAACAGCCATGATAATCCTTTGGGGTATTTTACAATACCACATATTATTTTCCGACTGTGGCAGTAATTTACACTTCCAATCAATATTTAACAGTATCAGGTGTTATTTAACACAGCAGGGCTGTGGTAGTTAATGTACAACCACATCATTATTTTGCATCATAAAATAAAAAGAATGCCCATTAGTGTGTGGAACCATTATTTTACATTGTTTGTAAATACGACCCTAAGGGCGTTTTTACCTGTTTGTACAGGGTTTACCTGTACAAACAGGTAAACCCCAGCCTGATTGTCTGTTGGCTGTTGGTAAGAAAGGAAAGTTTATAGCCGATATTTCAACCTGACCAACCAAACCTGTGCATGATTGGCAAGAATTACAGACACAACCAATCATTGCCAGAAAATACTTAATGCTTATAGATAAACAAGGTACTCACCTAAGACAGACCAAAATGAACACAATCAATGTCAGAGTCACACAGACCAGCACAGCCAGTAGACATTTGTTTTTCCAGTCCTCGTATGTGTTCTCTAAAGACGGGACACAGTGTAAAAGTGTTAGGCACATCATTCCACTATAATTTTTAGTAACATTTAATGGGACACAGTGCATCAGTGTTAGTCACATCCACCTACTAGTATTTCTAGTGACTTTCAATGGGACACAGTGCATGAGTGTTAGTCACATCCACCTACTAGTATTTCTAGTGACTTTCAATGGGACACAGTGCATGAGTGTTAGTCACATCCACCCACTAGTATTTCTAGTGACTTTCAATGGGACACAGTGCATTAGTGTTAAGCTGGGTACACACATTAACGATTAAGCCCCGATACCGTCGGATCCGACGGTATCGGGGCTTAATCGTACTGTGTACGTTCGTTTCCCGAACGAGTGTTAGTCACATCCACCTACTAGTATTTCTAGTGACTTTCAATGACACCAGTGCCACCCACTAGTATTTCTAGTGACTTTCAATGGGACACAGTGCATGAGTGTTAGTCACACATGAGTGTTATCACATCCACTCAGTGCATGAGTGTTATCACACATGAGTGTTAGTCACATCCACCTACTAGTATTTCTAGTGACTTTCAATGGGACACAGTGCATGAGTGTTAAGCTGGGTACACACTTCGATTAGCCCCGATACCGTCGGATCCGACGGTATCGGGGCTTAATCGTCCGTGTGTACGTTCGTTTCCCGAACGAGCGCGCCCCGCCAACAACGATCGGGTCGGCCGAACGCTCGTTCGGGAAGGCCGAAAATTTCCATCGCCCGCGCTAGACTCCCTATAAGGATTCTAGCGGGGCCGATGGAAACACCACGTCCCGAGCGTTCTCACATAGGAGAACGCTCGGGACTGTGTGTATGCAGATCTTTGAAAGATGGCAGACAGGATCTTGCAGATCCGTCTGTCATCTTTCAGAAATCTGTACAGTGTGTACCTAGCTTTAGTCACATCCACCCACTAGTATTTCTAGTGACTTTCAATGGGACACAGTGCATGAGTGTTAATCACATCCACCCACTAGTATTTCTAGTGACTTTCAATGGGACACAGTGCATGAGTGTTAATCACATCCACCCACTAGTATTTCTAGTGACTTTCAATGGGACACAGTGCATGAGTGTTAATCACATCCACCCACTAGCATTTCTAGTGACTTTCAATGGGACACAGTGCATGAGTGTTAGTCACATCCACCCACTAGTATTTCTAGTGACTTTCAATGGGACACAGTGCATGAGTGTTTATTCACATCCACCCACTAGTATTTCTAGTGACTTTCAATGGGACACAGTGCATGAGTGTTAATCACATCCACCCACTAGTATTTCTAGTGACTTTCAATGACACATGCATGAGTGTAATCACATCCACCCACTAGCATTTCTATGGACTTTCAATGGGACACAGTGCATGAGTGTTAGTCACATCCACCCACTAGTATTTCTAGTGACTTTCAATGGGACACAGTGCATGATTGTTATCACATCCACCCACTACATTTCTAGTGACTTTCAATGGGACACAGTGCATGATGTTAGTCACATCCACCCACTAGTATTTCTAGTGACTTTCAATGGGCACAGTGCATGAGTGTTAATCACATCCACCCACTGATTTCTAGTGACTTTCATGGGACACCAGTGCATGAGTGTTAGTCACATCCACCCACTAGTATTTCTAGTGACTTTCAATGGGACACAGTGCTGAAGTGTTTAATCACATCTCCACCCACTGCATTCTCAGTGACTTTCAATGGGACCGTGGCATGAGTGTAAGTCACACATTCCACCCACTAGTATTTCTAGTGACTTTCAATGGGACACAGTGCATGAGTGTTAGTCACACATGAGTGTTAGTCACATCCACTCAGTGCATGAGTGTTAGTCACACATGAGTGTTAGTCACATCCACCTACTAGTATTTCTAGTGACTTTCAATGGGACACAGTGCATGAGTGTTAGCTGGGTACACACATTAAGATTAAGCCCGATACCGTCGGATCCGACGGTATCGGGGTCTAATCGTTACGTGTGTACGTTCGTTTCCCGAACGAGCGCGCGCCCGCCAAACGATGGGTCGGCGAACGCTCGTTCGGGAAAGGCCGAAAATTTCCATCGGCCGCGCTAGACTCCCTATAGAGGAGTCTAGCGCGGCCGATGGAAACACACAGTCCCGAGCGTTCTCACATAGGAGAACGCTCGGGACTGTGTGTATGCAGATCTTTGAAAGATGGCAGACAGGATCTTGCAGATCCTGTCTGTCATCTTTCAGAAATCTGTACAGTGTGTACCTAGCTTTAGTCACATCCACCCCACTAGTATTTCTAGTGACTTTCAATGGGACACAGTGCATGAGTGTTAATCCATCCCCCCACTAGTATTTCTAGTGACTTTCAATGGGACACAGTGCATGAGTGTTAATCACATCCACCCACTAGTATTTCTAGTGACTTTCAATGGGACACAGTGCATGAGTGTTAATCACATCCACCCCATAGCATTTTCTAGTGACTTTCATGGGACACAGTGATGAGTGTTAGTCACATCCACCCATAGTATTTCTAGGACTTCAATGGGACACAGGGCATGAGTGTTAGTCACATCCACCCACTAGTATTTCTAGGACTTTCAATGGGACAGTGATGAGTGTTATCACATCACACCACTAGTATTTCTAGTGACTTTCAATGGGACACAGTGCATGAGTGTTAATCACATCCACCCCCATAGCTTTCTAGTGACTTTCAATGGGACACAGTGCATGAGTGTTAGTCACATCCACCCACTAGTATTTCTAGTGACTTTCAATGGGACACAGTGCATGAGTGTTAATCAAATCCACCCACTAGCATTTCTAGTGACTCAATGGGACACAGTGCATGAGTGTTAGTCCAATCACCCACTAGTTTTCTAGTGACTTTCAATGGGACACAGTGCATGAGTGTTAATCACATCCACCCACTAGCATTTCTAGTGACTTTCAATGGGACACAGTGCATGAGTGTTAGTCACATCCACCACTAGATTTCTAGTGACTTTCAATGGGACACAGTGCATGAGTGTTAATCACATCCACCCACTGCATTTCTAGTGACTTTCAATGGGACACAGTGCATGAGTGTTAAGTCACATCCACCCACTAGTATTTCTAGTGACTTTCAATGGGACACAGTGCATGAGTGTTATCACATCCACCCACTAGTATTTCTAGTGACTTTCAATGGGACACAGTGCATGAGTTGTTAATCACATTCCCCACCCCACTAGTATTTCTAGTGACTTTCAATGGGACACAGTGCATGAGTGTTAATCACATCCACCCACTAGCATTTCTAGTGACTTTCAATGGGACACAGTGCATGAGTGTTAGTCACATCCACCCACTAGTATTTCTAGTGACTTTCAATGGGACACAGTGCATGAGTGTTAATCACATCCACCCACTAGTTTCTAGTGACTTTCAATGGGACACAGTGCATGAGTGTTAGTCACATCCACCCACTAGTATTTCTAGTGACTTTCAATGGGACACAGTGCATGAGTGTTAGTCACATCCACCCACTAGTATTTCTAGTGACTTTCAATGGGACACAGTGCATGAGTGTTAGTCACATCCACCCACTAGTATTTCTAGTGACTTTTAATTTATTTAAACCAAATTATCTGTAACTTTTAAAGTAACTTGCCAGCTGGGGGTCCAATTGATGTGGATATATTATACACTTTGTACATATTTCACAACTGACCATTTTTATTAAATGGAATAATTCCCCTGAAAATCATTTTGTAGTGTCTGAGCTAATGTAAATATAAAAATAAAAAGCGCCCATTTTGTGTGCATTACCACAGTGCTGTTTGTGTTTTCTTCCCTTTGTACTTACCGTATACACTTTTAACTATTGGGGTCAGAGAGCCCTTTAATAGATGGGGGTCAGAGTGCCCTTTACTATATGGGGGTCAGTAGAATTGTAAATGAAGGTAAGCTTAATTAAAAGTTTATTGAGCCTTGCCACTCCACATGTTTAGAAGCTACAATTCCCAGCAAACAAAGCATGCTGGGAGTTGTAGTTTCCAAACATCTGGAGTGCCAAGAAATTGGGGGTTACTGGTACTGGATTTAGCTATTACTGTATGGGAATTCTGCTGTCCATTTAAATAGCAACTTAAGCCACAAAACAATACTGAATCAGAAGGCAGTAGTGGTATAACATTTTTACGGCATTCCACCAACTGACTGAGAACTACCTGGGCTTATCATATTGGGATTATGCTATTGATCATTATTAAATGGCCTTGATATGTCAAGTGTCTGAACAGCAGAATATTTACGGGTTAATGTAGAAAAAAAACCTCTAAGCTGGCCGCAATCTACACCGGCCCGCAAGCCTCCATAGAAAACGTGTTAAGATTTGTGCAAAATTGTTGCACCGTGCTATTTCCAAAAAGGTTTGGAAAGGACATGGCCAGAGCAAAATGTATGAAAAACCCACGCTAACCGGATAGTACATTGGGTATTGTGGGTCTTGCACTAATCCGGTCCAAAAATTGCCAATATAGTATCGACTCCTTGGTTTAATTTGATTTTCAAGTGTATGGGCAACATTCCTGTATTTTTAGGGTATCCTAATAATTTTCACTTTTCTCAAGCTAAACACAAAATAGAATTCCAATCTGTAATATCCCATGTCTTAGTTGCATATTTATAAAATAGGGCAGAACAATAAAAATTTAAAATCTAAACCTCCATGTTACAATTCTTACCGATGTACAAAGGCTCAGTCCATTCACTGTAAATGTGCTCATTGTCAAACGCTGGTTCCCGAAAGGCTCTCACCTGTAGCCTGTGATGTCTCCAGAGCTCTTGCAAGGGCCCATTGACAAACTTAGGTTCTTTTACTACCTCTGTCTGCAAAAGGAAAAGGAGTGAAATAAAGAAAATATTTAAAGACTGTAATGTTAACATGTTGGCAAAAGAACATTACTGTTTCAAAAGAAGCATCAAGGAGGCTTTATGTCAAAATAAAGAAACCAAGCCTGAATAGAGGTGTGTGTGTGTTAGGGGTTCAACACCAATTGTCTGCCATGTACAATGTTGTTTTGACACCTTACCCAGGACAGTTTTGATTACACCTTTTAGCTACAATGCGACCAACTCCTTGAGAAGGTTCCTGACACCTTGCTGTTATATGATTGGAAAACAGTCCAGGGTATTTATTGCCAACAGATTCTAGAAAAATGTCTTTAAGAGCTAAATCTAAAAGCCACTATTCCCTACTTATTCTGCTTAACCCATCTTCAGCCTTTGATACAGTACAGTGGATCACCCTTTACTGCTTCACATCTTACCCTCCCTAGGTATCCAGGGTTCTGCACTCTCTTGGCTGTCCTCCTACCTCTCCGATAGGACGTTCAGTGTTTCCCACTCTGGCTCCAACTCCCAGGGCTGCATCTATAATTAGGCACACTGAGTCATGTAACTCAGGCGGCACCCCGACAAAAGCGGCAAATGAAAGTTTAAAAAAAAAAGAAAAATGTACCTTTAACTGGCGCCGGCGCTGCGGCCGTTAGTAATGGATTAAGCGCGTCAGCAGTGCCTGCTTTTGAGTGGGCATCATGTTCAATTTCTTGTGGGTCAGGACTCAGGTCCTTCCTTTGGACCTCCGCACCATCAACTCCCCGGCTCACCAGCAGACAGCAGTGATCGCGGTCCCCAGGTGCTTGGCAAGCAGGTCAGTGACAGTGATACTCAGAGACACTGGATCACCGTGTTAATGTAACAGGTGTTCCCCGACCCCGCCCCCAGGTTCTTCATCCCCTGCACCTCGTGCACGGACCACGGTGCACCTTCCTGTTCTCCTGCCCCGGGTGGTTGCTGTTTTTGTCCCGACCCTCTGGCAGGGATCCCCGACCATGTGTCCCTCACCTCAGCTCCATCCACACATGATTACTGCCCGGTTCACCCTCAGTGGCTGGAAGGGAAGGTAGATAGAGAGAGATAGATAGAGAGATAGACAGATAGAGAGATATATAGATATATTATAAATGATAGATAGATGATAGATAGATAGATAGATAGATAGATGATAGATAGATACAGAGATAGATAGATTATAGATAGATAGATAGATGATAGATGATAGATAGATAGAGATAAATAGATAGATAGAGATAAATAGATAGATAGATAGATAGATAGATAGATAGATAGATAGATAGATAGATAGACAGATAAATAGACAGATAGCAGAGTTACATAGATAGATTATATATTGATAGATAGATAGCAGAGTTGGATAGATAGATAGATGATAGATAGATAGCAGAGTTAGATAGATAGATAGATGATAGATAGAGAGAGATAGATAGATAGATAGAGAGATAGATAGATAGATAGATTGATAGACAGATAGATAGATAGATAGATAGATGATAGATAGAGAGAGATAGATAGATAGATTGATAGACAGATAGATAGATAGATAGATAGATAGAGATAGATAGATGATAGATAATGGATAGAGAGACAGAGAGATATAATGGATAGAGAGATAGTCCTGACGCTGCTTCTGAGTTCTGAGTCACTCACCTTCCTGCTTCGGCTCGTGCGGCAAAGTCACGTGGTGGGTGACCGTAACTCAGGATAGGTGGAGCGACTTTATTTGCGCAGCCAGGCCAGCGCAGAAGAGAAGAGCCAGCATACTGTGTGGAGGGAGCAGCAGAGTATTTAAGAGGAGCAAAGAAGAGCCAAGCCTGTGACTTGAAGACTCACTTCACTGCCTGTGGTGTCAGTGTCACATAGTGTCTTCTTTCTTTGCTAACTGTAAGTAAACCACCACCAGGATTGGGGGGGGGGGGGTGTCTCCCTGGGGTCTTATCATTCATAGGCCTATAAATGTATATAGGGAGAGATTATTAGGGTATGTGGTCATAGGGGCTGCTGGGAGATATTGGTGATGGGTCTCTGACTGTATAGGGAGGGGGTGGTTAGGGGGTATAATGTGGTCATGGGGGGTGCAGGTGCTGGTAGATCTTATTGTTGATCATCGGTCTCTCTATAGGGAGGGGTTATGGATATAAAGGGGTCATGGGGGCTGATGGGAGATATTGGTGATGGTCTCTGTATAGGGAGGGAACACAAGCTGTTTGAGAAGGGGATGTAATATCTGTTTATATGAATTTACATTATTGCTAATTGACTGACAGAGGAACTGTTTAAATACATGATAGGAAGCTCAAAATCTTAAAATTTTAACCACACCCACCAGCACGACCACACCCACTTTAATGCGGCGGCGGCCTGTGAAGCGGCATTCAAAAGCTTGGCTCAGGCAGCAAAAACCCTAGAAGTGCCCCTGCCAATTCCACCACTCTCCCCCTCCCTGTGGGGGTACCACAAGGATCAGTACTCAGCCCTCTTCTCCATTTATACCTTTGGGCTAGGTCAGCTCATTAGTTCTTTTGGATTCCAATACCACCTGTATGCTGATGATACCCAAATTTACATTTCTGCCCCTGACCTTGTTACTCTGACATCCTGGGTCACTGACTGGCTTAATGCCATCTCTGCTTTTATGTCCTCCCGCTTCCTAAAACTCAACATGGATAAGACCGAACTTGTAATTTCCCCACCCTCTCGATCTACCCCCCCTACCTAACACTACTGTCAACATCAATGACACACCTATCTCCCCAACACCTTACGTGTGATGCATGGGAGTAACCTTTGACTTAGAACTTTCCTTTAAACACCACATTATTACCCTAACGCCTGTCGGTTACAGCTCAAAAACATCTCACACATTCGTCCCTTCCTTTCACAGAACACTACCAAAATTCTAGTTCATGCCCTTATCATCTCTTAACTGGACTACTGTAACACCCTCCTGTGCGGTCTACCAAGCAACCAACTGGCATCCCTTCAATCAATCCTTAACTCTGCTGCCAGGCTCATTCACCTCTCTTCCCGCTTCTCACACACTACCCATTTCTGTCAACCTCTTCACTGGCTTTCCATTACCCAAAGGATCCAATTTTAGCTGCTAACCTTATCCTACAAGGCTCTCTCCAATGCAGCCCCCCCATACATCTCTGAACTGATAAACAGATACTACCCAAGGCATAACCTCCGATCTGCTAATGATCTCTCATCTCTTCTCATCTACTCTCATCACCTCTTCCCACCTTTTTTCTTGCTGCCCCTCTGCTCTGGAACTCCCTTCTTTGCTTTATACGTCATTCGCCATCACTTCATATCTTCAAACACAACCTCAAAACTCACCTCTTCAGGCAAGGTTAAAATCTGGACCTGGACACTCATATCCCTTTTTACTGACCCATCATTGACCTGGTAGTTATACTCCACTGACAACATAGTTATAGATACTGATCTGCTTCACTTTATGTTTCATCCCCATCTCCTCTAGACTGTAAGCACTTTTGGGCAGGGCCCTTCTTCCTATTGTACCACAGTAATGCTGTAAATTACCACTGAATGCTGCTGGACCAGAACTTGAATTATTTGCCCTTTGTATTACTTGAACTACCCTTGTATGTAACATGTACCTTTTCATGTTCTCATCTATATTAATTTGGCAGCACGGTGGCTCAGTGGTTAGCACTGATGCCTTGCAGAGCTGAAGTTCGATTCCACCCTTGGACACATCTGCAAGGAGATTGTCTGTTCTCCCAGTGCTTGCATGGGTTTCCTCCAGGCACTCCAGTTTCCCCCACAACCATAAAGACTGATAGGTTGTATGTGTCAAATAAATGTGCTTAGATTACCGTATAAGCTTTTCGGGGCAGGGCCTGATGTAAATGTAAACATGTAATTGTAAAGCACGACGGAAGATATTAGAGCTATATATATCCACAATAATAATAATAATTAGTGCAAGTGCCACGGAATATGTTGGTGCTGTATAAATCTACAATAACAAAAAAAATAAAATTTCCAGTTGATCTACATGTAACGTTTCTTTATGGCAAACATCTGGAACCGCACAGGTTTGCCATTTGTCTGAAATAAGCTTAGTTCAGCAGATCTTCCCTATAAAGGATCCAATACTTCTTGGAGAAATAAAAAAAAACAAAACAGCATAATACATTGGGAAGGTACAGCAATTATCTAATAGCTGGGAATGTATATCATTCCAGGGATACTTTCCGATTGCCGTTTGGAGTCAGGAAGGAATTCCCCCCCCCCTTTTTTTTTTTGCTGGGGTTTTTTGCCTTCCTCTGGATCAACTGTTAGGTATGGCTAAAAAAAAAACCTAATAATAATAATAATAAAAAAAAAAAAAAGAGTGTGAATAGGTTGGGACTTGATGTCTTTATTAAACCTCAATTACTATGTAACTATGTAATGTATACATGTAATTGTAAAGCCTTACGGAAGATGTTATTGCTATATATATCCACAATAATAATAATAATACTACTGTTATAGTATAGTACCGTATAAAAAATAGAAAATTACCCTATTTTTATTGTTCTTCAAGTTCACAATGCTGACTTCATATTTTAAGAAATCACTTTGCAATGTATTTGGCTCTGCCCAGTGCAGAACCTGTGAATCTTTCATCTCCAGCAATGACACATTATAGGGAGGGTTCAACATCTCTGTATAAACAAAGAGAAAACATATGTTGATTTCATTGGCTGGCTGATGCATTTACTGTCTATCCAATAGTAAACCAGCTGTGTCAGGTGACTGTTGTCTAAAACACATTTCTTCTTTATGAGTATTTGCTATAAGTACTTTGCTTTTCTTTATGTTGCTACACTTTCCTGTACCACAGATTCACAGCTTGTTTTACTGGATTCTGACCAGAGATAGGTAAATATAATAACATAGAAAAAAGCAATTAAGGATTTTAGTTCTCCTTTACATTCTAATGACAGATAAAATCCCATTTGTTTTACAATGTAGGTCTTACCAACCTTACCCTACCTATATCCTGATAGAATGATCCTTATTGGCTACTGTAATGCAGTGTTCTGATATATGGTTTGTCTTTCCCATTCTTCATTGTGTTTGTATTCTTACCTATATTTAGTGCAAAGAACACACGCTGCATACTCTGAATAGGGAGACTCTTACTGGACCCATTGATGTGCACAAGGAACAAGCCAGACCCATAGAGGTTGATGTGTGGGAACTTGCAGCCAATTGATATCTGACCATTAATATCCTGGTAACATTTCTCTGCTCTTTCCATGTAGCTGGAAAATGTAAAATAAATTATTATTTGCCATAAAGTAAATGCAGCACATATAGTTCACTTATTTTTCCCTTCTCACCACATTTGCTTTAAGACAAACACCATTTCTGTTTTGGTTTTTTTCCCATCTCCTTTAAAGGATGTGTATACCATTTTGTCACTCACCTTCTATCTATCTATCTACCGTATATACTCGAGTATATACTCAATTTATACTCGGGTTAAAGTAACACACATTACGTTCCACATCCACCAGTTCTAACCGCGGCTGCCGGTGCCCCGTGACAGCGTCAATGACGTTGCCAATGTGAGTGCGTCTATACCGCTCATCTGCCTTCTTTCTTCCCACCCGTCCCTAACAGCTAGCTGAGGGAGTGTCCGCACCGGAGTGACTATTAAAAGCGTAAACAGAACTTCTGCCTGCATGATCCGAACCTGCAGTCATAGACTGACAGTGCCTATTGACAATTTCAGATTTGCTCTGGATCTATTTACCAAGTACCCTGCTGCTCTATAAAAGTACATTATTTTCATTTTACTTTACTTTAGAATAAAAATGCTAGACTGGGAGTGGGGGGTTGAGGAGCAGCCAAGTGATTCTGATAAATTATTTACCATTACTTACATCATTTGATCATCAACAAATGAAATTAATTAAAAAATGTAATGGCCTGTTGTGGAATCTGGTGGGTGGGTTATGGGTAGTACTACTGGTGCTGGTCTGGCTGTTCTGTCTTTATAGGGGTTTCAATTCAGAATCAGGAGAATGGTATCTATTATTGCCTTCTGATTCGGTATTGTTTTGAGGCTTTAGATGCCCTTTTAATGGACAGCAGAATTCCCATACAGTAATAGCCAAATCCAGTATGTCTATTACTATATCGGACTACAGTATGGTAAAAATAGGTACCTCGGTTTATACTTGAGTATATAGGGTATCTATCTATCTATCTATCTATCGGTATCTTTCTCTCTCTCTCACTCTCTCTCTCTCTCTCTCTGTCTATCTATCTTCACAGTTTTAATTTCCTTTGTTTGTTTTTTGGTATCATTTGTAAATAATGGATTTTATTACTTTTTGCAGTCTTGCTTCCTAATAAAGTAAAGCGTCTCACCACACTGGATTTCAGTCAGATCTCATGCTAAAGGTGGGTAAACACAGTACCAATATTTCAAATATGACAGAATCTTTAATATTCTGTACACAGTCACAAGCATA
This sequence comes from Hymenochirus boettgeri, assembly GCA_019447015.1. Taxonomy (NCBI): domain Eukaryota; kingdom Metazoa; phylum Chordata; class Amphibia; order Anura; family Pipidae; genus Hymenochirus; species Hymenochirus boettgeri. The sequence continues at coordinate 235,669,371 of CM033472.1, forward strand.
TAAAGTATAGGGAGAATGTTTGTGCCATACAACTGCGGATGACTGCCTATAATTTGGTACAACACGACCGAGACTGAGGTGAATTTTTCAAGCACATTGCCAGTTTGCACTCGCATTTCACACACATTGCTGTCCAGTATAGTGTGGCCTCAGCCTGAAGCTTCATACACACATGCGATAGCGGGTGCTGACCTGCGATGTGTATGCCTGATAATCGTGCCGTGTATGGGCACTTTGTTGGCGGGCAACAATTCCCGTCTGAAGTGTCCATTTGCAGCACGATTATTGTCCGAAATGGCCATGCATACACCGTGTACTGAAGGTCGGCACCCACTATCGCTCATGTGGGGGACGACTTTAATCAGTGCTTAATTGAATAATTAACAAAAACGTGGAGCTGGCAGAAACCTTTTCACACAGAGACAGCTCCTACTGTTTAGTTTCCTGGATTTTGGACAAGCACTGCAGGAGGACCATAAGTAGCAGAGATGTAAGGTAATGATTTTTTTCACTATACAGTGGGGGCAGTTTGTGGGTTAAATTTTAGTTGAGAGGCAGCCAATCACAGACGTGGCTGCCGGCAATGCAGAACGCCGGGGGAACAAAGAATTGTTACAAACGGAATTTGCGGTTGACAGTGGGATTGGGTGCCCTACACTACAGAAAAGGGTTTTATAGGTAAGACACCAGGCAGCAAAGATAGATCCAGAGAGCTCCTACTTTCCATTTTTTGGAACTTTGTACAAGCACTGCAGGAGAACCATAAGGAGCAGAGATGTAAGGTAAGGATTTTTAAACACTACACAGTGGGGCCAATAGTGGGAGAAATTTTAGTTTTGGGGGTGGACATGCCCTTTAAGGGAAGGGAGGGGCATGCGCCACAGTGACTTACTCCTGCTGCAAGCAGGCAATGATCAGGTGAGGTGAGGTATTGAGGGGGGCAGGGGGGTGGGTGTCTTATGCCTGCTGCCACAATGTGATGTCACCTAAGCTAAGCTCTGTCACTATGTGTGCTGTGGTGGTGAGTGCCTGCTAAGTTTCCACACACTACTAGTGGTCTTTGTGCTAGCCCTGCTTTGTCTTTTTTTGTGCCTGCTGCCAACCATTATCATTTACCACTGCCAACTTGGCATACAGACATTAGTTAATGGTTGGCAAATTGGCAGTGGTAAATGGCATTTGATGCACAGACAATGCCAACCATTAACCCCTGCTAATTTGCCAACCATTTACCAAGTTGGCATACAGACATTGATAAAATGGTTGGCAAATTGGCAGTTGTAAGTGGTTGGCATTGTCTTTGTGTCAAGTGTAATTTTATCACTGCCAATAAAGACATGGTTTTAATGGCTTTATAAACATTTTTTTTGCAATGCCAACCATTAACCCCTGCTAATTTGCCAACCATTTACCAAGTTGGTATACAGACATTGGTAAAATGGTTGGCAAATTGGCAGTTGTAAGTGGTTGGCATTGTCTTTGTGTCAAGTATCATTTTATCACTACCAATAAAGACATGGTTTTAATGGCTCTTTGAAGCTTTGTTCTATATCGACAGTGTGGCTGTAGGACCCCTTTTTTTCTCTATTTTACAGTCTTAAAGTTTGGGAACGACTTCCAGATTCTCCCTTAAAGGTGTTCTCACACAAGACGATTGCCTGGCCGTTTGGTTAGGTTTCCAGCGTGATACACTTACTGCAATGTGCCAACTAGTTTACCAATGTCTTTGTGCCAACCATTTTGCTAGATCCAGTTTGAAAGCATTTTACCAGTGTCTGTGAAAACCATTTACCAGTGCCGGCTTTCCAACCAATTTATCAGTGTCTGTGTGCCAACCATTTTCATTTTTACCAATGTCTATGTGCCAAGCATTTAACCAGTGTTGGTTTGTCAGTTATATAAAAAAAAGTTGTTTTTTCCAAAATGAGTGCCTTAAAAATGTTAATGATGAATTTGGATGTTTGGTTTGCAGTGCTTATTTTTTTTTTTTTGGGGGGGGGGGGGGGGGGGCATGAACAAATTTTGCATCAGGACCCATAGGTCTGTAGCTACACCACTCTTAGGAAGCAAGACTGGAAAAAGTGATAAAATCTACTATTTAGAAATGACAGGAAAAAACTAACAAGGGAAATAAAAATATTGAAGTTAGGCGCAATATATAAGGTGAGTGAAAAATATGGTGTAGATATCCTTTAAAGGGCATGTCCACCCCCAAAACTAGTGGCCCCACTGTGTAGTGTTGAAAGACCTTACATCTCTGCTAATAATGGTTCTACTGCTGTTCCTGATGAAAGTCCAAAAAAGTGAAGAGTAGGAGCTGTCTGTGTGACATCTGGTCCCTGCTACTTCCTTGTCCTCATAGAGGACTCTGGCATGTGCAGTGGAGCCCTCCCCCTCCCTCCCAACGAGCTGTGTTTGTGATTGGCTGACTCTTAACCTATTACAGACGCCCATGCCAGTTTAAAAAACTAAAAATCAGCACAGATATAGACTTATGCGACCTCATTCCCTTGGCTCCCTCTTCTGACCGGCAGCTGTGTTTGTGATTGGCTGACTCTTAACCTATTACAGATGCCACTGCCAGTCCAGACCCTTCTGCTCTTTCTTCCCCAGAATCAGCAGTAGAGGCAGAGACCATGGGAACGTGGGTAAGTGTATTTTTATTTTGTTTTGCAGGTTGTAATTTTTCTATTACTCAATGATTGGTACTTGTTTATCCATGAAGGGCTAACCACAAACTACACGCTACTTGTTGCAATCTCAAACCCCCCTTTTACTGTAGAACTACCAATTCCGAAGTAGCTTATGTAATCTAGCCCTTTAGGAAATATACAAGAGAAATGAATATTTCTAATAGGTGAGCAAATGTGCTTTCTTGAAAATGCGCTTTAGATGCAAACAAGGTAGCAGGGACATAAATATGTGTCAGAAGCAAATAGATGGAACTTATTAAAAGGGAAAGGTTAACTGCAAATTGAGAATTTGCTCTACAAGAAAAATGTAAAAAGTTCACTGTGACTTATTAGTCATTAGTCAATATACTGGAGAATGAATTTAATATGTTCCCAGACCATTTGGAGACCTTGTGATAAATTGAGGAAATATTCTGCTTGAGGTACCTGGAGCAATTTTAACCTCTAGAAAACTTGAACATAACAAACTTACAAGTAGCAGATTTAAAGATTACCGTAAATGTACATTTAATAAATAGATAATATTCCCCGTATCTAGTTTCAGCTCAGTGTAAATTACAGGCTGACATCTTCTCGGGAATAAATAACGGTTTTGCCTACAGGTAAAATATACCCTATTTATAAGTATGGTTTATTCTGATCTGGATAAATGGAAGAAAACACACAAGCTGCGTTTAGCAGCACATTTGCATTTAATGATGTAATCAGAAGGCTACAGGAGGCAAAATGAATTATCTTCCACGGACCAGGAAAAAATTGTGCCCTGGAGAGAGATATCATCCTAAAAACTGTTAATTGGTTCAATTATTGAGCAAAGCATTAGAATATCAGTAGACTCAATACCTAAATAAATATATTCTGTATAACAATCACCTCTCCAGGCTCTTGTTCAACTTAAATGTGCCCTAACCTTCCGACGTTACCATGACATTTGAGCGACACTGAAGGAACCACCTGACCTGTTCTTTATCGTGATTGATGTACGAAAAACAGCCATCGCTATAGATATTAAATAGATTGGACTATAGGTAAACATCTTATCTATCCAATATCTAACTAGTGTATGGGCACCTACACTAGTGCTGGGTGGTTGTGGGGGTGCTGGGAGGTTGTGGGGGAGGTTGTGGTGGGAGGTTGCTGGGTGCTGGGAGGTTGTGGGGGAATACTACTCATTCCATTGTTTGTTTAAACCTTATAGGGTATGTACACTGGAATTTTTTTTTATTAATTTGCCTGTTTCTGAAAATATTAATTCATCCCAACTATCACTATACCATTTTTTGTTGTTGATCTGCCACCTATTTCTTTAGATATCTAATCTGAAGCATACCTTATCTTCTGTGCAAACACTGGATTCTGCTGTAACTAGAAGGGTGTATGGGTGACAGTTGGAAAATTGATTTTTGTTTCCAGATTTTTTTTCTCGACATTACAGTTTAGCTGGGCACACACACAGTTGATCATTAGCAAATCCCTTTGGATCCTAGGGGATTTAGTGGTTATTGCCCATGGGTATGGTATGAAACCAATTGGGAGGTTGATTTAGGGAATATGTATGGTAGTTGTCAACTATTCCTTTAAACACCACATTATTACCCTGTCCAACTTCTGTCAGTTACAGCTCAAAAACATCTCACGCATCCATCCCTTCCTTTCAGAGAACACTACCAAAATTATAGTTAATGCCCTTATCATCTCTCGGCTGGACTACTGTAACACCCTCCTGTGCGGTCAACCAAGCAACCGACTGGCACCCCTTCAATCAATCCTTAACTCTGCTCCCAGATTCATTCACCTTATGTCTGTACAAGTACTTTTGTTTTTCCCAGCATCAAGTCTTAAGTGAGCATGCTCAGACCCTGGGAATAGGGGAGAAACAAAGGATCAAGTGATGTCACACAAGCTACTGGAAGCAGGAAGTTTGAACATTCATCGCAATAAAATTTCTCATAGTCTGCGGTCCATAATCCAAGGCTAATATTAAAGACTGCAGGCTTTTATTTATTTCTAACTTGTTCAGAGACTTCTAATGGGACATACTTTACTGAGCATAGACTATGATACCAATAGGTTTAATTTGACAATTATAAATCACAAGAACTTTACCTGTAGTAAAGGTAATAGCGAGTGTCAGGTGGAGCTTTTACTCCTGCAGTCCAATTACAGGTAAGGAATAACTCAAAAGAATCATCTGTAATCATGTGGCATGACAGGTTTGTAACTGCTGTCCCCTCTGTTCCTGCAAGACACATATAGAGACCTGTGAGCATACACAAGGCCAATGTATAAGAAGCAGTGTTCTCCCTGGGGTCTTTTAGCCGGGCGGCCCACCCGGGTACTTTTTTATGCCACCCAGCTGGAAAAAAATGCTTGAGGGAACACTTGTGATTTAATAAAGAATTTAGATGTAGGTTTAACAGGTGTGCCAATAGGTCAGTAAAACTCCTGCCAAAACTGCCCAGTCAAGAACCCTTTATTACACTCTCGAGTTTTAGCATGTGTTAACTAGCTTTTCCAAAATCTCTAAAGCTGCAAAAGGGTGGCACAGCAAACCTGCAATGCGCTCTGTATGCAGGTCACATGTGCTTGTGCTGCCATGTTACATCTGGGTTACCTTAAGATGCTTTAAAACTACAGCTCCCTGCATTCTACAAACACGGAATGCTGGGAGTCCTAGTTTTCAAACATCTAGTGGGACGAAAGTTAGCCATCCCTGACCTATATAATGAAAATGATGCAAGGCTGTTCAGTATTCCCATTAGAATATGATGGTTGTATTTGTTTTAATGTAGTTATACTGTATGAGTTTAAAGGGCATGGCTAATCTTAAAAGTAATTAAAAATAATTAATAATTAACTAGTAAAAATAGTGCACATTTAATTTACCCTGGATCACCCCGCCCGGCTACTTTTTCATGCCACCCGGCTGGAAAAAAATTCTGGGGAGAACACTGAAGAAGGATTATCCAAGACATTGCTAACCTGGCAAGGGTGAGAGATTCGTGGACACCCATTCACTCTGACATATAGTCCTATCATGTTCTGTTAGTACAGCTCTCACGTTTGCATCAAGTCCTCCGTGCACAGCAATCAAGAGGGAGGTTCTATTTTGTTTTGTAATCAACTGAGAAAGAAAAACTGTCAATTAAAAACTTATATATATCCAAATACTTAAAGAGCATTTTTACTTTAATTACAACCCAATTCCCCCTCACCTGATAGTATCCAGGAAAATGACGTAACCTCTAGGACCTCACACCTGGATTCTCTCTATAAGTCCCTTACTGGCAGGTCAAAGTGTGGCTTGTCTGCCAGTCCTCTCCTACACTCCAGCACTGTTTCTAGACAGGCAAATGGAAATTTCCGTAGCCTCCTGTTGGTCAAATCATGGATCATACTAGTCTAGTATGGGACTTCAAGAGAACCCATGGGTGAGTACCTAGCGGTTTAGGGTATACGTTAAATTACTGTCATTTAAAATAGAATAAAAAGGATGGTAAACAAAGATTAATATTTTAATTGTGACTTACTGTACAACCCACGAAAGTTAGATAGACAGACAGACCGATAGATATATAGTATAGTATTAAATATTTGGTATAGTATAGTATTTGAGGTTGAATAAAGACATACGTCCATCCAGTCCAACCCATCTAGCAATATCCTCATTTCAAGCCTAAATGTTGATCCAGAAGAAGGCAAGAAAAACCTCACCAAATTTATGAAGGGGAAAAAATTCCTTCCTGACTCCAAGTGGCAATCGGAAATTTCCCTGGATCAACTCTACTTTATGTATCAATACCAGTAACTTGCAACATTCCTTGTTTGCAGAAACAAGCTTTTTTTATTTTTTTAAAGTGACCAATAAACCTGCCATAACAACGTCCACTGGAAGACTATTCCACAGCTTTAACGTTCTCACAGTGAAAACCCCTAAACCTTTTTTCTTCAAGTCTTAAGGGATGTCCTCGTGTCCTCTGACATGTTCTGTTGGTGAACAATGCCCCAGATAGTTTATTGTATGGCCCTTTAATGTATTTATACACAGTAATCATATGCCCATGCAAGCGCCTTTTCTCCAGCGTACATAATTGTAACTTTTCCAGTCTCTCTACATCTTCAAGCTCCCCCAATCCCCTTATTAATTTAGTTGCCCTTCTCTGAACCCTTTCCATTTCAAAGATGTCATTTTTGTACACAGGATTCCAAAATTGCACTGCATATTCCAAATGACTCCTTACCAATGCTTTGTAAAGAGGGAGAATAACATTTTCCTCCCTTGAATCCATACCTCTCTTTATACAAGACAATACCATGCTGGCTCTGGCTGTTGCAGCCTGGCACTGTTTGCTACCTTTAAGTTTGTTATCCACCAAAACTCCAAGATCCCTTTGCAACAGGGATTCACTTAACATAGACAGACAAAATTCCAGAGCACTTGCAGGACTACAAAAAAAAAAATATTTCACGTGCAGAATGTATAAATGTTTGACCAGATCAGTAGCATTTATGCAAAATGTAGTTGTAGTTTGTAGTGTAGTTGTAATCCTTCTACTGTATGTTGTCTTTACAGTACGGTTACTAAAGCAGCAGAGTGTATAGTCATTACATGCTGTGCAGTGTGGTTACGGTAGCAGCAGAGTGTATTGTCATTACAGTACGTTACTGTAGTAGCAGAGTGTATTGTCATTACAGTACGTTACTGTAGCAGCAGAGTGAATTGTCATTACAGTACGTTACTGTAGCAGCAGAGTGTATTATAATTACAGTACGTTACTGTAGCAGCAGAGTGATTATAATACAGTACGGTTACTGTAGCAGCAGAGTGTATGTCATTACAGTACGTTACTGTAGTAGCAGAGTGTATTGTCATTACAGTATGTTACTGTAGCAGCAGAGTGAATTGTCATTACAGTACGTTACTGTAGCAGCAGAGTGTATTATAATTACAGTACGTTACTGTAGCAGCAGAGTGTATTATAATTACAGTACGGTTACTGTAGCAGCAGAGTGTATTGTCATTACAGTACGTTACTGTAGTAGCAGAGTGTATTGTCATTAAAGTATGTTACTGTAGCAGCAAGTGAATTGTCATTACGTACGTTACTGTAGCAGCAGAGTGTATTATAATTACAGTACGTTACTGTAGCAGCAGAGTGTATTATAATTACAGTACGTTACTGTAGCAGCAGAGTGTATTGTCATTACAGTAAATTACTGTAGCAGCAGAGTGTTTTGTCATTACAGTACGTTACTGTAGCAGCAGAGTGTATTGTCATTACAGTACGTTACTGTAGCAGCAGAGTGTATTGTTATTACAGTACGTTACTGTAGCAGCAGAGTGTATTGTCATTACAGTACGTTACTGTAGCAGCAGAGTGTATTGTCATTACAGTACGTTACTGTAGCAGCAGAGTGTATTGTCATTACAGTACAGTTACTGTAGCAGCAGTGTATTGTCATTACAGTATGGTTACTGTAGCAGCAGTGTATTGTAATTACAGTACGTTACTGTAGCAGCAGAGTGTATTGTCATTACAGTACGTTCTGTAGCAGCAGAGTGTATTGTCATTACAGTAGTGTACGTACAGCAGAGTGTATTGTCATTACGTACTTACTGTAGCAGCAAGTGTATTGTCATTACAGTACGTTACTGTAGCAGCAGAGTGTATTGTCATTACAGTACGGTTCCTGTAGCGCAGAGTGTATTGTCATTACAGTACGTCGGTACAGCAGAGTGTATTGTCATACAGTAGTTACGTAGCACAGAGTGTATTGTCTTAAGTCAGTTACTGTAGCAGCAGAGTGTATTGTCATTACAGTACGTTACTGTAGCAGCAGAGTGTATTGTCATTACCAGTACGTTACTGAGACAGCAGAGTGTATTGTCATTACAGTACAGTTACTGTAGCAGCAAAGTGTATTGTCATTACAGTATGTTACTGTAGCAGCAGAGTGTATTGTCATTACAGTACAGTTACTGTAGCAGCAGTGTATGTGTCGTGGGGGGGTGGATCGCGTGTGGGTGATGTGGACGTCTTGTGATTACAGTATTTACTGTAGCAGCGTGTATTGTCATTACATACGGTTACTGTAGCAGCAGAGTGTATTGTCATTACAGTACAGTTACTGTACAGCAAGTGTTTGTCATTACAGTCGTTACTGTAGCCAGAGTGTATTGTCATACAGTACTTACTGTAGCAGCAGTGTATTGTCATTACAGTACAGTTACTGTAGCAGCAGTGTATTGTCATTACAGTACGTTATGTAGCAGCAGAGTGTATTGTCATTACAGTATGTTACTGTAGCAGCAGAGTGATTGTCATTACAGTACAGTTACTGTAGCAAGTGTATTGTCATTACAGTATGTTCTGTAGCAGCAGGTGTATTGTCATTACAGTACAGTTACTGTAGTAGCAAGTGTTGCATTACAGTATGTTACTGTACAGCAAGTGTATTGTCATTACTAGACTAGAACATTTAAAGGATATTCTACCCCCACACAAATGTATGTAGCCATAAGGACCACCCAAAATGCAAACCTGTTTCCCTGTCATCACTGGAAGGTTTTCTTCTTTTGCCACCACCCAGGTTCTTAATGTTGCTGCCTCCTCTGATGGCTTAACAAGCTTGTGCAGCCCCAGAGGAGGTGACTGGGGAAGAAGCTGTTAGTCATTGGCCATAACATCACTGTCACAGAATTCTCAACGCTCTCAAGGGCTAATGAAATGTGAGGTGCTAATAATTTCCAACAACCAATTAGACAATTAGAAGATTTTTACACTACCAATTAATAGCACAGGCATTATGTGTATCTCACCTCTTCATCCTTATCAGGAGTTTTATTTTCACTTCATATTTTATAGACCCATTTACAAAGGGGAAATCACATGTTTTTCCAGGACAGGACAACATTTCCAGAGTTCTAACTAGACCTTGAAATCTTCTGGGGCTTTGATTTGATCTGTAAATAAGAAAAAAAATACCATCTCATTCACTTATTGAGGCACAACCAGATCATCGCTGACTGTACAAAACACAATGAATTAAAGGACAACTGTGGAAATCCTTACCCAGGTGAACATAGTTGCCGAGTCATCCCACATCCCTTTTAAATAAGCTATGTGTGTTTTTTTACTTCTTTGTCAAAAGAGAAAAGTTTGCTCTACATAAAGATGGCCTAGGCTATAAGAAAATTGACAACACCCCGAAACAGCATCACAGTGGCCAAGTCCATACAGTGTTTACAGGACAGGTTCCACTCTGGCCAGTGATTACCAAAGAAGTTGAGTGCATGTTCATACACTACACAGTGCATCAAATTGATCTGCATGTCTGTGGTCCCAGAAGGATTCAGGTCCGTGTGGTCTGATAAGATAAATGTATGTTGGTTCACATTGTGTCATGTTGGTGGCACCCAGATGGAGGTACAAAGACAAGTGTGTCTTGCGTACAGTCAAGCATGGTGGTGGTTTGGGGCTGCATGAGTACTGCCGCACTGGGGAGCTACAGTTCATGAGGAAACCAAAATGGCAGCATTGTACTGTGACATACTGAAGCAGAGTAATCCCCTAACTTGGAAACTGGGCCATATGGCAGTATTCCAACAAGATAACACCCCCAAATATAACTCCAAGACAACCACTGCCTTGCTAAAGAAACGGAGGGTAAAGGTGCTGGACTGGCCAAACAGGTCTCCAGACCTAAGCCTATTGAGCATCTGTGGTGCATCCTCAAGGTGAGGAGCGCAAGGTCTCTAACACCCACCAGCTCCGTGATGTCACCATGGAAGAATGGAAGGGGATTTACTTGTTCCATAAATGCTGCTGTGTCTATCTCACAGGAGTCTTAGCAATATATATTTTGTTTCCTTTGCCAAGATGTTGACATTACAATCTTCAAAGATATGTTCTTTTTCTTAAGATGCAGTTGCATGGCTGTTGAGGATTTGGCTCTCGTTGCTGGGCCATACGTTGGTGCAGTTGCTGTTTGGTCTCCCCCACATACAAATCAGAGCATACTTAACTGCATTGCACTGCACTGCGTATATGATAATTTTCTTCTTGTGTTTCGTTTTTGTTGTTAGATGCACCAGTTGCTTCCTCAGTGTGTTGCTGGGTTTAAAGGGTATCTCCACCCACCAAACTTAAATTTTCCATAGTGTGGGGGTACACCAGCCCACCTCCAACTGCGTGTTTTGCTGTGTTAGTTTTGTAAATCAAGCCCCAGAAACAGACTTACCATGCTTTGTTCCCTCTGCTCTTTGCTCCCTGGTTGTCAGAAGTTGCAAACAGGATCCAGACCGGCTGAGTTTCTCGTCTCTATGCAGAGAGCCGAGGGAACAAAGTCGGGTATTCGGTTTCCGAGGCTTGTTTTAAAAACTTAACATGGCGGTTGTGGGTGGCCTGGGGTACACTACACTACAGAAAAACCTTTTTGGTAAGGGATGAGCAGCCATGAAGGAATCTGAAGGAGGAGAGAAGGAGCTCCCCTGCGCATGCCAAAGTCCTCAGGGACTTCTCTGAGATGTTTCAAACATCTGGTGGGCACAGGTTGGAAATCCCCGATATAGAGAAACAAATACAAGATGTCAAGGCGCAAGACAAATGTCCCTCAAGTTTGAAAAAGTAAAGGGAAATGTATCTCTTGCATGACTCCAACTCAATTAAATCACATACAGGAATAGTCTTTCAATAAAAATCAACAAAAACATCTTTGGCCATCTATGTTTTTTCATGATTTAAAAAATAGCAGATTTGTTGATAATTTATATTTCTATTTTGTTTTAGTTAAGGATGCTAATTAGTAAATTAAATTATACTTCATTGCACTTACCTTGCAGCTTAAAGGGCTACCCACCTTGGACAGGTCACTTGTCAGTTACCAGCCCCCAATTTCAACCGATATATTCACAAATTATTAGACGTATTACTAACCAGATTTAAAGGATAATTATTTTCTCCATTCTGGCAGAGGTCCCCAGCTCCTCCCACTATGCTTTCAATCAAGGCTGTGACTGATGACATCACAGACAATGGCTGAATAGTTACAGAAGGGAGAGATGGGGGCAATACTTATAATTTATTATCTGGTTAGAAATACATGCAATAAAGTGCTAAACATAGCAGTTGTGTAATAAATGACAAGTGACTATTTTTTTTTTGGTTTTAAGGGTAGACATGCTCCTTTAACTTGCAATACCACTGATTGCCAAAGTTCTTGGGTAACGGTAGGCTACGGTTGTGTAAATTAGTATACTTCTATCTGCTATCTATTTGCAGCAACCAAAACTAAAAACATCTGATTGGTTGCTGCAAAATAGCACGGGAAAGCCTTTGCACTTCTTATTGCATTCACCTCTTTGTCTCTGCACATTTCTCTAAATCAGGTCATTTACAGTATTTACATCTCTAAAGCCAGTAATCCAGTTCCAATACAATGATATCTACTAATACTGGAAACGAGGACAACAGAAAGTACATCTGATTATCCTGGTATTGATCGAGGGTTCAGATTTGTCTACTATGGCCCAGTCTTCCTGTGTCACATTGATTACAATACTGATAAGCTAAACCTATAAAGATCTGAGACCAATTGATCAAAGTGAAAACCAAGTACATGGTATCATTTACAGTAACATACACAATAGCAATTATTTTACTAAACAAATGGAAAAAACAGCAATAATGAATGGCTTAGTGTGAGTGTGGATTAATGTTTTTCCCAGGTAAATAAAATTTACCTTTCTAAACCACGAAAGCAGATCAATATTAATAATACCAGTATATTAGGTCGGACATTTTTACGTATATAAGTAACAGAAAGAATTGGTCTGCCATTGATTCCACTTACAAAAAGGCTACAAGGCACTGAATATGTTCATGTGGCTTTACAGTAATCCCCATTACAATTAAACCAGAATGCACCCATAATGCATAGCATGCTACCGAGGTGCCAGAAAAAAATGGCCCCGTATAAATTTCCTGCTGGCAGCAAGGCCTGCATCATGGACCATTATCTTTCCTAATCAAAAGTTAAGACCAAAAAAATCTGTTTTTGAATAGCATCAGTTTTACGCATCGCATGGACACCGCCGGGATTACATGTCCCACTACCTGTGCTTACTCCCCTGCAATTGACAAAGCATGCGATCACCATTGTGGCATTGTCTTTAACTAATAAAAGGAAGCGCATGCACTAGCATTACAATTTGCGGTGGGGACTATGCACTATGTAATGACATTTGTGCACAGAAACGAACATTTCTGTACAGGCTTCTATCTACGCTTTAATGTTACAAACAACCCAAACAACTCCCGATACGTTGTCTCTACATGTCACTATACACTAGCTAGAAAGTTACACCTGGTAACGACATATTAAATTGTTTCTGACTGGCCTACAGAGTTAGTTTGACCACATAGGACATTCTGACTGGCTGCTTGCCCACATATACGTTTACGCCACCCTGCCCAAGGCTTGTTCCTATAGTTTGTATAGCCAAGTGGCAATTCAAGCAACCTCAGCATTAAGTAATTAAGCAGCTGTAACTCACATTGGTCAAGGTTAACGTGAAACTCACCACTTCCAATGAATGAATGCGAGAAACATCAACAACTGCACATTATTCCAGCCATGGCCGTAAAAAAAACATTCTTGTTTTACTGTTCATTTTAACTGTTCAAAGTTCAGGAAGATCACAAATGAAATAACTATTACCTAGTCTATCAGAACTGCTTATTTTTGTAAGCTTACACGCGGTTCTTTATACGGCTCTGAGGGGGGGGAAGACTTTGATTAAAAGATATATTCTATACAAACAAAATACTACTGATTTACAACCGTCCCGCCAGCTGCACCAATGAAATGGTCCTTATTTGGAGCTCTGCTGCACTACAAAGCAAAATGGAATCAATTGATTTATATGTAGAATACCTTGGATGTGTAACATAGCCTGCAACGGCACAGGGGGGGGTAAGAGGGCCCGTGATACCGTATCGTAGGCTCTGCGATCAGCTTTTTTATAAGCTGATCATGTGTATGCAGTAAAGATACATGCAATCAGCTTGTTTTGCAGGCCCAATTTGGTACCGGACTTTTAAACAGCTGATCATCATATCTTTACTGCATACACGCCACCAGCCCTCGCCCCTGTGGGGAGGTTGTGTGCCATGAAGCACACACACATATTATATTTTGGACACATTTCTGCCTAAAACATTGGGGGCCGATTTACCCAGACTAGCTGGGCAATTAATGGAGTGAATGTTGCGCTACCGGTTCGCAAACTCCTATTAGCGTCAGATGCGCGGGTTATGCAAAAATCACCCTATATAACAAAACAGTCCCTAACATCACAGGGCTGTATGCAAAGCAAAGGGAAATGTGTAAATCTGTATTTATTCACGTGTGTTGCCGGGTATATAAAATGGTAATAGATTTTTTTACAAAAATGTGGAAATATTTTGTATTGTAGTAGCCTAATAGGGTCTATTTCTCCCTTTCTTTTAAAGGTAGATTGTGTTTAAATTTATGGTACCCAGTTTCTCACCCCTGACCCTAGTAGTTCCTATTTTCACACTAATTAATGTGGTGGAGCACTACACCATTTAGATATATATACGAAATCACCAAAGCTCCGACACGCGTGATTTATATATTTAACAGCTGGTGTTAAAATCCTGCAGTGGGTAAATCCCTTACTGGGATTTACCCACATTCGCAAACACAATATTGAAATCGCGAAAAGAGCATTTACCCAGAGCGATAGCGGCTCTGGGTAAATGAGCCTGACAATGTTTTAATAACATACTGTTTGTATCAGTTAGATCAACTGGACTTGAAGTTTAGTTCTTGAAGACGTTTCGCTAGTCTCCGACTGGCTTTCTCAATTCAGAATGACTTGTACAAGAATCGTGGGCAATTATGTACCCTGGAAAATCCCAATTACATATCACAGCCAGGTGTTAAGGTGTGATTGATAGTGGCTAAGAGGTGTTTAGGAACGCCCAGAGTAAGGTGTTAAAACAGCATTGTACATGGCAGACAGTTGGTGTCGAACCCCCCCACCTCTATTTAGGCTTGGTTTCTTTATTTTCACATAATGGCCTCCTTAACACTCTCTTAAAACCAGTCACGTTCCTTCGCCAGTATGTTAACATTACAATCTTCAAAGGTATTCCTTTATCCTTAAGAGGCAGATACACGGCTGAGTCCTGACCGAGGAATTGGCTCTTCTGTGCTGGCCATATGTTGATGCAGTTGCTGTTTGGTCTCCCCACATACAAATCAGAGCATTCTTCACTGCACTGCACTGCATATATGATGTCGCTTTTCTTGTGTTTTGGTATTGGGTCTTTCGGATGTACCAATTGCTGCCTCGTGTGTTGTTCGGTTTAAAGCAGACAGGGTACGATGTTTTTTGAAAATTCTTCTTAATTTCTCGGAGACCCCTGCTACATATGGGATGACCATGTTCTTCCTCCTGTCTTGCTTTTCCCCTTCACTGTTGGTATTCTGTTTCTTTCTTTCCTTCTACTTCTTTTGACAAAGGCCCAACTGTCTGCCATGTACAATGCTGTTTTAACACCTTACTCTGGGCGTTCCTATAACACCTCTTAGCCACTATCTAATCACACCCTTACACACTGCTGTGATATGCTAATTGGGATTTTCCAGGGTACATAATTGCCACAGATTCTTGTACAAGTCATTCTGAATTGAGAAAACCAGTCGGATGACTAGCGAAACGTCTTCAAAACTACATTTCAAGTCCAGTTGATCTAATTGAATACAACAGATATACCATGACCTGGATGAATGAGAACCTTCACAAGCAAATAATAATGTACATCTCTAGTAGTATGCGCCAAAATCAAAGTTGGACCATTCATGGCAGGGGTGGGCTATGTATCCGATAATACGCTACCTACAGTGTAAGATAAGGAGATTACGCCACTGAGGAGTTCCCTGACCATATAGCTTTTATACATGTCAGGGAACTCCGAGGTGTAATGTCCGTATATTACACTGTAGATAGCGTATTATTCCATATAATACATAAGGCACATAATACCTAGAAGAAAAAAAAACAGCACAGGCAGCACACAAACAACCAACGGCACACTTACTTATCTACCCCCCATGTCACCCCCTTCCTGTATCTCACCCTGTCACCCCCTTCCTGTATCTACCCCACTCTGTATCTACCCCCCTATCTACCCCCATCTCCCTGCCCCCGTTCTACCCGCCTGTCCCTCCCTCCCTGTTATCTACTCCCCCCATACTCCATACAAGAGAATTTGATTTCCGGGATAAAGGTATAGATGCTGTTTTGTATTTAATGTACGGCCAGGTTACACTCACGGATAAGCTGCAGTGTCCAGCCGCCAGCAGGGTCATTTATGACTCATTGGAATGGGACACGCTGCTTTCTTCCGTGCAGTTCAATCAGTGACGGAACCAACCGGACAGGAGAGATCCGAGTGTAACCTGGTCAGTACTTTAAATACAAAATCGAATCTTCACCCTTTATATCCTGGAAATCAAATTCTCTTGTATGGAGTATGGAGGGGGGAGAGGTGGGGAGTGCAGTGGCAAGAATTCTTATTACATCCTCAGTGATGCACCTGAGTGACTCTAATAAGGATTCTCGCCACTGCACCTCCCCATTGAAAGTATAGGAACCTTAAGGGTTATTCAATAAAAGTTCTTATTGTTTAAAATGTGCTAATTTTGCCCCAACCAATCAGATATTAGCTTTCAAATGTTAAATAAGTTCTGATGGTTGGGGCAAAATTAGCACCGTTTTAAACGATAGAACTTTTATGAATCTCCCTGAATATGTATTATAAGGATATAAGAAGTCACTAAGTAGTTACGTGACTATATAAAGGTACTGTACATGGACACAAGTTTAATCTGGGTCTGGGACAGAGGGCCCTGGGTCTGGGGCAGAGGAGGGGCCCTGTGTCTGGGGCAGAGGAGGGGCCCTGCGTCTGGGGCGAGGAGGGGCCCTGTGTCTGGGGCAGAGGAGGGACCCTGGGTCGGGACAGAGAGGGGGGGCACTGGGTCTGGGACAGACAGAGGGGGGCCCTGGGTCTGGGACAGAGGGGCCCTGGGTCTGGGGCAGAGGAGGGCCCGGTCAAGGAGGGGCCCGGGTCTGGGGCAGAGGAGGGGCCCTGGGTCTGGGACAGATGGGGACCCTGGGTCTGGGACAGATGGGGACCCTGGGTCTGGGACAGATGGGGGACCCTGGGTCTGGGACATGGGGGACCCTGGGTCTGGGACAGAGGAGGGGACTCGGGGCCTGGGACAAGTGGGGGACCCTGGGTCTGGGACAGAGAGGGGAGCACTGGGTCTGGGACAGAGGGGGGCCCTGGCTGGGACAGAGGGGGGACCCTGGTATGGGACACTAAGAGGGAACTGTGGCCTTGGACATGGAGAGTGGAGGCACTCTGGGCTTCTAGCGCCTGCTATGTAACAGGCTTAATGTCTAGTGACTGTATAACCCTGTAAAGCCCCGACATCAGAACACTCGCTCCAAACATTGGGTTCACAGCAGTGAGAGCTCCAGACTACAGGCAAAAAACTGGCAAATGAACTATTAAAGGGCATGTCCACCCCCTAAAACTATAATCCCCCCACTACTCTGGCCCCATCATGTAGTGTAGTTTAAAGGAACACTAAACCGATAAAACCAACTATTTCCATCGTTTCTATTATTCAAAGGGAGGTGAGAACGCTTATTCTCACCTCCTGTGAATAATAGGACACTCAGGGGACCTGGAACTTACCTTCGCTCCGCTCGCACGCCTCTTCTTCACTGAACAGCTGTTCTCTCCCGATCACGCCGCCTATCTTTTGTATTGGCGCGTGGTCGGACAGGCGCTGTCTGTGAAGGACGGCTGCGAGCGGAGCGAAGGTAAGTTCAAGGTCCCCCGAGCGTACTATTATTCACAGGGAGGTGAGAATAAGCGTTCTCACCTCCCTGTGAATAATAGAACGAATGGAAAATAGTTGGTTTTCCAAAATATGGGAATATTATGGTTTTGTGTCCCTTTAATCCTTACCTCACATCCCAGCTCCATCTGGTTCTCCGTAGTCACCCCCAAAGTCCCAAAAACTGCCCACCAGGAGATAGCAGAGTCCATATAGACTCTGCCTCCTACCTGGCCTCCGGGAGAAGTTTGGCATGCGTACTGCAGCCCTTCTCCCCCTCCCTCTCCCTCCCGATTAGGATTCCCTCCCCCTAGTGTAAATCCCTTTACATATGTCATTCCCCTGTCCCCCAGCCCCAACCACTCTATTTTAGAAAGTGCCCCAAACTTTACTTACCTCCCCTCTTCCTCCGCCGCAATGAACTCCCGGCAGCAGGTCCGTAATTGGCTGCCGCTCAGCCAATCACAGACATGACTGCGGTCCCGCCCCTCTGCTTGCATTTTCTCCAAGCAGAGGGCCTGGCAGCGCGGCGGAGGAAAGAGGGAAGGTTAGTAAGTTTGGGGCATTTTCTAATAAAATAATAGAGCGGTTGGGCTGGGGGACAGGGGGAATGACATATAAAAATAATTTCAAGGGTGGACATACCCTTTAACAGAAACATTAAAGAAATAGTGTGATTTATACACTGACTAGATAAATGTGGGTCCAATGATTTTCATATTTACTTGAGTCCCCTCTCTAACTCAGCACCCGCTCACATACAAACAGTGAAAGTTACTGTTCTAACATATCTCCCATTTACATAAAACAAACAACCCATGAGATAAAAGGGTAACCCCCGCACACAATAACGTGTGAGTCACTGCACATTTTCTGGGAAACTTCGTACCCCAGACAAACATCTATTTCAGGACAAATCTGTATGTCCTGTCAATATAACACAACAGGGATGGGGTTGGTAAGATTTTAATAAATCACAGACTATTCCTTCCTGTAGATTTTATTAAAATAATTTAATATAAAAATATGATCAATCCAGGAAGTACACAATGGGGCATATTTACGGTTATAAAGATTGTTAAACTTTTCGCCTTCTTTAATGCAGCCTTTTTTCGCTATTTATAAAGCAGTGATAACCGTGGCGAAAGGTCATTACCGCTACATTTTGCTTTTCGCCATACATCACTGCGGTAACCGCTCAAGCATATTATAAAAATGGCGAAAAGTGTACTTTTGTGTTAGTTCAGCCACTCCAATTCTTCAAGTCTGATGTAGCGAAAACGCATAAGTGCCCATTTATTTCCCCTTCCAATGGGTCCATGGAGGTGTCAGTTCTCAATACTAAGTACCCAGGGGGGTGTTAGACTATTTTCCAGCATTTACGTAATACGGTCTGAGATTTCGTCTTTTTAAGATTTTTTTTTTTTAAGGTTCTGATTTTTTTTATTACCAATAAAGTTAAATTGGGGTCTGAGGGACATATTTATAAATTATTTTTGATTTTTTTCCCCCCCAGACTTATACCACAATTTTTAAACTTTCAACTTTTCTTTTCATCAAAAGCAAAAATGATGTAGCAAAAAGTAGCACTAATAATGCTGAAATAGCTCAGCACATATGATGGTAAATAGGTAATCTCCCTGGTGGATTTTCAAAGTAGTATTAAATTGGTTATACACACGAACACCTATCTTCGTTATTTAAAATAGCCTAATACATGTGGTGTTTTTCAGCCAAGATATAATAAATAGTGTAACTCAAGGCGAATTTTCTCTATTTTATTAATAGGACGTTTTTTAGTTATGCTTATTTTTAGCAACTGCAGCTACTTACCAAACCAATCCATTAATATGGGAACACCATAGTGCTGTGTAAGAATAGTCATGTTAATGGAACATTCCAGTAAGTAATGATGTTTGGCGAAAATTCTGGTAAAACTGCAAAAACTGCAACAAAAGGGAGAAAAGGGCAAAAAGGCGAAATTTCACCTATTTATAAATGGCTTTAAAGTAGTGACAAAAATAGCTCTGAATCACACAATTACAGCAATTCTCTTTTCGCAGTGATACCACACTTAACGCAATGATAAGACGAAAATACCGTCACACATCCCTCAGCGATACTTTTCCGCAAAGGCGAAAGCGAAAATGAGCGGTTTAAAATAAGGCGAAAATATCGCTATTTGTCATTGCAATGTACTGCAATAGCGAAATGAGAACATAGCGATAGTTTATAAATACCCCCAATGACCTAATATATAATCTCTACTGTTATCTTAGGCACATGTGCCTCTCTGGCGTCTCTATGTAGGATGCTTTCAGTAGCCCAATGCAATGTTCTGCAAGACCAAAAAAGCTCAATGAACCAGCATGTCACATTATAATAGTTTGGTTGTGCAAAAAACAGGAAGAATGAGAAATACTATAAGTGTGTGTGTATTAGCTGCTTTACCCATGGAAGAACCTCAAAGGCCAGGGGTCCTTACCAATGTGTGTACAGCTAATAGCGATTTAATCCACTCAAAAATCCTGCTCCAAACCCTGCTTCTGTCGCACCATATGTAAAGACATGTGTTATTCAATAAAAGTTCTTATCGTTAAAATTGTTGTTAATTTTGCCTCAGCCAATCAGATGTTAGCTTTCAAATGTTAAATAAGATCTGATTGGTTGGGGCAAAATTAGCACAATTTTTACCGATAAGAACTTTTATTGAATAACCCTGATGGTTCCACATAGCAAGTGCTATGACAAACTATACAAGAGAGAGGCTTTTCTATTCAATTTTAATAAGGGATGAGGATACAGCATTTAGTTGGGGGATTAACCCTGGACCTTGGGGGCTATTTGGGATGCTGAGGGCAAGACTTTGTGTGTCAATATATCAGTGCATTGTGTGCCTTGTGTGAGTTGTGTGTATGTCATTATATCAGTACGTGTATGTGTGTCCGTATAGTGCGTCTGTAAGTCAGTGTGTGTCGTGTGGTGTTGTTGTGTCAATATCAGTGCAACTTCTCTAATAAAACAGGGCCCCTCACTCCTTTATCAACAGTATTTCACCCACTGACCAACAATTTACGAGTTGACCAACAGCAACCCATAATAGTGCGAGTGAAAGAACAGTAATTGTTAGCGTTAATTTTTTGGATTCCGTCAGTAAACAGCCTGGAATCTTGGGGTGGTATCTCCATGCAAACAGATATTAAAGCGTATTTATATATCACACATTTACACATTATAATTACAGTATCATAAAGAAATACATCAAATGATTAGCTCATTCTTATTGGGTTATTCATAGATTGTATCCTACTGTAAATGATTAGAAGTCCCTAACCATTAACTACAAGGCCATAGACAGTTATACAGGCCATGAAAATTAATTGCTATTCACATGCCATTTATCAGTGATAATTATCCCCTACTGTACATATAAGGATGATAGATGTTTTTTACCATATAAATGTGCATAGACACGTTTAATCACACGGGTCAGATACTCTCTGAATCACTTATAATACCACCTTACATATAAAAAGGGATATTGGACCCCCACTGTAAATTTTAATAGAGGGTCTAAGAAGATTTCTGTGATCATATAATAGTACAAGGCCATGGCTGGGTTATACAGATCAGGGAACTCTGTGAGTACATCTGTGTATAATAAGGATAATGTATCTCCTACTGTAGATTACAAATTATTAGATGTCACTGAAGAGTGACATTATATCAAACTATATAAAGTTACAAGGCTGTAGAGTGAATTATACAGACCTTACTTAGTAACACTTGTTATAAGGATATACAGTTTATTCATTTCTACAATGTACATGTTGACATATACAGTATTACTTTACCCAAAATCCTCATTTAACCTTTATTGGTTTTGTTCTATCATTAAATATTTAGATTTTACTTAGTTGACACACCCCCAATATATCCTTTGTATCTTTACATTTGGGTGATTTGGGTAGAATTTTCTCTGGTGTAAAATCACTTAATCTGCCTTTTTACACTCTGCACCATAAGCATCAGTTTTCTATCCACTGGTTGTTACATACCACCCACAAATGGAAATACTACGAAAAATCGCCAAGAACTCCAACCCATTTTACAAAAGGACAACAGATTACTAGAAATATTCCGAGACCCCCCTCTCTCTAGCTACCGACAACCACCCAACTTAAAACAAATGCTTGTAAAAAGTTCCCTAACAGGCCCCACACAAATGGAACATCTCCTGTTTGCGAAAAAAGTGTGAAACCTGCAAGTACATCCACACTGGAGACACGATACCTCCCAGGAACCCAACATAGGTTTGAAAAAAAGGGAACCTTCTCCTGCAAATCATCCAATGTGGTATACCTGATTTTATGTCCTAGGTGCCCTCCAGGACTTTTGTAGAGGGAGACTGACAGACCCTGAGGCAAAGGATAACCTCTCATCGATTCCAATTAATAACAAAACGAGATGTCCCTGTGGGTGCCCATTTCTGCAGCCAAGGACACCGTCCGAAGACCTAAAGCTCACAGTGCTTATGGGAAATTTCAGATCCCAAAAGGAAAGGTTAGAATGGGAATGTAAACTTATACAAAAATTTGGAACTCTGGACTCAACAAAGATCTAAACTTTATGTGTCACTAGTTTCTAATCTTATGTCATGTGAGTTATTAGACTATTCCTCTAACCACCCAAACCCAAAATATCTCATTTATACCAACCCTCCATGGACACTAGAGGTGAAGTGTATCTAATGTTTATTTAACCCTGCTAATTCTTTTTACTGCCTGCGATCATTGAATGTGTATTTACTGTTTATTTACGACACCATTGCCAATCAGGCATGGGTGCAAAAGATAACCTCTATGTATTGCAGAAAGTCTTTTTTTCTAGTATGTATAAAATAGAGTGATTTTTAAGATTCAGTATTTATATCATGCCTGAGGAAGAAGCCTAGTGCTTCGAAAGCTTGCATTTCAATCATTTTAGTTAGCCAATAAAAGGTATACTTTTATTCAAGATGTCTTCATCTTCTATAAAAGCATAATATGAGATCTACTTAGGCCCCCCTTGCTTGCAAGGAATGCAAGCAGAGGGGCGGGACCGGCAGTCGCGTCTGTGATTGGCTGAGCGGCAGCCAATCACAGACGCGGCTGCCGGCAGCTCACTTCACCGGAGGAAAGAGGAGAGGTAGTAAGATTTTGGAGGCTTCTGAAGATACAAATTGCGGTTGGGGGTGGGAGACATGGGGAATACTGCACTGAGGGGTTTTTATGTAGGGGAGGGATAGTAGAACGGGAGGGGAGGGGGGGGAGGGAGGGGGGAGAAGGCTGCAGTACGCATGGCAAAAATCTACCTAGGCCAGCTAGCAGGCAGTGTCCTATATGGACTCTCTAGCCTCCTGGTGGGCAGTTTTTGGGACTTTGGGGGGGGACTACAGAGAACCCTATGGATTTGGGATGTAGGTAAGGATTAAACTACACTACATGATGGGAGTCAGTATGGTGGGGGTGTAGTTTTGGGTGGGACATGCCCTTTAATCAATCCAATGTTGATCCATACAATATCGTTGCAGTCTTACATCACTGTATAACAAATCCTGTATTGTCTATATGTATACACACACATCTACCGTACCGTTACAGTACGTTACTGTAGCAGCAGAGTGTATTATAATTACAGTACGTTACTGTAGCAGCAGAGTGTTTGTTGTCATACAGTAAATTACTTGTAGCAGCAGAGTGTTTTGTCATTACAGTACGTTACTGTAGCAGCAGAGTGTATTGTCATTACAGTACGTTACTGTAGCAGCAGAGTGTATTGTATTACAGTACGTTACTGTAGCAGCAGAGTGTATTGTCATTACAGTACGTTACTGTAGCAGCAGAGTGTATTGTCATTACAGTACAGTTACTGTGCAGCAGAGTGTATTGTCATTACAGTACAGTTACTGTAGCAGCAGTGTATTGTCATTACAGTATGGTTACTGTAGCAGCAGTGTTTGTAATTACAGTACGGTTACTGTAGCAGCAGAGTGTATTGTCATTACAGTAGTTAATGTAGCAGCAGAGTGTATTGTCATTACAGTACGTTACTGTAGCAGCAGAGTGTATTGTCATTACCGTACATTACTGTAGCAGCAGAGTGTATTGTCATTACAGTACGTTACTGTAGCAGCAGAGTGTATTGTCATTACAGTACGGTGTTACTGTAGCAGCAGAGTGTATTGTCATTACAGTACGTTACTGTAGCAGCAGAGTGTATTATAATTACAGTACGTTACTGTAGCAGCAGAGTGTATTATAATTACAGTACGTTCCTGTAGCAGCAGTGTATTGTCATTACAGTTTTTACTGTAGCAGCAGTGTTAAATTGTATTACAGTACGTTACTGTAGCAGCAGAGTGTATTGTCATTACACTACGTTACTGTAGCAGCAGAGTGTATTGTCATTACAGTACGTTACTGTAGCAGCAGAGTGTATTGTCATACGTACAGTTACTGTAGCAGCAGAGTGTATTGTCATTACAGTACGTTACTGTAGAAGCAGAGTGTATTGTCATTACAGTACGTTACTGTAGCAGCAGAGTGTATTGTCATTACAGTACGTTACTTAGCAGCAGAGTGTATTGTCATTACAGTAGTTACTGTAGCAGCAGAGTGTATTGTCATTACAGTACGTTACTGTCGCGCGAGTGTATTGTCATTACAGTACGTTACTGTAGCAGCAAGTGTATTGTCATTACGTACGTTACTGTACAGCAGCAGATGTATTGTCATTACAGTACAGTTACTGTAGCAGCAATGTATTGTCATTACAGTATTTTACTGTAGCAGCAATGTGTATTGTCATTACAGTACAGTTACTGTAGCAGCAGTGTATTGTCATTACAGTATGTTACTGTAGGCAGCAGTGTATTGTCATTACAGTACGTTTACTGTAGCAGCAATGTATTGTCATGACAGTACAGTTACTGTAGCAGCAGAGTGTATTGTCATTACAGTACAGTTACTGTAGCAGCAGTGTATTGTCATTACAGTATGGTTACTGTAGCAGCAGTGTATTGTAATTACAGTACGTTACTGTAGCAGCAGAGTTGTATTGTCATTACAGTACGTTACTGTAGCAGCAGAGTGTATGTCATTACAGTACGTTACTGTAGCAGCAGAGTGTATTGTCATTACCGTACGTTACTGTAGCAGCAGAGTGTATTGTCATTACAGTACGTTACTGTAGCAGCAGAGTGTATTGTCATAAGTACGTTACTGTAGCAGCAGAGTGTATTGTCATTACAGTACGGTTACTGTAGCAGCAGAGTGTATGTCTATTACAGTACGTTACTGTAGCAGCAGAGTGTATGTCATTACAGTACGTTACTGTAGCAGCAGAGTGTATTCATTACAGTAAGTTACTGTAGCAGCAGAGTGTATTGTCATTACGTACGTTACTGTAGCAGCAGAGTGTATTGTCATTAGTACGGTTACTGTAGCAGCAGAGTGTATTGTCATTACAGTACGTTACTGTAGCAGCAAAGTGTATTGTCATTCAGTACGTTACTGTAGCAGCAGAGTGTATTGTCATTACAGTACGTTACTGTAGCAGCAGAGTGTATTGTCATTACAGTAAGTTACTGTAGCAGCAGTGTATTGTCATACAGTACGTTACGTAGCAGCAGTGTATTGTCATTACAGTACGTTACTGTAGCAGCAAGTGTATTGTCACGTACGTTACTGTAGCAGCAGAGGGTATTGTCATTACAGTACAGTTACTGTAGCAGCAAAGTGTATTGTCATTACAGTACGGTTACTGTAGCAGCAGAGTGTATTGTCATTACAGTACAGTTACTGTAGCAGCAGTGTATTGTCATTACAGTACGGTTACAGTAGCAGCAGAGTGTATTGTCATTACAGTACGGTTACTGTAGCAGCAGTGTATTGTCATTACAGTATGTTACTGTAGCAGCAGAGTGTATTGTCATTACAGTACAGTTACTGTAGTAGCAGAGTGTATTGTCATTACAGTATGTTACTGTAGCAGCAGAGTGTATTGTATCACCTGGGTATTATGACCATGAAAAAAACTATTTTGAATATTCACATTTGAGGATTGTACCATTAAGTCTCTATGGAAAAAATGTCCGGAAATTCGCCAATAACACGGTAACGCTTCGCGGATTCCTTAGCTAGAAGATAAACACACTTTCCTATAGCCCCGCACGTCTGTACCGAGAATTTATGTCTCTAGCTCAAAAAAAACTGTGGGAGGAGATACGGTCCAAAAAGCGAAAGAATAAAACGGAAGAAGAGAAATAGAAAGAACAGTAATTTGGCTTTTTCAAGCCAAAATTAAGTAGACAGCACGCTGTATCTGTCCAGGGTCCCGCAATGTAGTAATATACTAGTGATTACTGAGGTATTACATCTCCTGGAAGGAATCCTACATTTGCAATTACCACACTTAAATATGGCCACAATTAAACCAGCATTATAGTTGGAATGCAATACCACTTTATAAAAAAATAGGAAATACCGCAATGCCTTAAAGAGCACGAAAATGTCTTTAAAACCTTTTAGAATGAAGCTCTTATTGACGGTAGGAGACTGTTCTCTCCATGAAGTCCTTCTGGATATATTACCTTTGATCTTCTTTGAATTATTTTAACTTGTTGTTTCAAAGGATCCATAAGTAAGCATCAGAACCAGCACATTGACCAGTGTCCCAATGAAATCAGTCACGTAGATGGAAGCTGCTCTAACCTTCTTTAATTCAGGCTGCACTCGTCTAAACTTTTGTATCTCTGTCTCCTCAATACAACTGATAACTTCATGGCAGGTCGAGGCTGAGAGGTCCCCATGGCCTACCAGTACAAATACAAAGGAACATCAATTAAAAATGCAAAGCAGAAATGTACACATTTTAATGACTGAAAAATATAAAAATAACTGTATTTAATAGAAAAAACCATGCAAGAAACAGTCAAAGTTTTCATATAGCATTAGCACACTTCCCTTCCCCTTATCTACTCCTAGACAAGCTCAAGATTTAAAACAAGATGGCCAACTTAAATCTACCATATCACTATGCATAAAGCCTCTCCGGAAAATCACAGTATGCACAAATATATCCCAGAATGTGCTATTGGCATGTCTCGTACATACTCTATCATTTATAAATATGACATTTTTAAAACAATTCAAATTTTTTAAATTTAGCACCAGAATAACAATTCATAACAAAATCAATTTAAAAAAAGAAAGGTTTTGCTGGTAGTGATTGTGTTACCATTTTTGTGGAGCCAGAAACAATCTTTTTAGAGCAACCTTTGGGTTGGGATCGGAGGAAAGATCTTTTACAAGCTGAAACCTGAAGGGGTAAAATAATAGAGAGGTCATACCAACCACGTACAATGACTAGGTGATATGGGAGAATATTTATTGACATTATAAAAGATCATTATCAGAAAAACTTTTAATGGGCATTGTAGAGAAAATAAAGCCTCAGACTGTCTCACGAACATTAGCAGGCTGCATGAAGGAAACTGTAATGGTAGCAGAGATAGGTTAAGTTGGAAGATCAGGGAAAAATCCATTAAAAACACAGTCTAGTTCAGCATAATGCAGTATAGCCCTGCTCATTACATTATTAAGAGTGTTCTCCTATCACACAGATGATTTGGAACCCTGGAACGGCTTTCGATAATTATCGAACAATTGAGAATTTTGAAATTTACAAAATCGAAAATACTACGCGGAGTGCACAACAGGAAACGTGGAAACTGCATGCAGAACTGATTTCAGTGAGTTCGGCCATCTCTAATTGACCTGTGCATTATGGGGAAGCCATTTTGAATCTGCTCAATATCAACATGTCTATACTGAACTGTAAACATGATACATTTTGGACCATTTCGATTGAAACACTGACCTGTGAATAGAATAACGCAGATCGCTTTTTTAAGGAATCAGAATAATATGACATTATAAGGAAACAATAAATTATTACAGTCTTTATATAATGTGCAAAGGGAAAAAAAAGAGAGCGATAGTCCTTTCTGCTCAGGGCTGGTTTAGTGCTGCAATATTGTCTTTAAAGGTTAAGTGTGGGTTACATGTTTAAGGGCTTGTATTTAAAGGGATCGCTAACAGGTGATCTCTCCACTTACCTATCCTAAATCTTTAATGACATTATTCAAATTGTTCTGCTTCAGGCAGAGGTAAAATAACCTTTCGTCTCCATTAAGGCTTTTAAGCTAATTAGCCAATAAACACATTTTTTTAAGTTGCAATTAATTGCAATTTCAGTGTCTTTGAATGGCAGTGCCAGAAATAACCAGCTTATTTAAGCAGTCGCATAACACCTAATTAGGGACTATACAATTTAATTAATTAGCTTTAAAAGCTTCCAGCAGCTCTAAGCAATTTAATTTCCTATCCCCACCGTCTTTTCTATACCTGTACTCCTCTACCGTCCATACCTGTTTTCAGTCCCAGCACTTGCTGTTATGTATGTTAATAGCTTGTCTATATCAATAGGTTTTAGCACAGTTAAAGTACCGAGATCACATGTCACAAATGGCAGGTGTATTAATCAGGATATTAAGTGGCACACAATAATCAGTCAGTAAACACAGGTGGATCAATGTGAGCACTGGGAAAAATCAGTGGCACGGGCGTAGATAATGAACAAATGAACAAACCTTAGCACAGGCAGATTTGTCTATAACCATAGTGACTTATTCTGATGGAATGTTCACATTCCCAGATCTCAGTTCATACAAGTTTCTACCCTCACATAGATATTCTAACATTCATTTCACATTATAATACCAACATTGGCCCTTTAATTGGTACACAATGCAGAGCTGCAGGCAGAGGATAATAAAGTTAATCTTTATATTGCTGCAATGCATTACTACCAGTTATGAAGGGTATAGGCAACTAAATATTCCTATTCAACTACCTGCATTAGCTTCACCCTGCTCTACGGATGAGGACCTAAACCGCTCTAGTTAAGAAGCTTTATTACTTAAAGTTTCATTTTCTACGCCGGTTCTTTCCGCCTCCCTCATTCATCATGTGAAAAGGGCCAATGAGGAGAAGTGTTCTGCCAGGAGCATGCCTTCCTATTGGCCCCATCGCAAACAGAAGATGGACCAGAGCAGTGATTAAAACTTGAGGTATATAAAGCTCCTTAAATGAGAAGAACCAAAGATGGGGGCCTATAGGTTCGAAGGAGAGGAAGAGAAGGAGAAGCAGAGGGAAACTGAGTATAACTGCCCTTCAACCACTTTGGTTCGTGAATACATCATGTACAGCATGCAGTAAGGTGAAATCTTTCGCAGTGAAAGGCATTCATTCATAATAAAAAACCTTTAGAAATGGCATTGGCAGTGCAATGAGTGTGAAACCCCTACTAACCTACATCAGTTAGCATGAGTTTTGCACTTGTTAAGAGGATATCCCAATATATTCCATGTATGCCCTAAGAGGCATATTCAAACAGCATGATAATCCTTTGGGGTATTTACAATACCACATATTTTTTCCGACTGTGGCAGTAATTTACACTTCCAATCAATATTTAACAGTATCAGGTGTTATTTAACACAGCAGGGCTGTGGAGTTAATGTACAACCACATCATTATTTTGCATCATAAAAAAAAGAATGCCATAGTGTGTGGAACCATTATTTTACATTGTTTGTAAATACGACCTAAGGGCGTTTTTACCTGTTTGTACAGGGTTTACCTGTACAACAGGTAAACCCCAGCCTGATTGTCTGTTGGCTGTTGGTAAGAAAGGAAAGTTTTATAGCCGAT
Organism: Hymenochirus boettgeri; assembly: GCA_019447015.1. Classification (NCBI taxonomy): domain Eukaryota; kingdom Metazoa; phylum Chordata; class Amphibia; order Anura; family Pipidae; genus Hymenochirus; species Hymenochirus boettgeri. The sequence continues at coordinate 235,698,820 of CM033472.1, forward strand.
ATTTCAACCTGACAACCAAACCTGTGCATGATGGAAGAATTACAGACACAACCAATCATTGCCAGAAAATACTTAATGCTTAAGATAAACAAGGTACTCACTAAGACAGACCAAAATGAACACAATCAATGTCAGAGTCACACAGACCAGCACAGCCAGTAGACATTTTTTTCCAGTCCTCGTATGTGTTCTCTAAAGACGGGACACAGTGTAAAGTGTTAGGCACATCATTCCACATAATTTTTAGTAACATTTAATGGGCACAGTGCATCAGTGTTAGTCCATCCACCTACTAGTATTCTAGTGACTTTCAATGGGACACAGTGCATGAGTGTTAGTCACATCCACCTACTAGTATTTCTAGTGACTTTCAATGGGACACAGTGCATGAGTGTAGTCATCCACCCACTAGTATTTCTAGTGACTTTCAATGGACACAGTGCATGAGTGTTAATCACATCCACCCACTAGTATTTCTAGTGACTTCAATGGGACACAGTGCATAGTGTTAGTCACATCCACCCACTAGTATTTCTAGTGACTTTCAATGGGACACAGTGCATTAGTGTTAAGCTGGGTACACACATTAACGATTAAGCCCGATACCGTCGGATCGACGTATCGGGGCTTAACGTTACGTGTGTACGTTCGTTTCCGAACGAGTGTTAGTACATCCACCTACTAGTATTTCTAGTGACTTTCAATGGGACACAGTGCCACCCAACTAGTATTTCTAGTGACTTTAATGGGACACAGTGCATGAGTGTTAGTCACACATGAGTGTTAGTCACATCCACTCAGTGCATGAGTGTTAGTCACACATGAGTGTTAGTCACATCCACCTACTAGTATTCTAGTGACTTTCAATGGGACACAGTGCATGAGTGTTAGCTGGGTACACACATTAACGATAAGCCCCGATACCGTCGGATCCGACGGTATCGGGGCTTAATCGTACGTGTGTACGTTCGTTTCCCGAACGAGCGCGCGCCCGCAAACGATGGGTCGGCCGAACGCTCGTTCGGGAAAGGCCGAAAATTTCCATCGGCCGCGCTAGACTCCCTATAGAGGAGTCTAGCGCGGCCGATGGAAACACACAGTCCCGAGCGTTCTCACATAGGAGAACGCTCGGGACTGTGGTATGCAGATCTTTGAAAGATGGCAGACAGGATCTTGCAGATCCTGTCTGTCATCTTTCAGAAATCTTACAGTGTGTACCTAGCTTTAGTCACATCCACCCCCTAGTATTTCTAGTGACTTTCAATGGGACACAGTGCATGAGTGTTAATCCATCCACCCACTAGTATTTCTAGTGACTTTCAATGGGACACAGTGGCATGAGTGTTAATCACATCCACCCACTAGTATTTCTAGTGACTTTCAATGGGACACAGTGCATGAGTGTTAATCACATCCACCCCTAGCATTTTTAGTGACTTTCATGGGACACAGTGATGAGTGTTAGTCACATCCACCCCTAGTATTTCTAGGACCTTCAATGGGACACAGTGGCATGAGTGTTAGTCACATCCACCCACTAGTATTTCTAGGACTTTCAATGGGACACAGTGATGAGTGTTTATCACATCCACCACTAGTATTTCTAGTGACTTTCAATGGGACCAGTGCATGAGTGTTAATCACATCCACCCACTAGCATTTCTGTGACTTCAATGGGACACAGTGCATGAGTGTTAGTCACATCCACCCATAGTATTTCTAGTGACTTTCAATGGGAACAGTGCATGAGTGTTAATCAATCCACCCACTAGCATTTCTAGTGACTTCAATGGGACACAGTGCATGAGTGTTAGTCCAATCACCCACTAGTTTTCTAGTGACTTTCAATGGACACAGTGCATGAGTGTTAATCACATCCACCCACTAGCATTTCTAGTGACTTTCAATGGGACACAGTGCATGAGTGTTAGTCACATCCACCACTAGATTTCTAGTGACTTTCAATGGGACACAGTGCATGAGTGTTAATCACATCCACCCACTAGCATTCTAGTGACTTTCAATGGGACACAGTGCATGAGTGTAAGTCACATCCACCCACTAGTATTCTAGTGACTTTCAATGGGACACAGTGCATGAGTGTTAATCAATCCACCCACTAGTATTTCTAGTGACTTTCAATGGGACACAGTGCATGAGTGTTAATCACATCCACCCACTAGTATTTCTAGTGACTTTCAATGGGACACAGTGCATGAGTGTAATCACATCCACCTACTAGTATTTTAGTGACTTCAATGGGACACAGTGCATGAGTGTTAATCACATTCACCCACTGTTTCTAGTGACTTTCAATGGGACACAGCATGAGTGTTAGTCACATCCACCACTAGTATTTCTAGTGACTTTCAATGGGACACAGTGCATGAGTGTTAGTCACATCCACCCACTAGTATTTCTAGTGACTTTCAATGGGACACAGTGCATGAGTGTTGTCACATCCACCCACTAGTATTTCTAGTGACTTTCAATGGGACACAGTGCATGAGTGTTAGTCACATCCACCTACTAGTTTCTAGTGACTTCAATGGGACACAGTGCATGAGTGTTAGTCACATCCACCCACTAGTATTTCTAGTGACTTTTAATTTATTTAACAAAATTATCTGTAACTTTTAAAGTAACTGCCAGCTGGGGGCCAATTGTGTGGATATATTATACATTGTACATATTTCACAACTGACCATTTTTATTAAATGGAATATTCCCCTGAAAATCATTTTGTAGTGTCTGAGCTAATGTAATATAAAAATAAAAGGCCCATTTTGTGGCATTACCACAGTGCTGTTTGTGTTTTTCTTCCCTTTGTACTTACCGTATACACTTTTAACTATTGGGGTCAGAGAGCCCTTTAATAGATGGGGGTCAGAGTGCCCTTTACTATATGGGGGTCAGTAGAATTGTAAATGAAGGTAAGCTTAATTAAAAGTTTATTGAGCCTTGCCACTCCACATGTTTAGAAGCTACAATTCCCAGCAAACAAAGCATGTGGGAGTTGTAGTTTCCAAACATCTGGAGTGCCAAGAAATTGGGGGTTACTGGTACTGGATTTAGCTATTACTGTATGGGAATTCTGCTGTCCATTTAAATAGCAACTTAAGCCACAAAACAATACTGAATCAGAAGGCAGTAGTGGTATAACATTTTACGGCATTCCACCAACGACTGAGAACTACCTGGGCTTATCATATGGGATTATGCTATTGATCATTATTAAATGGCCTTGATATGTCAAGTGTCTGAACAGCAGAATATTTACGGGTTAATGTAGAAAAAAAACCTCTAAGCTGGCCAATCTACACCGGCCCGCCCTCCATAGAAAACGTGTTAAGATTTGTGCAAAATTGTTGCACCGTGCTATTTCCAAAAAGGTTTGGAAAGGACATGGCCAGAGCAAAATGTATGAAAAACCCACGCTAACCGGATAGTACATTGGGTATGTGGGTCTTGCACTAATCCGGTCCAAAAATGGCAATATAGTATCGACTTCTGGTTTAATTTGATTTTCAAGTGTATGGGCAACATTCCTGTATTTTTAGGGTATCCTAATAATTTTCACTTTTCTAAGCTAAACACAAAATAGAATTCCAATCTGTAATATCCCATGTCTTGTTGCATATTTATAAAATAGGGCAGAACAATAAAAATTTAAAATCTAAACCTCCATGTTACAATTCTTACCGATGTACAAAGGCTCAGTCCATTCACTGTAAATGTGTCATGTCAAACGCTGGTTCCCGAAAGGCCTCACCTGTAGCCTGTGATGTCTCCAGAGCTCTGCAAGGGCCCATTGACAAACTTAGGTTCTTTACTACCTCTGTCTGCAAAAGGAAAAGGAGTGAAATAAAGAAAAAATATTTAAAGACTGTAATGTTAACATGTTGGCAAAAGAACATTACGTTTCAAAAGAAGCATCAAGGAGGCTTTATGTCAAAATAAAGAAACCAAGCCTGAATAGAGGTGTGTGTGTGTTAGGGGTTCAAAACCAATTGTCTGCCATGTACAATGTTGTTTGACACACTTACCCAGGACAGTTTGATTACACCTTTTAGCTACAATGCGACCAACTCCTTGAGAAGGTTCCTGACACCTGTGCTGTTATGATTGGAAAACAGTCCAGGGTATTTATTGCCAACAGTTCTAGAAAAATGTCTTTAGAAGCTAAATCTAAAAGCCACTATTCCTACTTATTCTGCTTAACCCATCTTCAGCCTTTGATACGTACAGGGATCACCCTTTACTGCTTCACATTTACCTCCCTAGGTATCCAGGGTTCTGCACTCTCTTGGCTGTCCTCCTACCTCTCCGATAGGACGTTCAGTGTTTCCACTCTGGCTCCAACTCCCAGGGCTGCATCTATAATTAGGCACACTGAGGATGAACTCAGGCGGACCCCGACAAAAGCGGCAAATGAAAGTTTAAAAAAAAAAGAAAAATGTACCTTTAACTGGCGCGCGCGCTGCGGCCGTTAGTAATGGATTAAGCGCGTCAGCAGTGCGATGCGCGACCCGCGCAGGAGCCTGCTTTTGAGTGGGCATCATGTTCAATTCTTGTGGGTCAGGACTCGGTCCTTCCTTTGGACTGCCACCATCAACTCCCCGGCTCACCAGAGACAGCAGTGATCGCGGTCCCCAGGTGCTTGGCAAGCAGGTCAGTGACAGTGATAATCAGAGACACTGGATCAACGTGTAATGTAACAGGTGTTCCCCGACCCCGTCCCCAGGTTCTTCATCCCTGCACCTCGTGCACGGACACGGTGCACCTTCCTGTTCTCCTGCCCCGGGTGGTTGCTGTTTGTCCCGACCCTCTGGCAGGGATCCCGACCATGTGTCCCTCACCTCAGCTCCATCCACAAATGATTACTGCCCGGTTCACCCTCAGTGGTGGAAGGGAAGGTAGATAGAGAGAGATAGATAGAGAGATAGACAGATGAGAGATATATAGATATATTATAAAGAAGATAGATGATAGATAGATAGATAGATAGATGATAGATAGATACAGAGATAGATAGATATAGATAGATAGATAGATAGATGATAGATAGATAGAGAGAATAGATAGATAGAGATAAATAGATAGATAGATCGTAGATAGTAGATAGATAGATAGAAAGATTGATAGACAGATAAATAGACAGATAGCAGAGTTACATAGATAGATTATATATTGATAGATAGATAGCAGAGTAGTGATAGATGATAGATGATAGATAGATAGCAGAGTTAGTAGATAGATAGAGATAGATAGAGAGGATAGATAGATAGATAGAGAGATAGAGAGATAGATAGATGATAGACAGATAGATAGAAGATAGATAGATGATAGATGAGAGATAGATAGAGAGATAGATAGATAGAGTAGACGATAGATAGATAGATAGATAGATAGAGATAGATAGATGATAGATAATGGGTAGAGAGACGAGAATATAATGGATAGAGAGATAGTCCTGACGCTGCTTCTGAGTTTGAGTCACTCACCTTCCTGCTTCGGCTCGTGCGGCAAAGTAGTGGTGGGTGACCGTAACTCAGGATAGGTGGAGCGACTTTATTTGCGCAGCCAGGCCAGCGCAGAAGAGAAGAGCCAGCATACTGTGTGGAGGGAGAGAGCAGAGTATTTAAGAGGAGCAAAGAAGAGCAAGCCTGTGACTTGAAGACTCACTTCACTGCCTGTGGTGTCAGTGTCACATAGTGTTTCTTTCTTTGCTACTGTAAGTAAACCCCACCGATTGGGGGGGGGGGGGGGTGTCTCCTGGGGTTTATCATTATAGGCCTATAAATGTATATAGGGAGAGATATTAGGGTATGTGGTCATAGGGCTGCTGGGAGATATTGGTGATGGGTCTCTGACTGTATAGGGAGGGGGTGGTTAGGGGGTATAATGTGGTCATGGGGGGTGCAGGTGGCTGGTAGATCTTATTGTTGATCATCGGTCTCTCTATAGGGAGGGTTATGGATATAAAGGGTCATGGGGGCTGTTGGGAGATATTGGTGATGGTTTCTGTTAGGGAGGGAACACAAGCTGTTTGAGAAGGGGATGTAATAATCTGTTTATATGAATTTACATTTTTGTAATTGACTGACAGAGGAACTGTTAATACATGATAGGAAGCTCCAAATCTTAAAATTTAACCACACCACCAGCACGACCACACCCACTTTATGGGGCGGCGGCGGCCTGTGAAGCGGCATTCAAAACTTGGCTCAGCAGCAAAAACCCTAGAAGTGCCCCTGCCAATTCCACCACTCTCCCCTCCCTGGGGGTACCACAAGGACAGTACTCAGCCTCTTCTCCATTTATACCTTGGGCTAGGTCAGCTCATTAGTTTTTTGGATTCCAATACCAGTATGCTGATGATACCCAAATTTACATTTCTGCCCCTGACCTTGTTACTCTGACACCTGGGTCATGACTGGCTTAATGCCATCTCTGCTTTTATGTCCTCCCGCTTCCTAAAACTCAACATGGATAAGACCGAAATTGTAATTTCCCACCCTCTCGATCTACCCCCCTACCTAACACTACTGTCAACATCAATGAACACCTATCTCCCCAAAAACTTACGTGTGATGCATGGAGAACCTTTGACTTAGAACTTTTCTTTAAACACCACATTATTACCCTAACGCCTGTGTTACAGCTCAAAAACATCTCACACATTCGTCCTTCCTTTCACAGAACACTACCAAAATTCTAGTTCATGCCCTTATCATCTCTTAACTGGACTACTGTCACACCCTCCTGTGCGGTCTACCAAGCAACCAACTGGCATCCCTTCAATCAATCCTTAACTCTGCTGCCAGGCTCATTCACCTCTCTTCCCGCTTCTCACCACTACCCATTTCTGTCAACCTCTTCACTGGCTTTCCATTACCCAAAGGATCCAATTTTAGCTGCTAACCTTATCCTACAAGGCTCTCTCCAATGCAGCCCCCCCATACATCTCTGAACTGATAAACAGATACTACCCAAGGCATAACCTCCGATCTGCTAATGATCTTCATCTCTTCATCTACTCTTATCACCTCTTCCCACCTTTTTTCTTGCTGCCCCTCTGCTCTGGAATCCCTTCTTTGCTTTATACGTCATTCGCCATCACTTCATATCTTCAAACACAACCTAAAACCACCTCTTCAGGCAAGGTTAAAATCTGGACCTGGAAACTCATATCCCTTTTTACTGACCCATCATTGACCTGGTAGTTATACTCCACGACAACATAGTTATAGACTGATCTGCTTCACTTTATGTTTCATCCCCATCTCCTCTAGACTGTAAGCACTTTTGGGCAGGGCCCTTCTTCCTATTGTACCACATAATGCTGTAAATTACCACTGAATGCTGCTGGACCAGAACTTGATTATTTGCCCTTTGTATTACTTGAACTACCCTTGTATGTAACATGTACCTTTTCATGTTCTCATCTATATTAATTGGCAGCACGGTGGCTCAGTGGTTAGCATGATGCCTTGCAGAGCTGAAGTTCGATTCCACCCTTGGACACACTGCAAGGAGATTGTCTGTTCTCCAGTGCTTGCATGGGTTTCCTCCAGGCACTCCGTTTCCCCACCACCATAAAGACTGATAGTGTTATGTGTCAAATAAATGTGCTTGATTACCGTATAAGCTTTTCGGGGCAGGGCCTGATGTAAATGTAAACATGTAATGTAAAGCACGACGGAAGATATTAGAGCTATAATATCCACAATAATAATAATAATTAGTGCAGTGCCAGAGAATATGTGGTGCTGTAAATCTACAATAACAAAAAAAATAAAATTTCCAGTTGATCTACATGTAACGTTTCTTTATGGCAAACATCTGGAACCGCACAGGTTTGCCATTTGTCTGAAATAAGCTTAGTTCAGCAGATCTTCCCTATAAAGGATCCAATACTTCGGAGAAATAAAAAAAAACAAAACAGCATAATACAGGGAAGGTACAGCAATTATCTAATAGCTGGGAATGTTATCATTCCAGGGATACTTTCCGATTGCGTTTGGAGTCAGGAAGGAATTCCCCCCCTTTTTTTTTGCTGGGGTTTTTTGCCTTCTGGATCAACTGTAGGTATGGCTAAAAAAAAAACCTAATAATAAAATAATAAAAAAAAAAAAAAAAAAAAAAAGGTGTGAAAGGTTGGGACTTGATGTCTTTATTAAACCTCAATACTATGTAACTATGTAATGTATACATGTAATTGTAAAGCCTTACGGAAGATGTTATTGCTATATATATCCACAATAATAATAATAAAAACTACTGTTAAGTATAGTACCGTATAAAAAATAGAAAATTACCCTATTTTTATTGTTCTTCAAGTTCACAATGCTGACTTCATATTTTAAGAAATCACTTTGCAATGTATTTGGCTCTGCCCAGTGCAGAACCTGTGAATCTTTCATCTCCAGCAATGCACATTATAGGGAGGGTTCAACATCTCTGTATAAACAAAAGAGAAAACATATGTTGATTTCATTGGCTGGCTGATGCATTTACTGTCTATCCAATAGTAAACCAGCTGTGTCAGGTGACTGTTGTCTAAAACACATTTCTTCTTTATGAGTATTTGCTATAAGTACTTTGCTTTTCTTTATGTTGCTACACTTTCCTGTACCACAGATTCACAGCTTGTTTTACTGGATTCTGACCAGAGATAGGTAAATATAATAACATAGAAAAAAGCAATTAAGGATTTTAGTTCTCCTTTACATTCTAATGACAGATAAAATCCCATTTGTTTTACAATGTAGGTCTTACCAACCTTACCCTACCTATATCCTGATAGAATGATCCTTATTGGCTACTGTAATGCAGTGTTCTGATATATGGTTTGTCTTTCCCATTCTTCATGTGTTTGTATTCTTACCTATATTTAGTGCAAAGAACACACGCTGCATACCTGAATGGAGACTTTATGGACCCATTGTGTGCACAAGGAACAAGCCAGACCCATAGAGTGATTTGTGTGGGAAATTGCAGCAATTGATATCTGACCATTAAATCCTGGTAACATTTCTCTGCTCTTTCCATGTAGCTGGAAAATGTAAATAAATTATTATTTGCCAAAAGTAAATGCAGCACATATGTTCACTTATTTTCCCTTCTCACCACATTTGCTTTAAGACAAACACCATTTCTGTTTTGTTTTTTTTCCCATCTCCTTTAAAGGATGTGTTATACCATTTTGTCACTCACCTTCTATCTCTATCTACCGTATATACTCGAGTATATACCAATTTATACTCGGGTTAAGTAACACACATTACGTTCCACATCCACCAGTTCTAACCGCGGCTGCCGGTGCCCCGTGACAGCGTCAATGACGTTGCCAATGTGAGTGCGTCTATACCGCTCATCTGCCTTCTTTCTTTCCACCCGTCCCTAACAGTAGCTGAGGGAGTGTCCGCACCGAGTGACTATTAAAAGAGGTAAACAGAACTTCTGCCTGCATGATCCGAACCTGCAGTCAAGACTGTATTCAGTGACAGTGCCTATTGAAATTTCAGATTTTGCTCTGGATCTATTACCAAGTACCTGCTGCTCATAAAAGTACATTATTTTCATTTTACTTACTTTAGAAAAAAATGCTAGACTGGGAGTGGGGGGGTGGGAGCAGCCAAGTGATTCTGATAATTATTTACCATTACTTACATCATTTGATCATCAACAAATGAAATTAATTAAAAAATGTAATGGCCTGTTGTGGAATCTGGTGGGGGGGTTATGGGTAGTACTACTGGTGCTGGTCTGGCTGTTCTGTCTTTATAGGGTTTCAATTCAGAATCAGGAGAATGGTATCTATTATTGCCTTCTGATTCGGTATTGTTTTGAGGCTTTAGATGCCCTTTAAATGGCAGCAGAATTCCCATACAGTAATAGCCAAATCCAGTATGTCTATTCTATATCGGACTACAGTATGGTAAAAATAGGACCTCGGTTTATACTTGAGTATATAGGGTATCTATCTATCTATTCATCTATCGGTATCTTTCTCTCTCTCTCACTCTCTCTCTCTCTCTCTGTCTATCTATCTTCACAGTTTTAATCCTTTGTTTGTTTTTGGTATCATTTGTAAATAATGGATTTTATTACTTTTGCAGTCTTGCTTCCTAATAAAGTAAAGCGTCTCACCACAATGGATTTCAGTCAGATCTCATGCTAAAGGTGGGTAACACAGTACCAATATTTCAAATATGACAGAATCTTTAATATTCTGTACACACAGTCACAAGCATATAAAGTATAGGGAGAATGTTTGTGCCATACAACTGCGGAGACTGCCTATAATTTGGTACAACACGACCGAGACTGAGGTGAATTTTTCAAGCACATTGCCAGTTTGCACTCGCATTTTCACAAATGCTGCCAGTATAGTGTGGCCTCAGCCTGAAGCTTCATACACACATGCGATAGCGGGTGCTGAACGCGATGTGTATGCTGATAATCGTGCCGTGTATGGGCACTTGTTGGCGGGCAACAATCCCGTCTGAAGTGTCCATTTGCAGCGATTATTGTTCGAAATGGCCATGCATACACCGTGTACTGAAGGTCGGCACCCACTATCGCTCCATGTGGGGGACGACTTTAATCAGTGTTATTGAATAATTAACAAAAACGTGGAGCTGGCAGAAACCTTTTCACACAGAGACCGCTCCTACTGTTAGTTTCCTGGATTTTGGACAAGCACTGCAGGAGGACCATAAGTAGCAGAGATGTAAGGTAATGATTTTTTTCACTATACAGTGGGGGCAGTTGTGGGTTAAATTTAGTTGAGAGGCAGCCAATCACAGACGTGGCTGCCGGCAATGCAGAACGCCGGGGGAACAAAGAATTGTACAAACGGAATTGGCGGTTGACAGTGGGATTGGGTGCTACACTACAGAAAAGGGTTTTATAGGTAAGACACCAGGCAGCAAAGATAGATCCAGAGAGCTCCTACTTTCCATTTTTTGGAACTTTGAAAGCACTGCAGGGAACCATAAGGAGCAGAGATGTAAGGTAAGGATTTTTAAACACTACACAGTGGGGCCAATAGTGGGAGAAATTTTAGTTTTGGGGGTGGACATGCCCTTTAAGGGAAGGGAGGGGCATGCGCCACGTGACTTACTCCTGCAAGCAGGCAATGATCAGGTGAGGTGAGGTATGGGGGGGCAGGGGGTGGGTGTCTTATGCCTGCTGCCACAATGTGATGTCACCTAAGCTAAGCTCTGTCACTATGTGTGCTGTGGTGGTGAGTGCCGCTAAGTTTCCACACACTAGTGGTCTTTGTGCTAGCCGCCCTTTGTCTTTTTTGTGCCTGCTGCCAACCATTATCATTTACCACTGCCAACTTGGCATACAGACATTGTTAATGGTTGGCAATTGGCAGTGGTAAATGGCATTTGATGCACAGACAATGCCAACATTAACCCTGCTAATTGCCAACCATTTACCAAGTTGGCATACAGACATTGATAAAATGGTTGGCAAATTGGCAGTTGTAAGTGGTTGGCATTTCTTGTGTCAAGTGTCATTTTATCAATACCAATAAAGACATGGTTTTAATGGTTTATAAACATTTTTTTGCAATGCCAACCATAACCCCTGCTAATTTGACAACCATTTACCAAGTTGGTATACAGACCTTGGTAAAATGGTTGGCAAATTGGCAGTTGTAAGTGGTTGGCATGTCTTTGTGTCAAGTATCATTTTATCACTACCAATAAAGACATGGTTTTAATGGCTCTTTGAAGCTTTGATATGACATGTGTGGCTGTAGGACCCCTTTTTTTCTCTATTTTACAGTCTTAAAGTTTGGGAAACGATTCCAGATTCTCCCTTAAAGGTGTTCTACACAAGACGATTGCCTGGCCGTTTGGTTAGGTTTCCAGCGTGATACACTTACTGCAATGTGCCAACTAGTTTACCAATGTCTTTGTGCCAACCATTTTGCTAGATCCAGTTTGAAAGCATTTTACCAGTGTCTGTGAAAACCATTTACCAGTGCGGCTTTCAACCAATTTATCAGTGTCTGTGTGCCAACATTTTCATTTTTACCAATGTCTATGTGCCAAGCATTTAACCAGTGTTGGTTGTAGTTATATAAAAAAAGTTGTTTTTTCCAAAATGAGTGCCTTAAAATGTTAATGATGAATTTGGATGTTTGGTTTGCAGTGTTATTTTTTTTTTTTTTGGGGGGGGGGGCATGAACAAATTTTGCATCAGGACCCATAGGTCTGTAGCTACACCACTCTTAGGAAGCAAGACTGGAAAAAGTGATAAAATCTACTATTTAGAAATGACAGGAAAAAACTAACAAGGGAAATAAAATATTGAAGTTAGGCGCAATAAAGGTGAGTGGAAAATATGGTGTAGATATCCTTTAAAGGGCATGTCCACCCCAAAACTAGTGGCCCCACTGTGTAGTGTTGAAAGACCTTCATCTCTGCTATAATGGTTTTACTGCTGTTCCTGATGAAAGTCCAAAAAATGAAGAGTAGGAGCTGTCTGTGTGACATCTGGTCCCTGTACTTCCTGTCCTCATAGAGGACTCTGGCATGTGCAGTGGAGCCCTCCCCCTCCCTCCCTACGTGCTGCATCTTGCTGTTAAAAAAAATTGCATATTCCAAATCCTACATGCCAGCTTAAAAAACTAAAAATCAGCACAGATATGACTATGGACCTCATTCCCTTGGCTCCTCTTCTGACCGGCAGCTGTGTTTGTGATTGGCTGACTCTTAACCTATTACAGAGCCACTGCCAGTCCAGACCCTTCTGCTCTTTTTTCCCCAGAATCAGCAGTAGAGGCAGAGACCATGGGAAGTGGGTAAGTGTATTTTTATTTTGTTTTGCAGGTTGTAATTTTCTATTACTCAATGATTGGTATTGTTTATCATGAAGGGCTAACCAAAACTACACGCTACTTGTGCAATCTCAAACCCCCCTTTACTGTAGAACTACCAATTCCGAAGTAGCTTATGTAATCTAGCCCTTTAGGAAATATACAAGAGAAATGATATTTCTAATAGGTGAGCAATGTGCTTTCTTGAAAATGCGCTTTAGATGCAAACAAGGTAGCAGGGACATAAATATGTGTCAGAAGCAAATAGATGGAACTTATTAAAAGGGAAAGGTTAACTGCAAATTGAGATTTGCTCTACAAAAGAAAATGTAAAAAGTTCACTGTGACTTATTAGTCATTAGTCAATATACTGGAGAATGAATTTAATATGTTCCCAGACCATTTGGAGACCTTGTGATAAATTGAGGAAATATTCTGTTGAGGTACCTGGAGCAATTTTAACCTCTAGAAAACTTGAACATAACAAACTTACAAGAGCAGATTTAAAGATTACGTAAATGTACATTTAATAAATAGATAATATTCCCCGTATCTAGTTTCGCTCAGTGTAATTACAGGCTGACATTCTCTGGGAATAAATAACGGTTTTGCCTACAGGTAAAATATACCCTATTTATAAGTGGGTTTATTCTGATCTGGATAAATGGAAGAAAACACACAAGCTGCGTTTAGCAGCAAATTTGCATATGATGTAATCAGAGGCTACAGAGGCAAAATGAATTATCTTCCACGGACCAGGAAAATTGTGCCCTGGAGAGATATCATCCTAAAAACTGTTAATTGGTTCAATTATTGAGCACAGCATTAGAATATCAGTAGACTAATACCTAAATAAATATATCTGTATAACAATCACCTCTCCAGGCTCTTGTTCAACTTAAATGTGCCCTAACCTTCCGACGTTACCATGACATTTGAGCGACACTGAAGGAACCACCTGACCTGTTCTTTATCGTGATTGAGTACGAAAAACAGCCTATCGCATAGATATTAAATGATTGGACTATAGGTAAACATCTTATCTATCCAATCTAACTAGTGTATGGGCACCTACACTAGTGCTGGGTGGTTGTGGGGGTGCTGGGAGGTTGTGGGGAGGTTGTGGTGGGAGGTTGCTGGGTGCTGGGAGGTTGTGGGGGATACTACTCAATCCATTGTTTGTTTAAACCTTATAGGGTATGTACACTGGAATTTTTTTATTAATTTGCCTGTTTCTGAAAATATTAATTCATCCAACTATCACTATACCATTTTTGTTGTGATCTGCCACCTATTTCTTTAGATATTAATCTGAAGCATACCTTATCTTTGTGCAAACACTGGATTCGCTGTAACTAGAAGGGTGTATGGGGACAGTTGGAAAATGATTTTTGTTTCCAGATTTTTTTCTCGACATTACAGTTTAGCTGGGCACACACACAGTTGATCATTAGCAAATCCCTTTGGATCCTAGGGGATTTAGTGGTTATTGCCCATGGGTATGGTATGAAACCAATTGGGAGGTTGATTTAGGGATATGTATGGTAGTTGTCAACTATTCCTTTAAACAACACATTATTACCCTGTCCAACTTCTGTCAGTTACAGCTCAAAAACATCTCACGCATCCATCCCTTCTTTCAGAGAACACTACCAAAATTCTAGTTAATGCCCTTATCATCTCTGGCTGGACTACTGTAACACCTCCTGTGCGGTCTACCAAGCAACCGACTGGCATCCCTTCAATCAATCCTAACTCTGCTCCCAGATTCATTCACCTTATGCTGTACAAGTACTTTTGTTTTTCCCAGCATCAAGTCTTAAGTGAGCATGCTAGACCCTGGGAATGGGGAGAAACAAAGGATCAAGTGATGTCACAAGCTACTGGAAGCAGGAAGTTTGAACATTCATCCAATAAAATTTCTCATAGTTGCGGTCCATAATCCAAGGCTATTTAAAGACTGCAGGCTTTTATTTTTTCTACTTGTTCAGAGACTTCTAATGGGACATACTTTACTGAGCATAGACTATGACCAATAGGTTTAATTTGACAATTATAATCACAAGAACTTTACCTGTAGTAAAGGTAATAGCGAGTGTCAGGTGGAGCTTTTACTCCTGCAGTCCCATTACAGGTAAGGAATAACTCAAAAGAATCATCTGTAATCATGTGGCATGACAGGTTTGTAACTGCTGTCCTCTGTTCCTGCAAGACACATATAGAGACCTGTGAGCATACACAAGGCCAATGTATAGAAGCAGTGTTTCCCTGGGGTCTTTTAGCCGGGCGGCCCACCCGGGTACTTTTTTTGCCACCCAGCTGGAAAAAAATGCTTGAGGGAACACTTGTGATTTAATAAAGAATTTAGATGAGGTTAACAGGTGTGCCAATAGGTCAGTAAAACTCCTGCCAAACTGCCCAGTCAAGAACCCTATTTACACTCTGAGTTTTAGCATGTGTAACTAGCTTTTCCAAAATCTCTAAAGCTGCAAAGGGTGGCACAGCAAACCTGCAATGCGCTCTGTATGCAGGTCACATGTGTTGTGTGCATGTTACATCTGGGTTACCTTAAGATGCTTTAAAACTACAGCTCCCTGCATTCTACAACACGGAATGCTGGGAGTCCTAGTTTTCAAACATCTAGTGGGACGAAAGTTAGCCACCCTGACCTATATAATGAATGATGCAAGGCTGTTCAGTATTCCCATTAGAATATGATGGTTTTTGTATGTTTTAATGTAGTATTACTGTATGAGTTTAAAGGGCATGGCTAATCTTAAAAGTAATTAAAAATAATTAATAATTAACTAGTAAGAATAGTGCACATTTAATTTTC
Organism: Hymenochirus boettgeri; assembly: GCA_019447015.1. Classification (NCBI taxonomy): domain Eukaryota; kingdom Metazoa; phylum Chordata; class Amphibia; order Anura; family Pipidae; genus Hymenochirus; species Hymenochirus boettgeri. The sequence goes on from CM033472.1 coordinate 235,714,500, forward strand.
CCTGGATCACCCGCCCGGCTACTTTTTCATGCCACCCGGCTGGAAAAAAATTCTGGGAGAAACACTGAAGAAGGATTATCCAAGACATTGCTAACCTGGCAAGGGTGAGAGTTCGTGGACACCCATTCACTCTGACATATAGTCCTATCATGTTCTGTTAGTACAGCTCTCACGTTTGCATCAAGTCCTCCGTGCACAGCAATCAAGAGGGAGGTTCTATTTTGTTTTGTAATCAACTGAGAAAGAAAAACTGTCAATTAAAAACTTATATAATCCAAATACTTAAAGAGCATTTTTACTTTAATTCACCCCAATTCCCCCTCACCTGATAGTATCCAGGAAAATGACGTAACCTCTAGGACCTCACACCCTGGATTCTCTCTATAAGTCCCTTACTGGCAGGTCAAAGTGTGGCTGTCTGCCAGTCCTCTCCTACACTCCAGCACTGTTTTAGACAGGCAAATGGAAATTTCCGTAGCTCCTGTTGGTCAAATCATGGATCATACTAGTCTAGTATGGGACTTCAAGAGAACCCATGGGTGAGTACCTAGCGGTTTAGGGTATACGTTAAATTACTGTCATTTAAATAGAATAAAAAGGATGGTAAACAAAGATTAATATTTTAATTGTGACTTACTGTACAACCCACGAAAGTTAGATAGACAGACAGACCGATAGATATATAGTATAGTATTAAATATTTGGTTAGATAGTATTTGAGGTTGAATAAAGACATACGTCCATCCAGTCCAACCATCTAGCAATATCCTCATTTCAAGCTAAATGTTGATCCAGAAGAAGGCAAGAAAAACTCACCAAATTTATGAAGGGGAAAAAATCCTTCCTGACTCCAAGTGGCAATCGGAAATTTCCCTGGATCAACTCTACTTTATGTATCAATACCAGTAACTTGCAACATTCCTTGTTTGCAGAAACAAGCTTTTTTTATTTTTTTAAAGTGACCAATAAACCTGCCAAAAACGTCACTGGAAGAACTATCACAGCTTTAACGTTCTCACAGTGAAAACCCCTAAATTTTCTTCAAGTCTTAAGGGATGTTCGTGTCCTCTGACATGTTCTGTTGGTGAACAATGCCGATAGTTTATTGTATGGCCCTTTAATGTATTTATACACAGTAATCATATGCCCATGCAAGCGCCTTTTCTCCAGCGTACATAATTGTAACTTTTCCAGTCTCTCTACATCTTCAAGCTCCCCAATCCCTTATTAATTTAGTTGCCCTTCTCTGAACCCTTTCCATTTCAAAGATGTCATTTTTGTACACAGGATTCCAAAATTGCACTGCATATTCCAAATGACTCCTTACCAATGCTTTGTAAAGAGGAGAATAACATTTTCCTCCCTTGAAACCATACCTCTCTTTATACAAGACAATACCATGCTGGCTCTGGCTGTTGCAGCCTGGCACTGTTTGCTACCTTAAGTTTGTTATCCACCAAAACTCCAAGACCTTTGCAACAGGGATTCACTTAACATAGACAGACAAAATTCCAGAGCACTTGCAGGACTACAAAAAAAAAAAATATTTCACGTGCAGAATGTATAAATGTTTGACCAGATCAGTAGCATTTATGCAAAATGTAGTTGTAGTTTGTAGTGTAGTTGTAATCCTTCTACTGTATGTTGTCTTTACAGTACGGTTACTAAAGCAGCAGAGTGTTATGTCATTACATGCTGTGCAGTGTGGTTAGGTAGCAGCAGAGTGTATTGTCATTACAGTACGTTACTGTAGTAGCAGAGTGTATTGTCATTAAAGTATGTTACTGTAGCAGCAGAGTGAATTGTCATTACAGTACGTTACTGTAGCAGCAGAGTGTATTATAATTACAGTACGTTACTGTAGCAGCAGAGTGTATTATATTACAGTACGGTTACTGTAGCAGCAGAGTGTATTGTCATTACAGTCGTTCTGTGTAGCAGAGTGTATTGTCATTACAGTATTGACTGTAGCAGCAGAGTGAATTGTCATTACAGTACGTTACTGTAGCAGCAGAGTGTATTATAATTACAGTACGTTACTGTAGCAGCAGAGTGTATTATAATTACAGACGGTTACTGTAAGCAGAGGTGTATTGTCATTACAGTACGTTACTGTAGTAGCAGAGTGTATTGTCATTAAAGTATGTTACTGTAGCAGCAGAGTGAATTGTCTTACAGTACGTTACTGTAGCAGCAGAGTGTATATTAATTACAGTACGTACTGTAGCGCAGAGTGTATTAATTACAGTACGTTACTGTGCAGCAGAGTGTATTGTCATTACAGTAAATTACTGTAGCAGCAGAGTGTTTGTTCATTACAGTACGTTACGTGAGCAGCAGAGTGTATTGTCATTACAGTACGTTACTGTAGCAGCAGAGTGTATTGTTATTACAGTACGTTACTGTAGCAGCAGAGTGTATTGTCATACAGTACGTTACTGTAGCAGCAGAGTGTATTGTCATTACAGTACAGTTACTGTAGCAGCAGAGTGTATGTCATACAGTACAGTTACTGTAGCAGCAGGTGTATTGTCATTACAGTATGGTTACTGTAGCAGCAGGTATTGATTACAGTACGTTACTGTAGCAGCAGAGTGTATTGTCTTACAGTACAGTTACTGTAGCAGCAGAGTGTATTGTCATTACAGTACGTTACTGTAGCAGCAGTGTATTGTCATTACCGTACATTACTGTAGCAGCAGAGTGTATTGTCATTACAGGTACGTTGTAGCAGCAGAGTGTTTTGTCATTACAGTACGGTTACTGTAGCAGCAGAGTGTATTGTCATACAGTACGTACTGTAGCCGCAGTGATTGTCTTACAGTAGTTACTGTAGCAGCAGAGTGTATTGTCATTACAGTACGGTTACTGTAGCAGCAGAGTGTATTGTCATTACAGTACGTTACTGTAGCAGCAGAGTGTATTGTCATTACCGTACGTTACTGTAGCAGCAGAGTGTATTGTCATTACAGTACAGTTACTGTAGCAGCAAAGTGTATTGTCATTACAGTATGTTACTGTAGCAGCAGAGTGTATTGTCATTACAGTACAGTTACTGTAGCAGCAGTGTATTGTCATTACAGTATGTTACTGTAGCAGCAGTGTATTGTCATTACAGTACGGTACTGTAGCAGCAGAGTGTATGTCATTACAGTACAGTTACTGTAGCAGCAAGTGTATTGTCATACAGTACGGTTACTGTAGCAGCAGAGTGTATTGTCATTACAGTACAGTTACTGTAGCAGCAGTGTATTGTCATTACAGTACAGTTACTGTAGCAGCGTGTATGTATTGTCATACAGTACGGTTACTGTAGCAGCAGAGTGTATTGTCATTACAGTATGTTACTGTAGCAGCAGAGTGTATTGTCATTACAGTAGTTACTGTAGTAGCATAGTGTATTGTCATTACAGTATGTTACTGTAGTATGCAGAGTGTATTGTCATTACAGTACAGTACGTAGTAGCAGAGTGTAGAATACTCGAGTATAAAGACCTGAGTATAAACCGAGTACCAATTTCAGCTAAAAATCCTATAAAAGTTTATTGATCCCGAGTATAAAACCGAGGGTAGAAGAACTTGGCATTCAAGATGTTTGGAAACTACAACCCCAGCTAATAAAGCATGCTGGGAGTTGTTAGTTTCAAACATCTTGAATGCCCCCCTCCCCCTCAGTTCAGTTTGTACCTGTGGACTACTTCTCCTGTGGACGATCTTCTCACTTGTGGCGCCCCTAGTATATACGGTATATAATAATTTAAGTATGTGTTTTTATACTCTCTCATTTCTGCACTAATTGCTACTGTTATGAGCTTTTGACCCAATGTAGTAGCTATGTCATAATGTTGATACACGTAGGTTGGTGGATGCCATGTTTTGGGGAGTTTTGTTACTACTAAGCAGGAAAGATAGGTGTTTTTTTATTAGGTGTATTATCACCCACTATTTAAGGGGTTAATTTAGGGTATGAGTTTAAGGAATTCCAACACCTTTCGAGCCCCTGAGGAAGTGGCACTTCAGCCACAAAACACATAGAATGGAGCTTGGTCTCCATCTTGTTTGCTGGAATGGTTTGGTGTCCGAAAGGTTTTTAAATATATTTAAATTAAATTGAACATTTTTATTCACTTACCTTGGTATATTGGTTACTTACCTGAACTGTTTGTTTTGTGGTCTGGATTCAATAGCCGGATGGGAGGCAGCTATATAATATATGTGCCAAACAGAGATTTGTAATGTATACTGGAGTCAAACACTTACCTGCTTCGGCGGCCGCACGCTCCGCATCCTCTGCTGGCTGACGTCACTACTCGGCGCCGGGAAGTAAGGCCGGCTCAGAGTAGTGACGCCAGCCAGCAGAGGAATGTGAAGCATGCGGCCGCTAGAGCAGAGAAGAGGATCCAAAGCAGCCTGCAGGGGAACCGCAGCAGACTCTCAGAGGGGGGGGGGGGAAGTACAGTTGCTGCAGTGGCAATTCCTTGCCATTGCAGATGTTTGGAAACTCCCAGAACCTAAAGCATGCTGGGAGTTGTAGTTTCCAAACATCTGGCATGCCAAGGAATGAGGCTTCAGTTGCCTTTTAAATGGACAAAACAATTCCCATACAGTAATAGCCAAATCCAGTATGGCTATTACTGTATGGGACTTCTGCTCTCCATTTAAAGGGCAACTAAAGCCTAAAAACTACAGAATAAGAAGGAGGATGGTATCTACTGTCGCCTTCTGATTCAGTATTGTTTTGAGGCTTTAGTTTCCCTTTAAATGGACAGCAGAATTTCCATACAGCAGTCCCATACTGGATTTGGCTATTACTGTATGGGACTACTGTATGGGAATTCTGCTGTCCATTTAAAGGGCAACTAAAGCCTCAAGGCAGTTGTGGTGCTATTTTCTACCCTCAGTTTATACTCGAGTCAATCACTTTTACCCTCCTTTTAAAGGTAAAAGTAGTGTCTCGGTTATATATTCGGGTCAGTTTATACTCTAGTATATATATGGTATATGTGCCAGGACTGTTATATATGTGCCAAACAGAGACTTGTAATATAGTGTACCAGACAGACTGTTATAATGTACCAGACAGAGACTGTTAAATATATGGTGGCATTCAGAGACTGTAATATTTATTGAAGGTATGTAGTATCTATTATGTTATTAAGTGCCAAACAGAGACTGTTATATATGGGTGTCTCACCCAGAGACCACTATATATGTGTCACGCAGAGACTGTTATATAGTCTCCACACAGAGACTTGTTATATATGTGCCAAACAGAGACTGTAATACATGTGTGCACTGTAATATTTATGGATGTATGTAGTATCTACAAGTGTGACTATTAAGGGGTATGTTATTATGTGCCAAACAGAGACTGTTACAGTTATATTGTGACAGACAGAGTCTATTATATGGAGCACTCACCCCCACAGCAAACAGGCCAGTTAAATTCTGTGTTATACTGGCCATACTCTTTACTGACGTTACATCAATATGATGTTTCATCTGACCCAAATATTGAATAAATACTAATGTCCCGGACGGACAGAAAATGCTTTGCATTGAATTGATAGAAACATCAGGCCAGGTGCAGTTCTTACCTATCCTAGATGGATATGCTTGTGATAATGTATAGAAGGTAGATAGGGTAATCTGCCGCCAAGACCCACATGCTGAACTGTGTGTTGCCTGCCTGGTGCTAGGGTTCGGCATGTGGTGGATCGTGTAGACGATTATTGGGTGTGACCCAGCGGTCTTGTTCACATTGGTGCCAAGTTAGAGGAGAAGGTGGTCCTTAAACATGATTTCCCGAGAGCTAGGGGCCAAGTTAAATGCAAGGCCCCCCAGGGTAGTGTTTTAAGAAATACTACCGCAGCCACGTGCTAAGCCAGGGAGACAGCGGGAGCTTAGGAGCATTAATGCGTGGCTAAGAGGGTGGTGTAAGGAGGAAGGGTTTGGGTTTATTGAGAACTGGGCAGACTTTACTGTCTGCTACAGGCTCTTTAGTAGGGATGGGTTGCACCTCACTGATGGCGGTGCAACTGTTTTAGGGGAGAAGATGGCTAGAGGGTTGGAGATTTTAAACTAGGTTGGGGAGGATATTAGCAGTCTCACTGGGATAGATAGCCCAGGAGGAAAGCAGGGTGTAGATAGGCCAAATTTAAAAGAAGAGATAACTGGCGATATAGATGTTAAAGTGGAGGCAATATGGGTGGAATTAGGCAACAGGAAAGGGGGTAATGTCATTGTTGGTGTCTGCTATAAGCAGCCAAATGCTAGCAGAGAGGAGGTGAGTCAACTTCATATGCAGTTGGCAAGGGCTGCAAGTTTGGGGAGTGTGTCATTATGGGGGACTTCATTACCCTGACATTGATTGGTGTAGTGGAATTGCCATCACAGAAAAAAGGTGATGAGTTCTCGAATTTGCTGCAGGATCATCTTCTTTCACAGGTGGTTGAGGTTCCTACTAGAAAAGGAGATCTGTTGGATCTGGTAATATCTAACATCGTGGAGTGCCTTATAGATATAAAGGTAACTGGAGGCTTAGGATAGTGACCATGAAACAGTGGCGTTGGGCTTTGTTATCGAAAGGAAAAGTGCGCTGGTTAACAAAGACTTAAAATTTCAGGAAGGCAAATTTTCCCAGGTTAAAAGCAGCTGTTCAGAATTCAACTGGGATATGTATTCAGTAAGGTACTGAACAGAAGTGGACTGTGTTCAAGGGGATTTTAAGCCAGTTCACATCTAATTTACACTCTTGGGAAATAAATGTAAAAAAAATAATTCCGCGCCCATGTGGCTGAATCTGATGTAAGAGGCAAATGGAAAGGAAGAAAAGGCATTTAAAACCTTTAAGACAGAGGGAATGGAAAGGGCCTTTAGGGATTATAAAAACTGTAACAGAGTGTAAGAAAGCAATCAAACTAGCTAAATTAATAATGAAGTTAGGATAGCTGAACAAAGCATCACTAAGCCTAAAAATTTTTTAAGTATATTAATAGTAAGAATGAGGACGAGAATGTGGCCCATTAATTAATGGGGATAATTTAGTTACGGAGGATGGTGATAAGCAATGTCTTACCTTACTCGAGTATAAACCGACCCGAGAATAAACCGAGGAACCAATTTCACCTAAAAAATCTAATAAAGTTGTTGACTCAAGTATAAACCGAGGGTAGAAACTTGGCATTCAAGATGTGGAAACTACAACTCCCAGCTAATAAACATGCTGGGAGTTGTAGTTTCCAAACATTTTGAATGCCACCCTCACTTGGCATTCAAGATGTTTGAAACTACAACTCCAGCATGCTTTATTAGCTGGAGTTGTAGTTTCCAAACATCTTGAATGCCACCCTCACTTGGCATTCAAGATGTTTGGAAACTACAACTCCCAGCTAATAAAGCATGCTGGGAGTTGTAGTTTCAAAACATCTTGAATGCCACCACTCACCCTCCCACCCAGTTCAGTTTGTACCTGTGGCTCCTCCATCCAGGAACTGTGGGCTCTCCTCCATCCAAGGGCTTCCTGTTGGGACTGTGTGCCAGCATTGAAGGTAAGCATCCTCTCCATTCCGGCATCTGCGCGCTCATTCCTGTACTGGCGCGCCGGCTGACGTCACTAATTGGCGCCGGCAGTGACGTCGGCCGGCACACCAGTACAGGGAATGATCATGCGGCTGCCGGAGTGCTAAGGTAAGTAGTGACTCGAGTATAAACCGAGTCCAAGTTTTCAGGCTGATTTTACAGCCTGAAAAACTCGGTTATACTCGAGTATATACGGTAAATACTTTATTTCCTCTGTATAACCTATAGAAGTTCCAAGTACAGATATCATAAGTATAGTAGCAATAATGGTATAAAAAATTTAAGTGCACTTTGTTTAACCGAGGATAGGTACAGAAAGAACTAAATAAGGTTAATATTATAATCTCCTAGACCGGATAAAATACATCCTTGGGTACTAAGTTTTATCTAGGCCATTGTTTCTTATTTTTGCAGATTCCCTCATGTCCGGTGGTGTCCTCTGATTGGAAAAGCTGATGTTATTCAATATTCAAAAGGTAGTCGTTTACAGACGGGTAATTTCAGGCCTGTAAGTTTAACTTCAGTGGTGGGGAAGATCCTGGAAAATTAATAAGGGAACATGTTCTAGAGTATGTTTCAAGGACTGACATTATAGTAGTAACCAGCATGGATTAGAAGGAATAGATCTTGTCAAACTAACTTGCTTGGATTTTATGAGGAAGTGAGTAGAAATTTAGAGCCTGGCATAGCAGTAGATGTAGTTACTTGGATTTTGCAAAGGCTTTTGGATACAGCAAGGTTTCGTGTTTGCTGACGATACAAAACTTTTTCGACCATTAAAACTTCAGAGGATGTGCAATCGTTGCAGGGGGATTCTGGATAGATTGTCACATTGGGCTGCTAAGTGGCAGATGAGATTCAATGTTGATAAAGGTAAGGTGATGCATTTTGGACTTAAAAATCCCTTGTGCTGCTTATACTATAAATGGCTCTGTGTTAAGTGAATCCCTGTTGGAAAGGGATCTTGGAGTTTTGGTGGATATAACTTAAAGGTAGCAAGCAGTGCCAGACAGAACAGCCAGAGCAGCATTGTATTGTCTTGTATAAAATGAGGTATGGATTCAAGGGAGGAAATGTTATTCTCCTCTTTACAAAGCATTGGTAAGGCCTCATTGGAATATCAGTGCAATTTTGGAATCCTGTTACAAAAGGACATCTTTGAAATGGAAAGGGTTCAGAGAAGGGCAACTAAATTAATAAGGGGATTGGGGAGCTTGAATATGAAGAGAGACTGGAAAGTTACCAATATGTACACTGGAGAAAAGGCGCTTGCGTGGGGATAGATTACTGTGTATAAATACATTAACGGGACATACATTAAACTATCTGGGGCATTGTTCACCAATAGATCATGTCAGAGGAACATAGACATCTCCATCCCTTAAGACTTGAAGAAAAAAGGTTTAGCTTCAACAAAATAAATATATTAGCGATGGGATAGACCCCCTCCGCTATAGTACCCCACTATAGCACTCATACACTTGTACCACCAGTAAATACACTCGATCCTGTGTTGATGCAAAATGGTAAGTTTAATATATTACAAAACACACATCTATAATATTTCCCCACTCCACATAATCTTATACAAAAAGTATCACATACTACTAAAATAGTAAAATGTAGCCATAACCTAACTAAAAGTCAATTCTTGGGAAGTCATGGGAATGTTGGGCAATAGCTAATAATGTATAGAACCTTAACTAACACCATAACTAATACATTCTATTACCTGAAAATGGATTTGTGCCAATATAAATACCCATGATGATCAACTATGCTAAAAATTACCTTTAAAAACTTAAAATCAGAAGTCCCTTTCTCAGGGAGTTAGGAACGTCTAATCCTGCCTCTCTGGGTTGTTCTGTGGTCATTCTGGAATGTCTAATCTGCAGGCCTCTTGATATTCAAAGAGCGTCTTAAACACTAACTTCCAGCATTCCCTGGCTTCCCCAACTTTGGTTGCAGTATGATGGGTGTAAAATGAGCAGAGATGCAGGTTGGGCTGCTCTGGACACAAACCACAAACGGGAAGCTGTTAGCAACCACCAGGGAGGTAGGAGTAGGCAAAAAAGTTTTTTTGGCATAGGAGTCATTTAAAAAATGTTTCCCTTTGACAACAGACACTATAATAGATAGCTTATACACAGGCCAATTATCTCTCACTTCATAGAAACAGGTTTTAAAACAATTGCTTTAACCACTTTAACAGTCTAACCATGCATTTACATTCTTGAAGGGGCACTGTGGGGTCAAAATCTTCAAAACAGTCTCCAGGGTACTCTTACAGCTTAAGTTTTCATTCATGGTTGATATTTTAATACAGTAGGATAACTCTTATGGGACTGCGATTTATTTCTGGTATGTAGGTGCACTTCATGGGGGTGCCATGGCAGGGACTTAATCCTTGTTCAGAGAACATGTGTACACTGCTTACAGGTGCGTGTTGACATGCAAGTTTGGTGTCGGTACAGTACTGCGGACACCCTTTTTCTCTCACCTTATGTCTTTCACTAACTTCAGAGAAAAGGTACAGAGAAAAAAGGTGCAAACTTTTGCTTGTGAAATTAATTTGCAGCAACCAACCAAATATTTGCTTTTTTACTTGAATCACTATAGTTGAATAACATCTGGTTGGTTACTGAAGATTAAAAGCAGGTGCAAACTTTTTGCAGTTATATTGCATCAGCTGTACCATCAAGGTTTTTTTTTTAACCAAAGTTATCTAGAAAGACCACCAGTCATGCTCACGGAATGTTCTAATGCTTTCTACTGACTCAGTAAATCGTAAACGGTAAGTAAAATATGCCTAGCCCTGCTGATATATATCAACAAAGGGGATGCAGGTATTAAAATGTACACACTCTGAGTTGCCTAATGAATGACAATGTGGTTTTAACTCATTTCGTGTCAATTTGCCTTTCCTCTTTCACAGTATCAAAACAGAAGGGTAGAATATTCATTTGATGGGACATTTTACTACTGGATCGTAGTGTGTTTGCTAGAACTTGTTACTAGATTGTGCTCATTGCTGACTCATGCCTGGCATTCTCATTACATTCAATGTTGCTCTCGACATGTATGTTAAATTAAAATTTGAATGACAGAGCAAGGTGGTGCATTTCCAAGGTTACTTCATAGTCAAATTTCTATCGGAAGTAGGAATCTGGGGCATCCGTCCTCCTGTGTATGGGCACCTATCTGCACAAGCCAGATGGTACTTCATTGCAGATCATGATCATGGCATAAGATTGCATGGCAGTTGTCTATGATCAAACAGAATAAGGTTACCCAGCTACACACAGTTAACCCCATGCCCTTTAACAATAGTTAAAGGGAAATTTCAAATTCTTAGTTTAGATTATGCATACCTAGTTATTCTACATATTCTCTTCCATTTTGAAAAAAATTGTTGAATTTATACCCCTTGCTATTCCCTGCTGTGACATTAGGAGCTGCCATTTCAGGTTCTGTAACTTTTTTCTTTTCCCAGAATGCACACACTTGGAATGTTCCTAACAGTAATTTCTACTGATTGGCTGTTGGATGGGTCAAACATGCTCAGATCTCTACTGAGCGACTGAATCAACCCAGCTCGGGTCAAGGGCAAGATTTATGATAACCAGACAAAATGCTGAATGGGCATTAAGGTCATTAGGATGGAAAATTTATACTGCCTTTTATGATGCAATGAACTTCCTCTTTAAGCTTCAATCTAGTATAACCTAATGGGATTTGTTGTTGTTTTCTTAGAGTGATTTTTTTTTCTGAATTGAAACTTAAACAAATTACACAATCTATTGCTCATATCTTGCTCATAGCTAAAATACAACTATGTTCCCATTTGCAACAGAACTAATAAGGGTTTGTGGTTGAGAGCCGAGGAATGTATATTTAATTACTACATCTTATTCTTGGGGGTGAGAACTAGAGGGTTGACCATTGAAGTCTCGGACTTGCATTTTCCCCACGTTTTCCCTCAAACCATGTCAGGAAGCTACTGAGCAATAAGAACAGAATGTAGGAGATCTGTATGACTCACTATGAACCTTAGAAGTGCAATGGATTTCTCACTTTGGAGGTAATAAATAAAGCTGTGTACACACGTACAGATATTTGAAAAATGACAGACAGGTCCTCCCTATGTTCTCCCTATGCCAGCATATAGACAGCATAGAGAGAATGCTCGGGACTATGTGTTTCCGTCAGTTGCAGCTGACTCCCCTATAGGGAGACTACACGGCCGAGGGAAATTTTAATTTTTCCCGACCACCGTTTAAACCAACAGGAACGTTCTCCGGCTGCGCGTTCGCTCAGGAAAGCCGATACACACACTAACGATAAACTGTCTGAGTAACCGCCTTCTCACACTCCACTGCCAATCTATTTACAGGCCTATCGATTCCCGTCACCTTATGTCTTACCCCATTTCCTCTAGACTATGAGTTGGTCCTATTGTATCAGGTATTGCTGTAAAAAGAAGAAGTTAAGTACCCCCCAAATTATGCATTCAGTAACAGTGTAAAATTGAGGCCACATGATGCACAGATGACCAATCTGTATACATGAGACTGAGTTCTTATCCACATATGTAATACTGGAGATTTATCACCGTTGTGTATTTTAGATGCATCCGTGCTGCCACTTATAATAGAGACCTAAATTAGACTCTCTCTCTTGTGATCCAGAGGGCACAGAGTGCCTAGGGCTTTCTAACAATATTAGGGTTAGCCTTCTTAGCACTGATTGTGCTTTACTTAAATTGAGGGATATTTAGATCCTTTCCTTTCGTCCTTTCATCTCTTTGCAGTGGCAGCATATGGTTTTGCTAGTTTTAACTTTTGTGAGATATTTTTAACGTACCGTATAACTCAAGTATAAGCTGAGATTTTCATGCTTTAAAATTAGCCTGAAAACCAGTAGGTGGTGCTGTGTTAAAACAAAATCCTTCACCTGCATAAAAGTTACAGGAACTGATCTGCCTTTACACCCTCCTCTTCCTGTAGTCTGGCTACTGGACTCACTCGGCACTGTCACTGCTCATCTGGATGCTGTAAATCTGATGGGTCTCTCTCAGTTTGGGGCAAAAAATGGCTGCTAGTCCAAATGCAAGTGACAGCTTGAAACTACAACTCTCAGGTGACATTTTAAACTATTGGGGTCAGAGAGAGTCCTTCTTCTATATGGGGGTCAGAGTGCCCTTTACTATATGGGATTCAGAGTGCCCTTTACTATAGGGATCAGAGTGCCCTTTACTATATGGGAGTCAGAGTGCCCTTTACTATATGGAGTCAGAGTCCCTTTACTATATGGGGGTCAGTGTGCCTTACTATATGGGGGTCAGAGTGCCCTTTACTATTGGGGGTCAGGGTGCCCTTACTATATGGGGGTCAGAGTGCCCTTTACTATATGGGGTCAGTGTGCCCTTTACTATAAGGGGGTCATCATGTAAATGATGGTAAGCTTAATTAAAAGTTTTGAACCTTGCCACTCACATGTCTAGAAACTACAACTCTAGCACAAGAAAAATGATGGGGGAGCACACTAGTCAGGTGAATCCAATGTGTAATTGAAACAACATACACAACGTTTCGGGATGCACTGTCCCTTCCTTAGGTAACCTGAGGAAGGGACAGTGCGTCCCGAAACGTGTGTATGTTGTTTCAATAAACACATTTGGATTCACCTGAACTAGTGTGGCTCCCCATCATTTTTCTTGTGCTAGAGAACTGTTTGGCCTTGGATTGGAGGGCTAGGGGATAGCACCTATGTTATTTGTCTGGCATACAGCCAACACTCGGTTGTGCTGGAGTGAATTGCTGTTAGAAACTTCAACTCCAGCAACCAAAGCATGCTGGCAGTTTGTAGTTTCCAATGTCTGGAGTGCCAAGGAATTGGTACTGGATTTTGCTATTACTGTATGGGATTAATGTATGGAATTCTGTTGTCCATTTAAAGGGCAACTTAAGCCACAAAACAATACTGAATCAGAAGACAGTAGTGGTCATCATTTTACCCTCGGCTTATACTCGGATCGACTTATACTCGAGTATATACGTTTATCAATTAAAGTTATGTTTTAATTTTCCCCGATATCCGAACCCTCAATTTTTCACTGTTACTGAATGCACTACTTTGGGGGGATACTTACTCTCTTCTGTTCTTTTATAATTATATAATACACAAGTCTCTGTATTTTCAATGGAGAGATGCAGTGGGCGAGAATCCTTTAGAATCACTCGTGATGTCACTGAGTGATTAGTTCAATTATTAGTGCACTGCAGCTCTCCATTCCTAATATAAGTGTAGGTAAAGCCGAATGGTTCATTTTATTTTTAGATGAAAACGAATTCCCATTTTCCACGAGATATACTCTTTAAATAAACCAATTGCTACTACCCCCAACCCTATCTTATATTATACCCGGGTCAATGTTATACCATGTTGCCAATATAACCTAATTACAACTTTCATTAATACCAGCTTCTATTTATCACAAACCTCTATCGTAACATGTCATCTTTGTTACTTAATTCAGGTAAAGGATTTGCACCATTCTGTTTAGTTACAGGATTATATTGGGGTTTACTTAAAGGCTTGTACACATGTCCGATGCCACAACAGGCCCCGCGTCCCGAGCGTGTGCATGACAAACGGCATGTTGTTGCATCTGTAGCCGTTCTCAATCCGCAAGGGGTATCAACAACGATGCTCGACTGAATGCATACACATGCTGAACTAGCTGAAATGCCCTTTAGTGCGGCCTGCTCTGGCATCAGACATATGTACGAAATAACACTGAACTTTCCATTTGATATACACATGAGGTTTTGTAGAACCACAACGAGACCAAGTCACGTTCCACATCTGCCACTGCTGGTAAAAACTTATATAGTGGATATGCACCCCCAACTGTTAATTATAAGGTATATAAGTCAACAGAGGATTCCGTGAACATATAAAAGTACGAGTACCTTTTATATAGGGCAGGAACTCCAAGGACTTCTAACATCCCTTTAATTCAGTTCAGGTGCATTATTTATTATAACCTACTCCTTTGTGGCTTCTGTTTCCCTCCTCCTCCTGGACTTTAGATTATAGGCTAAATCTTAACATTTCCTCTATGAAATCCACTACAGGGGGTAGGTTATATACAATGCAACTGTCATAGAAGCAAAACTAATATTTCATTCAAACTATTTTTTGCTACATATAAAATGTTCTTATTATGGGAAACCTGTATTTGCTGGTGCTAAATGTTGGCCAGGAGTGGGCACATGTTCCATTACAAGTAACATCACTCTCTTTTCCTTTTTTTTTTTTTTTTTTTTTTACTGTCCTTTGTAAAGGGCCGATTGATCTCATTCGATATCCCCCTTACTCAATAAATCTCTCTGAACTGACCTTAGGACAATCTTGTGCTGGAGCACTGGCCCATTTAGGTTTAGGGGGGGTTGCCTACCTGGCTCGACCTGTATTGGGGGGAATCCGCTATTGCCTGGCTAAGGGCAATGACAATTCCTCACCTCACCTGCTTTAATATTAGTTCACATCTGAGATCAAGTTCTCCTTATACATGAGGCAAGTCCTCAATGAAAATTAGTAATAGGAATAGAAAAATCTATAAGGGGCACAGTGTGAAAAAGCTGGTGCACTTTGCTTTCCCTTGCCAACTTGTGCTAAAGTAGATCCAGCTATTTAGCAGTGGCATTGCAACTAAATACCAACCTCCCAAGCCACAGTTAATATTCCAATTTGGAAAGGTGTAACCTGGCTATGTGAGCAGGAGACGGAAACCTAATCGCCTATGCTACTATCTAATTAACGAGCAGGACGATGAACAAGATATGCTAGTGAATATAGAAATGCCTCAAGCACCTCAGGGCAGCCTCAGTAGTGTGTTTAAACGGCAGAGAGCTGCAGGTTGTTCATTAGGGACAACGGATAGGAAAAAAAATGCCAGGGCTGATGCAATAAAGGTGCAAAAGATTGCCCTTGCTATTAGTCTGCAGCAACCAATTCAGATGCCATTTCACTGCAGTAGCCCTTCAAAAATCTAATATCTGATTGTTGCTGAAACTATATCAACAGGCACCTCTTCCTGCATCGCCCATAAGCTTCATTCCACTATGCTGCATCTTAGTGAAATTTCATCGCACCCAAAACCACAAGTCAATGTAAGTGACGTGCAAAAGGTGGCAGCATTTGGTGGGTTACTAATAATCTAATAATATATATATATATATAATATTTATATAATATATATATATATATAATATTACAATTTGTATAATCACAGCATTTCACCAATCAGTCCAATAGTCCGGTGCTATGCCTAAGGAATATGCTGTATTGTTCCTGAATCACTATAAAGTGTATAGGCAGCACTCAGAAAAACTAGAATTCATTGCTATAATTTTATTAATATACATCCACAACTTTCCGGGAGCCATCGCTCCCTTCTTCAGCTTCAAAAAACGTATAACATAGGCAATGACACAACATTTTTAAATACACCAACAAGAAGTGACAAGTTCCAATTGACCATCTTACACAGTACTATAAATACCTTAATAACCCTTTCACACTTATCTACAGTCACAGATTAAACCAACCCACATGTAGTCCCTAGTATGGGCGCATAATCACATTAAATTTACATCCAATATGCTTTATAGTTAAAGTGTAAGACCACTCATAATCTATTTGGAATTATATATAACTAAAAAATCTAGAAAATTCCTGGGGCACTGTTGTATTAAAAAAAAAAATTGTGTGCACACTCCGCAATCCTGTATAGGCCCACTTTTAAAATACACCCCTTTAAGGCAATGTTCTTACAGCACTAAGGTATTTAATTAAAAACTTATCAGAATAGTTTCAACAGCAACAGTGCTACGGGTCTACTGCGTTTCAGTGAATAACAAGGCCTCATGGCAATTTCTACTAAACTGCCCTGCTACCTTGTTTCCGGTTCCATTAATTAATTAATAGATTAACTGAGAACAGGAGGTAAGGCATAGCTCCTTTACCTCCCATTGGTGCAGCAGAAGGTAAGGTTCACTTTTGTGTGAACTATTCCTTTAAATAGTCAAACTACAATGAAATTAAAGTTATGTCCCACCCCTTCAAACAAAAATTAATTAGTATGGACATCCCCAAAACCCATTACGGTTGAACTTTCAAATAATGACTCCAGTGAGAATTAACCAGGGGCTAACGGCAGGGGTAGGCCACCCCCTCATACCCCCACGAGATTGGAGCCCTCCCATCGTGCCTATTTAAAAAAACGTGATCGCGAAGGTTATTTGGGCTCTCTTACCTTCCCTGGCCCTCCTCGCAGTTGTGGAGTTCCGCCCAATAAAATAAACTTACCTCTCAAATCCACCTCCATTTGCTCTGCTTCTTGTGCTGATGTAATATCCCTTTCCATTCACCAGCAGCAGCAGTGGGGGGCTCATTTCGGAATGGCCGTCCAGCACATGGACGTCTTTTGACTGACCGGCCTGTACCAGGAGTAGAAGATAGCAGGAGGTGGATTGTGGAGTTATAAGTTTAATTTCCTTAGCCTGGAAGCATTATTTAAAAGTACGACACAACTGATGTTTTGTGGGTGTGTCCTACAAAAAAAAACTGTTAGAAGAGTGGAATACTGTAGTCCCTTTAAATGTTTGTCAACTATTCGTTTGTAACACATAAACCCGTTTTATTTTTTTAAAGTTTTTAGCTAAGCTACACAATGACCAGAGTGGCGCACATTTCATTACAATATCCTCACTACGTAGAAGGTGCCTACACACATTAGATTATTACTGTGGAAATGATAGTTCTTGAACCTCATATCTAATAGTGGCGTGTTTGTAGACAAGCTGCTCAGCTCAACAGTTATTTTCTCTGTAAGACATTATTTTGAGGTGGATTTTTAAGGGGAACGTGTGGAAATAATAATGAAGGTTATATTATTACATCACTGAGATGAAGCTCTGAACTCGATATTCCTTGATCAGTCAGGCAGCTACTCTATTACTATTTCTAAGTAGCTGCAAGTTGTGTGTTTTGGGGGCTGCCATCTTAGACAGTGGCACTTTTATTGCCTACCTAACCTCAATGATGTAAATGTTATGTGCATTTTTGCTGACCTTGCACATTATCATTCCCCAGCATATCCACCAGAGCTATTTCACTACACTGTAAAAATTTCCTGAGGCAAAGAGGTAAGATAGTTTTCCTACCTCCTAATTTTTTTTATTTGCAACCAGCATATCTACGTAGTTTTCATCTGCCATCAAATTCATCCTGTTCCCTTTCTTAGATAAAATAATCAATGCATCAAAATCACCATCCATGAGGAAGTAAGTAGAAAAGAACATAGGGTCTAATAGTTATATTTCCAAATTTGCTTTAAAATTGTCTACATTGCCCCTTACCTAGAATGCTCATAGTCAAGAAAGGACAATTTCCAAGTGTAAAGCTTTACTACATTTCTACAGAAAGCAGCGACCAAAAAAAGAGGTCTTAGCCAGTAAAACATAAGTTCTTGATGGGCAAAATCGTTCAGACACACCATATCAAAAGCAAACCCAATTAAAACAACCTTCAGGTATATATATAGGTGCAGCATGTGCAAAATAGCCAACTTTAAAACACATATTTGGAATTGTAAAAGTAGGATAGATATTTAATTAAGTCATGTTGATCAATTTTTGTGTCATCAAAAAGTACACGGTAAAAAATAAAAACATTTTTCAAGATCCCATACAAGACTTATTTTATATAATACAATAAAATTAATAATTTACCATACTATTACCCACTTTTCCTTCCATGCTCTGGCAAATGCAGTATTTAGTGAGGTAAGGAGCGCGGCACGGTAACGCCTCTATTTAAAAGGCATTCGTTGTAGTGCAAGAAACAAACGCTAAGGGTATGACATCGGGTGCCTGGTGCAGCCCTGGGGAGGCCTGCAGTGTGCAGGACAGAATTCTCCCGGAGAAGAGACAGGAGGCAGAGTCCTATATGGACTCGCTGCATCCTCCAGGTGTCAGTTTTCAGACTTTGGGGGGGGAATCCAGGAGAACCATTTGGAGCTGGGATGTAAGGTAAGGATGTTATTACACTACAGAGTGGGGCCAGTTGTGGGGGGGATTATAGTTAGGGGGTGGAAAATTGCCCTTTAATGTTAAAGACCACCATATTTGTGATTTAAAGACGCAGCTAGCAACTAACATCAAGTTGTTTATACACGTGTACATCCCCATTAAGAATTTTTTAAAAAAAACATCTTAACATAGTATTTAGATTTTATTTACTGACATTACCTATAAAGTTTTTTTACTTACTATGTTGCTTATTAAAATGTCTGATGTTTTGTGTTTCCGTTCCTTAAGGAATAAAGGGTTAAATTAGTTTTCAATAGAAAGGTCCAGTTTCTAAGGTAGTATGAACATGTAGTTATAGAGGATCTGGGTAATTGAAATTGGTGTTTGCAATTTCTTATGGAGAAAAATAATTTCATGTAAGGGGGACTATTTGCACTTTAAAAACAATATATTATGGTGTATTAACAGAGTTACTGTGACAAATTAGCATGTGTTTTCTACTTACTTGCAGGGGCGTAGTTAGAAATCCTTGGCCCCATAACAAAATTTTGGATGGGGCCCCCAAAACCCTTTTTTTTACTAGCTTACATGCCATTTATGGTGTCGCCACCTACTACTTGCACGAGACTGAGACCCCCAGGAAATCAACACTCTCAGACACACAGGCACGTCCGCACTCTTTCTCCCACACACACACCACTCTCTTCAGAATATAGAGGCATGTCAACAGGACTAATATGATTCAGTGTGCATACACTCTTAGGTCTGTTCAGTCACCAGAAGACACCTCAGTCCACAGACAGACACACTCAGTCACACAGACAGCACCTCAGCGTAGCCACTCAGTCAGACAGATAGACACGCACATCAGTCACAACAGATAGACCACTCAGTCACACAGATAACACGCACTCAGTCCCACAAGATATACCGCACTCGTCACACAGTAGAACACGCACTCAGTCACACAACACGATCAGACACAGCATCAGTTCACACAGATAGACATGCATTCAGTCACACAAGATAGACACACTCAGTCACACAATCACGACTAGACACCTCAGTCACACAGATAACACCACTCAGTCACACAGACAGACAAACAGTCACACAGACACTGATGTTTTACATCCTGTCCTCCTGATACCTGCTGATGCCAATTTCAATGTTTTAACCCCCTTTAGATATAGATATAACTATGGTTACTTAAGGGCATGTCCACCCCTTTTTTACAACTTTTTGCTGTAGTGTAGGGCTCTCCCTCCCTTTCAAGGAAAACTCCCCCGATCATTACTTACTTGCCTCTCTCCTCCGACGTTCAGTCCCGGCCTCTGCTTGCATGAAACTGCAAGCAGGGGCGAACCGGCAGCCGCGTCTGTGATTGGCGAGAGGCAGACAACCATGGAATTGGCTCTGGCTGTTCTGAACGTCTGGGGAATCAGGCATGTAAGTAATGAGTTGGGGTAGTTTTCCTTCAAACAACTATAGCGTTTTGGGGCCCTACACTACAGAAAAGGATTTACACTAGGGGGAGCGAGAGAAAAACGAGAGGAGGGCTTGCAGTGCGCATTGCAAAATCTTCCAGGAGAGACAGAACTCACAGACTCTGCCAGGCTCCTGTGTTCACATTTTTGGAATTTGGAGGGACATTAAGGAGAACCATTGGAGCTGGATGTAAGGTAATCTGCACTAACACAGTGGGGCCAGTAGTAGGTTAATGATAGTTTGGGGTTGGACATGCCCTTTAAGGAAGAAAGCTATGTTAATTTGTGATTATTTAACTGCAGTTTTATTTTATAATACCCCATAATAAAAAATGTTCTGATTATTATTTTTTTCTGAACATCTTTTTATTCCTAAGGAAGTTCAAACAAAGACCCTCTAGAAATTCCAGAAGATAAAGTAAGTGAAAAGTTTTTACCATATAGCATAGCAAGATACATAATACTTGGATTGTACCCATACTAGAAGCAATGTTACTGAAGCTGAGGTGCACAGATTATCGATAATTGGCTTGTTCGTACCAACATGATTGGTCCTCTTTGTCGGTAAATGTGTATGTGACGAAAATACAGTTTCTGATCCACCTGAACGTTTAGTGCCGCTTGGAAATGGTTGTTATGGCTGTAAAATTTCCTTAAGATTCTGTCTGTCCAAAACCTAAATATTATAGGTTATTTTAAATTGTAGTTCTAATGTTCGTCATCTGAAAACCCAATGGTGAATCTTTTTCTTTGTACAAAACTCCAGAACACACAACCTTCCAGAAATGATGAAGTATGGTAAGTAAAAGATTTTACTGAATCTAGAACCTGAAACGTGTCCTGGAATATTCCTCCCCACTACTACGAGATCTTAGATTAATTTTGGTGCAGTACATTTAGAAGGGTAATCATGTTTTAAATATGATAGAATAAATAGAAGGGGTATGTATTTACCTATTACTAAAAGAGACCTGTAAATATTATGGATGACAGACGCAAAAGCCCAAGCGTTGTGTCATCAATCTCTTCCCACTGTCCATGCGCCATTGGGGAGGATCGGGATGACCTCCTCCCCAATGAAGCACTCTCTCATGGGGTGTTGTGTAGAGAGGTTGCGGGGGGTGGGGGTGGAGGAGAGACACCAAGGGGGTGGGGGGTCATATGCATATTATGGATTTTAATAATCCGGACATTGATTTTAGTATGGGAACTGCTAACACCTGTCAAAATGTATAGTTACTTAATTTCTCTACACAAGCATTTCTGTCATAAATAATAGAAGTTCCTACTAGAAAACATGCTTTGTTTGAATCTGGTAATATCTAATAACCCTAAACTCATTAGGGAGATGAAAATAGTGGGAAACGTAGGAATAGTTTATCATGATATATTGTTATTAATATAGATTGCAAATAAACAAAAGTGCACTGGGTTAATAAAGGTTTGACAAGCTCGAGTTGGAGTCTTGTAAGGAAAAAGTGGCATCACTTGTTCCTGAGCATGGGAACATGCTGATAGTAGTGATAGGAGTGCTTGCTGGAAGGGATCCTTACGAGGAATTGTCAGGAAACAGAAACGACAGTTCAGCAGCTAGACCACAAGAAACAATGGTATGAAATGTGGCACAGTAACAGGAACCAGGAAAACAGCAATGAAGTATGGCACAGCAACAGGAGAAAGGAACAGCAATGAAGTATGGCATAACATAGGAGACCAGGACACGAAAGAAGTATGTCACAGCAACAGGAGAAAGGAAAGCATTGAAGTATGGCACAACAACAGGAGACCAGGAACAGCAATGAAGTATGGCACAGCAACAGGAAAAAGGAACAGCAATGAATTATGGCATAACAAAGGAGACCAGGGAAGCATAAAGGATGGCACACAACAGGAGACAGGAATAGCAATGAGGTATGAAAAAACAACAGGAGACCGAGCAGCAAAGAAGTATGGCACAGCAACAGGAGAAAGGAACAGCATTGAAGTATGGCACAACAATAGGAGACCAGAAAGCAATGAAGTATGGCCAGCAAACAGAGGAACCAGGACAGGAAGAAAAGGCAACTATAGTGAAAAAAAACTTTGTCGTATACATGTATAGATCACTTAGTATAAGCGTCCTGCAGCGTCCGAGCATGATCAGTTGAAAGGACTTTAATGAGTGCTGCTCCTGTTGCCCCCTCCCTTCCAGAGCTAGCACTGCAAGAAAACAAAGTGTGTGAGAAATAGCAATATGCTGAAGGGGGAGGGGAGAGGGGGAGAGAGGAGGATAAGTGGTGCTGAGATTCTTTACAAGCAAGTTACTACTGACCTGCCTGTTCTCTAAGTTTGCTAATTGTTATTTTATTTGACACCTAAAGATCATATCTCTTCTCAGGGATGGTTTATACTTTTTCTCTCCCTAGGCCAGCAAACTTGTACTTCCTGTTCCCCCCCCCCCAGCGGTAATTCATTGGCTGAAGCGACTTGTGTGAGTGGGAGAGGGACTGCTGCCCATAGCAAATCAGCAATCGCTGCACATTTAACATAGACGGTAAGGCCTCTGTTGTGTGCCAAATATGTGCGTGTGTAAATTAAATATGGGATGCAACTGCCTAACTTAAAAAACTTTTTTTTGTTTTTTTTTTTGCCGCCCCTGGTGCCTGTGCCGCCCTAGGCCACGGCCTAGGTGGCCTAGTGGGAAATCCGGCCTTGTCTCTTCCCCTGCTTAGCTGAGATCATAATCACTGAAGACAGAGTCAGTGTAGCAGCAGCTGTAGTGAGACCTTCACAAACACAGTGAAACTGCTTGTTATCCTGATACATTTCATTTGGTTTAGTCTATATATTTCATAGATTGCACTGTGTGTCTTGTTTGGTATATAGTCTGTATTACTGCATTATTATATATACTGTATTAATGTATTATATATACTGTATTATTATATACTGTATTAGTGTTTACTTGGTGATGTCCATTTGAGTCACTGGTTTTGTATGTATATAAGATTTTTTTTTGGGGGGGAGGTGCTGTTTTATAGTGTGTTATGCTCATATTGCTGGGTAATTGTTATTGATTGTGTTTAGCACTACAGCATTGACTATGTGTTGCACATGTTACTTACAGTGTGGGTGAAGGATGTGTTAACAGTACTGCATGGGAGCTTTGGATGTGTGGGTTCAGTGACAGATGATGTTGCAGCTCCTACAAATCACAGCATATTGAAAGGCTTATATCTCTGGAACTATGAGAAATTTAAGAAAACAAAGGTACCCTGGTGGTTGGGATGACTTATAGGATACATTAGAAGGAATTTAAAAAAACTATTTTCTCACTATAATTGCCCTTGAAGTGTAAAAACAGCAACAGGAACGGGAACAAGTGAAGCAGTAGCATAAAGCACCAAGCCAAAAGCAATTATACAATCACCACTATCCACAGAAGGTATCCGGTAATTATAGGGCCCTTCAGGGTGGACACACAGACGTGTGCATGTTTATGCTTGATATCATGTAACCTCGGACCCACACTTAATTGCTTTCTATTGGTCAGGAAAACGTCTGAAAACTTCTCCTGGTGTCTCCCATTGGCTAGAAGACTGACTGGGGAGAGTCAAAACGTGACTCCTCCCAGTAGCCAATGTGACAGGTATTTAACTCTAGAAAAGTAAACAATATGCAAATACGAGAAATCTCGTAAATTCGAAAATTTTCGAAAACAAATTTCCCGAAAATACGGGTAATCCTCAGTAATTTCGAAAATTTTCGAAAATAACGTATTAGAAAAATAAGAGACATCCTCGTATTTCGATAATTTCGAAAATACATATTGACTGAAAAATACAGAAATCTCGTAATTTCGCAAATTTTCAAAATACGAGAAATCCGCGGTTTCGGAAGGTGGAAATCCGAAAAAATCTGCCGTTCGCGAACGGGAATAAATCCGCGGCGGATCCGGGTTCGGATCCGCGAACCGGCCCATCCCTAGTGATACCCTTTCAGAGATTAGAAGAGAAGAAGTTAATCTTCAAGTTAGGAAAGGTCTCTTTACAACCAAGACTGTAAAATGTGGAACATTCCAGCAGATGTGGTAATGGCAAGTTCATTGGAAAGTTCAATAGGGGAAAATTTCTAAAATTTAAGAAAATGTTAAATTGCTGTTATTAAGGCATATATTTCAGTTATCCAGACATCTCCAATTGTGTGACGAACAGTAAACTCATTTGTGTCGGACCGCAACACCGCGGGAAACATCCACATCAGTTCACAGTCATAACATACCAATGATCATCACACCTGACGATATATTTATCTATTGAATAGTCTGTGGCTTTAATTATAATATAGCGCACATTATCGCATATTATAAAACCCCAAGTAAACTTACTGTAGAGTTCCCTGTAATGAGTAATGGCGCATTGAGAAAACAACATCTTCTACTTTATTGGCGAGGTCCAGCTATTGTACGGCACTATCTGGATTCAGCCTAGTTATATTACTTTCCAAACCTTGACTGGTATTGTCCTCCCTATGCACGCAAGTTCTCCACATGTAGGGGCCTTTATATCTGCAAGAAAGACCAGAACAGATAGCACTTGGATTATACTGCTATCAGTGATTATACTGATATCAAGATTATACTGCTATCAGAGATTATACTTGCTATACTGCTATCAGAGATTACTTGCTATTAGCAATTATACTGCTATCAGTGTTTATACTGCTACACTGCTTCAGTAATTATACTGCTACACTGCTATCAGTAATTATACTGCTACACTGATTATCAGTAATATACTCTACACAACTGCTATCAGTGATATACGTCTATCAAGATATAACTGCATCAGTGATAATACTCTGCTATCAGTGATTATATGCTATCAGGATTAACTGCTATCATGTTATACTGCTATCAAGATTATACTGCTATCAGTGATTATACTGCTATCAGTGATTATACTGCTATCAGTGATTATACTTCTATCAGTGATTATACAATAAAGTAAAAGGTGATCCTCTGCACCGTCCCACACGTGGGTGCCTACTCCTCTAGATATCCAACCCTCTTAATGGATATATATAGACTGGAAACAGCAAGAAAGCGAGGGTCGCACTCCAAAACAAAATTAAATTTATTATAGACCACACATAATCACAAAACTTTCGGGGGGAAACTTGCCCCCTTCCTCACCTGAGTGATTATAATCAGGATTATATATACAGCTATACTGCTATCAGTGATTATACACTATACTGCTATCAGTGATTATACTCTACAAACTGCTATCATGATTATCGGCTACATGCTACACTGCTATCAGTGATTATACTGCTACAACGCTGCTATCAGTGATTATACTGCTACACTACATGCTATCAGTGATTATCACTGGCTAATCGTGATTAAACTATCAGTGATTATACTGCTATCGAGATTAAAACTGCTATACTGCTAGAGATTATACTGCTATTAGTGAAGAACCGCTATATCATTGATTAATAATCCTATCAGTGATTATACTGGCATCAGTAACCGCATGTCCAGTGATTATAATCCTATCAGTGATTATACTTCTATCAGAGATTACACTGTTTTTCAGAGATTACAAACAACAACCGTTATCAGAGATTATACTGCTATCATTGATTATACTGCTATCACTGATTATATTTGCTTATCAGTGATTATACAATCAGGAGATAATGACTATCATCTCGAATTAACTGCTATCACTGATTATACTGCACCAGTAAATGCTATCAGTGATTTACTGCTATCGTAATTTAACTGCTATCAAAGTTATAACTGCTATCAGAGATTATACTGCTATCATTGGATTAAACGCTATCATTGATTATACTGCTATCAGTGATTATAACTGCTATCAGTGATTTACTGCTATCAGAGATTATACTGCTATCAGAGATTATACCTGCTATCATTGATTTACTGCTATCGGTGATTTACTGCGTATCGGTGATTATACTGCTATCAAAGATTTATACTGCTATTGGTGATTAACTGCTATCAGAGATTATACTGCTATCAGAGATTATCTGCTATGTGATTAACTGCTATCGGTGTTATACTGCTATCAGAGATTAAACTGCTTCAGAGATTATACTGCTATTGGTGATTATACTGCACATAGATTATACTGCCTATTGGTGATTATACTGGTATCCGAGGTTATATTGCTATCAGAGATTTAGTTTGCTATCAGAGATTTATACTTCATCATTATTAATGTATCAGAGATTATATTGCTATCAGAGATAAAATTCCCCCAAAAGCTGAAAGGTAGCACAAAAGAAATATGGCTTCCATAAAATGAATTTTTTGTTACAGGAACAGAGATTTCCCATGATAAGGGTTAGATAAATACTTTTTCTGTGGTATTAAAGTTGAGCAAATCCAAAAAACATCATTCCAAGTCCTTTACCCACGGGTTAATTATTCTGTCTGGGAAAGGTTAGTAGAGTTGTGGATGTAGAAGAACAGAGGACTGGATACGAAATTAGACCCAGGGGGTAGACTTTAGGGATTGCAGTGATATTGGTATCTCCTTCTGTACATTTCTGTGAGAATTGGAATCTGCATTTCTGAATCAGATGGAATACACAGGCAATTATTTACAGCTTTAGATTTTTTTTTTGATTTAGATAATCATGTGCAAGACCCTTTTCCATTACAGGTCATGTTTTAATATTGCTTATGTCGCTCTGGAAAAGGGTCAATTAAGTCAAATATCAACGTGTGTATTTGCCTTACCTAGTAATGAAGGGAGGGATATGGTGGGGAGGGTAATGTCTTCAATGTACCAAGATAACAGCAGAACACCAGCAGCAACAACTATAGAAACATTACTTGATCTTTGACTAGGCAATCAAAAACGAGAGGAAAGGAAAGAAAACCAGTAATAATGGGGTAGGGGATAGGAAAACCATTTAGCTTTAAAGCAGTGTCCAGAAATTGAATTATTATGTACTGGCCCTTCACTATATTTCTAGTTGAGAACGAGAGGGTGAGATAAATATGCACATTAAAGTAAACTAACAGGACAGGGCGGGGCCTGCTATGACTGATTGAGATACTTGGAAAATCCTGCGTTGTGACCATCCCACATACAATATAATTCACTTCTGCCAACTGACTTCTAATGTAAGGGGCAAACACTGGCAATCTGCGCACCCCACTAGCACGCTAATGGGAATCATATGGAGGACCCAATTCAAAGTTAAAAGGATATGTAACTGAAAAATAACTTTGCCTGCTCCTTAATCTATAATTAAATACCTGTAAATCAGCATAACGAGGTGGTGTGTCCCTCTCTTAACCGAACCTTTTTTAAAACTGAGCATGCTCAGTAATCACTATCGAGGCTTTAGTTTCCCTTTAAATGGACAGCAGAATTTCCATACAGCAGTCCCATACTGGATTTGGCTATTACTGTATGGGACTACTGTATGGGAATTCTGCTGTCCATTTAAAGGGCAACTAAAGCCTCAAGGCAGTTGTGGTGCTATTTTCTACCCTCAGTTTATACTCGAGTCAATCACTTTTACTCCTTTTTAAAGGTAAAAGTAGGTGTCTCGGTTTATATTCGGGTCAGTTTATACTCTAGTATATATGGTATATGTGCCAGAGACTGTTATATATGTGCCAAACAGAGACTTGTAATATATGTGACCAGACAGACTGTTATATATGTGACCAGACAGAGACTGTTATATATATGTGTGGCATTCAGAGACTGTAATATTTATTGGAAGGTATGTCTACACTCTGCTACTAGTAACTTACTGTAATGACAATACACTCTGCATGCTACACTAACATACTGTAATGACAATACACTATGCTACTACAGTAACTACTGTAATGACAATACACTATGCTGCTACAGTAACAACTGTAATGACAATACACTCTGCTGCTACAGTAACCGTACTGCTCAGTGACAATACATACACGCTGCTACAGTAACTGTACTGTAATGACAATACACTGCTGCTACAGTAACTGTACTGTAATGACAATACACTCTGCTGCTACAGTAACCGTACTGTATGACAATACACTTGCTGCTACAGTAACTGTACTGTAATGACATACACTCTGCTGCTACAGTAACCGTACTGTAATGACAATACACTGCTGCTACAGTACATACTGTAATGACAATACACTGCTGCTACAGTAACTGTACTGTAATGACAATACACTCTGCTGCTAAGTACATACTGTAATGACAATACCTTTGCTGCTACAGTAACTGTACTGTAATGACAATACACTCTGCTGCTACGTAACGTACGTAATGACAATACACTCTGCTGCTACAGTAACGTACTGTAATGACATACACTCTGCTGCTACAGTAACCGTACTGTAATGACAATACACTCTGCTGCTACAGTAACATAACTGTAAGACATCACTGCGCTACAGTACGTACTGTAATGACAATACACTCTGCTGCTACAGTAACCGTACTGTAATTACAATAACACTCTGCTGCTACATACGTACTGTAATGACAATACACTCTGCTGCTACAGTAATGTACGGTAATGACAATACACTGCTGCTACAGTAACGTACTGTAATGACAATACACTCTGCTGCTACAGTAACTGTACTGTAAGGACAATACACCTCTGCTGCGCTACAGTAAGTACTGTAATTCAATACATGCTGCTACAGTAACCATACGTAATGACATACCTGTGCTACGTACGTACTGTATGACATACACTCTGCTGCTACAGTAAACTGTACTGTAATGACAATACACTCTGCTGCTACAGTAACGTACTGTATGACAATACACTGCTGCTACAGTAACGTACTGTAATAACAATACACTCTGCTGCTACAGTAAGTTACTGTAATGACAATACACTCTGCTGCTACGTAACGTACTGTAATGAACAAACACTCTGCTGCTACAGTAATTTACTGTAATGACAATACACCTCTGCGACAGTACGTACTGTAATTAATACACTCTGCTGCTACGTAACGTACTGTAATTAAATACACTCTGCTGCTACAGTAACGTACTGTAAGACAATTCACTCTGCTGCTACAGTAACTACTTTAATGAAATACACTCTGCTACTACAGTAACGTACTGTAATGACAATACACTCTCTGCTACAGTAACCGTCTGTAATTATAATACACTCTGCTGCTACAGTAACGTACTGTAATTATAATACACTCTGCTGCTACAGTAACGTACTGTAATGACAATTCACTCTGCTGCTACAGTCAATACTGTAATGACAATACACTCTGCTACTACAGTAACGACTGTAATGACAATACCACTCTGCTGCTACAGTAACCGTACTGTAATATAATACACTCTGCTGCTACAGTAACGTACTGTAATATATAATACACTCCTGCTGCTACAGTAACGTACTGTAATGACAATTCACTTGCTGCTACAGTAACGTACTGTAATGACAATAACACTCTGCTACTACAGTAACGTACGTAATGACAATACACTCTGCTGCTACCGTAACCACAACTGCCACAGCATGTAATGACATAACACTCTGCTGCTTTAGTAACCGTACTGTAAAGACAACATACAGTAGAAGGATTACAACTACACTACAAACTACAACTACATTTTGCATAAATGCTACTGATCTGGTCAAACATTTATACATTCTGCACGTGAAATATTTTTTTTTTTTGTAGTCCTGCAAGTGCTCTGGAATTTTGTCTGTCTATGTTAAGTGAATCCCTGTTGCAAAGGTCTTGGAGTTTGGTGGATAACAAACTTAAGGTAGCAAACAGTGCCAGCTGCAACAGCCAGGAGCCAGCATGGTATTTCTTGTATAAAGAGAGGTATGGTTTCAGGGAGGAAAATGTTATTTCTCCTCTTTTACAAAGCATTGGTAAGAGTCATTTGGAATATCAGTGCAATTTTGGAATCCTGTGACAAAATGACATCTTTGAAATGGAAAGGGTTCAGAGAAGGGCAACTAAATTAATAAGGGATTGGGGGAGCTTGAAGATGTAGAGAGACTGGAAAGTTACAATTATGTACGCTGGAGAAAAGGCGCTTGCATGGCATATGATTACTGTTATAAATACATTAAAGGGCCATACAATAAACTATCGTGCATTGTTCACCACAGAACATGTCAGAGGAC
Source organism: Hymenochirus boettgeri (assembly GCA_019447015.1). Classification (NCBI taxonomy): domain Eukaryota; kingdom Metazoa; phylum Chordata; class Amphibia; order Anura; family Pipidae; genus Hymenochirus; species Hymenochirus boettgeri. The sequence goes on from CM033472.1 coordinate 235,744,828, forward strand.
ACGAGACATCCCTTAAGACTTGAAGAAAATTTAGGGTTTTCACTGTGAGAACGTTAAAGCTGTGATATTCTTCCAGTGACGTTTTTTGGCAGGTTTATTGGTCACTTTAAAAAAATAAAAAAAGCTTGTTTCTGCAAAACAAGGAATGTTGCAAGTTACTGGTATTGATACATAAAGTAGAGTTGATCCAGGGAAATTTCCGATGCCACTTGGAGTCAGGAAGGAATTTTTTCCCCTTCATAAATTTGGTAGTTTTTTTCTTGCCTTCTTCTGGATCAACATTTAGCTTGAAATGAGGATATTGCTAGATGGTTGGACTGGATGGACGTATGTCTTTATTCAACCTCAAATACTATCTTACCAAATATTTAATACTATACTATATATCTATCGGTCTGTCTGTCTATCTAACTTGTGGGTTGTACAGTAAGTCACATTAAAATATTAATCTTTGTTTATCACCATCCTTTTTATTCTATTTAAATGACAGTAATTTACGTATACCCTAAACCGCTAGGTACTCACCCATGGGTTCTCTTGAAGTCCCATACTAGACTAGTATGATCCATGATTTGACCACAGGAGCTACGGAAATTTCCATTTGCCTGTCTAAAACAGTGCTGGAGTGTAGAGAGGACTGGCAGACAGCCACACTTTGACCTGCCAGTAAGGGACTTATAGAGAGAATCCAGGGTGAGGTCCTAGAGGTTACGTCATTTTCCTGGATACTATCAGGTGAGGGGGAATGGGGTGAATTAAAGTAAAAATGCTCTTTAAGTATTTGGATTATATAAGTTTTTATTGACAGTTTTTCTTTCTCAGTTGATTACAAAACAAAATAGAACCTCCCTCTTGATTGCTGTGCACGGAGGACTTGATGCAAACGTGAGAGCTGTACTAACAGAACATGATAGGACTATATGTCAGAGTGAATGGGTGTCCACAACTCTCACCCTTGCCAGGTTAGCAATGTCTTGGATAATCCTTCTTCAGTGTTTCTCCCAGAATTTTTTTTCCAGCCGGGTGGCATGAAAAAGTAGCCGGGCGGGTGATCCAGGGAAAATTAAATGTGCACTATTCTTACTAGTTAATTATTAATTATTTTTAATTATTTTAAGATTAGCACTGCCTTTAAACTCATACATATATACTACATTAAAACATACAAACCATCATTTCTAATGGGAATACTGAACAGCCTTGCATCATTCATTATATAGGTCAGGGTGGCTACTTTCGTCCCACTAGATGTTTGAAAACTAGGACTCCAGCATTCCGTGTTGTAGAATGCAGGGAGCTGTGTTTTAAAGCATCTAAGGTAACCCAGATGTAACATGCACACAAGCACATGTGACCTGCATACAGAGCGCATTGCAGGTTTGCTGTGCCACCCTTTTGCAGCTTTAGAGATTTTGGAAAAGCTAGTTACCACATGCTAAAACTCGAGAGTGTAATAGGGTTCTTGACTGGGCAGTTTGGCAGAGTTTTACTGACCTATTGGCACAGCCTGTTAACCTCATCTAAATTCTTTATTAAATCACAAGTGTTCCCTCAAGCATTTTTTTCCAGCTGGGTGGCATAAAAAAGTACCCGGGTGGCCGCCCGGCTAAAAACCCCAGGGGAAACACTGCTCTATACATTGGCCTTGTGATGCTCACAGGTCTCTATATGTGTCTTGCAGGAACAGAGGACAGCAGTTACAAACCTGTCATGCCACATGATTACAGATGATTCTTTGAGTTATTCCTTACCTGTAATGGGACTGCAGGAGTAAAAGCTCCACCTGACACTCGCTATTACCTTTACTACAGGTAAAGTTCTTGTGATTTATAATTGTCCAAATTAAACCTATTGGTCATAGTCTATGCCAGTAAAGTATGTCCCATAGAAGTCTCTGAACAAGTAGAAAAAATAAAAGCCTGCAGTCTTTAATAGCCTTGGATTATGGACCGCAACTATGAGAATTTTATTGGATGAATGTTCAAACTTCCTGCTTCCAGTAGCTTTGTGACATCACTTGATCCTTTGTTTCTCCCGATTCCAGGGTCTGAGCATGCTCACTTAAGACTTGATGCTGGGAAAAACAAAAGTACTTTGTACAGCATAAGGTGAATGAATCTGGGAGCAGAGTTAGGATTGATTGAAGGATGCCAGTCGGTTGCTTGGTAGACCGCACAGGAGGTGTTACAGTAGTCCAGCCAGAGATGATAAGGGCATTAACTAGAATTTGGTAGGTTCTCTGAAAGAGGGACGGATGCGTGAGATGTTTTTGGCTGTAACTGACAGAAGTTGGACAGGGTAATAATGTGTTGTTTAAAGGAATAGTTGACAACACCATACATATCCCTAAATCAACCTCCCAATTGGTTTCATACCATACCCATGGGCAATAACCACTAAATCCCCTAGGATCCAAAGGGATTTGCTAAGATCAACTGTGTGTGTGCCCAGCTAACTGAATGTCGAAAAAAAAATTGAACAAAAATCATTTCACTGCCATCACCCTTTATTACAGCGAATCAGGTTTGCAAAAAGATAAGAGCTCAGATTAATATCTAAAGAATAGGGGCAATCACAACAAAAAATGGTATGTGATAGTTGGATATGATTAATATTTTCAGAAACAGGCAAATTAATAAAAAAATTCCAGTGTACATACCCTATAAGGTTTAAACAAACATGGATTGAGTAGTATCCCCCACAACCTCCCAGCACCCGCAACCTCCCACCAAACCTCCCCACAACCTCCCAGCACCCCCACAACCACCCAGCACTAGTGTAGGTGCCCATACACTAGTAGATTGGATAGATAAGATGTTTACCTATAGTCCAATCATTTAATATCTAGAGCGTAGGCTGTTTTTTCGTACATCAATCACGATAAAGAACAGGTCAGGTGGTTTCCTTCAGTGTCGCTCAAATGTCATGGTACGTCGGAAGGTTAGGGCACATTTAAGTTGAACAAGAGCCTGGAGAGGTGATTGTTATACAGATATATTTATTTAGGTATTAGTCTACTGATATTCTAAGCTGTGCTCAATAATTGAACCAATTAACAGTTTTTATAGGATGATATCTCTCCAGGGCACAATTTTCCTGGTCCGTGGAAGATAATTCATTTTGCCTCTGTAGCCTCTGATTACATCATATGCAAATGTTGCTGCTAAACGCAGCTTGTGTGTTTTCTTCCATTTATCCAGATCAGAATAAACCACTTTAAATAGGGTATATTTACCTGTAGGCAAAAACCGTTATTTATTCCCAGAAGAATGTCAGCCTGTAATTACACTGAGCTGAAACTAGATACGGGGAATATTATCTATTTATTAAATGTACATTTACGTAATCTTTAAATCTGCTCTTGTAAGTTTGTTATGTTCAAGTTTTCTAGAGGTTAAAATTGCTCCAGGTACCTCAACAGAATATTTCCTCAATTTATCACAAGGTCTCCAAATGGTCTGGGAACATATTAATTCATTCTCCAGTATATTGACTAATGACTAATAAGTCACAGTGAACTTTTTACATTTTCTTTTGTAGAGCAAATCTCAATTTGCAGTTTAACCTTTCCCTTTTAATAAGTTCCATCTATTTGCTTCTGACACATATTTATGTCCCTGCTACCTGTTTGCATCTAAAGCGCATTTTCAGAAAGCACTTGCTCACCTATTAGAAATATCATTTCTCTTGTATATTTCCTAAAGGGCTGATTACATAAGCTACTTCGGAATTGGTAGTTCTACAGTAAAGGGGGGTTTGAGATTGCACAAGTAGCGTGTAGTTGTGGTTAGCCCTTCATGATAAACAATTACACATCATTGAGTAATAGAAAATTACAACCTGCAAAACAAAATAAAAATACACTTACCCACTTTCCCATGGTCTCTGCCTCTACTGCTGATTCTGGGGAAAAAAGAGCAGAAGGGTCTGGACTGGCGTGGCTTGTATAGTAGAGTCACCATCACAAACCGCTGCGGTCAGAAATGAGCCAAGGGATGAGGTCCATAGTCATATCTGTGCTGATTTTTAGTTTTTAAGCTGGCATGTAGGATTTGAATCAATTTTTTTTTAACAGCAGTGCAGCACGTAGGGAGGGAGGGGGAGGGCTCCACTGCACATGCCAGAGTCCTCTATGAGGACAAGGAAGTAGCAGGGACCAGATGTCACACAGACAGCTCCTACTCTTCAATTTTTTGGACTTTCATCAGGAACAGCATAAGAAACCATTATGAGCAGAGATAAGGTCTTTCAACACTACACAGTGGGCCACTAGTTTGGGGTGGACATTGCCCTTTAAAGGATATCTCACACCATATTTTCACGCTCACCTTACTATTGCGCCTAACTTCAATATTTTATTTCCCTTGTTAGTTTTTTTCCTGTCATTTCTAAATAGTAGATTTTATCACTTTTTCTTCAGTCCTTGCTTCCTAAGAGTGGTGTAGCTACAGACCTATGGGTCCTGTGCAAAATTTTGTTTCATGCCCCCCCCCCCAAAAAAAAAAAAAATAAGCACTGCCAAACCAAACATCCAAATTCATCATTAACATTTTAAGGCACTCATTTTGGAAAAAAAACAACTTTTTTTAATATACTACACCAAACTGGTTAATGCTGGCACATAGACATTGGTAAAAATGAAAATGTTGGCACACAGACACTGATAAATTGGTTGGTAAAGCCGCAACTGTGGTAAATGGTTTTCACAGACACTGGTAAAATGCTTTCAAACTGGATCTAGCAAAAATGGTTGGCACAAAGACATTGGTAAACTAGTTGGCACATTGCAGTAAGTGTATACACGCTGGAAACCTAACCAAACGGCCAGGCAATCGTCTTGTGTAGAACACCTTTAAGGGAGAATCTGAAGTCGTTTCCCAAACTTTAGACTGGTAAAATAGAGAAAAAAAGGGGTCCTACAGCCGCCACACTGTCGAATCAGAAGCTTCAAAGAGCCATTAAAACCATGTCTTTATTGGTAGTGATAAAATGATACTTGACACAAAGACATGCCAACCACTTACAACTGCCAATTTGCCAACCATTTTACAATGTCTGTATACCAACTTGGTAAATGGTTGTCAAATTAGCAGGGGTTATGGTTGGCATTGCAAAAAAATGTTTATAAAGCCATTAAAAAACCATGTCTTTATGTGGTATGATAAAATGACACTGACACAAGAAAAATGCCAACCACTTACAACTGCCAATTTGCCAACCATTTTATCAATGTCTGTAGCCAACTTGGTAAATGGTTGGCAATTAGCAGGGTTAATGTTGGCATTGTCTGTGCATCAAATGCCATTTACCACTGCCAATTGCCAACCATTAACTAATGTCTGTATGCCAAGTTGCCATGGTAAATAAGAAGTGGTTGGCAGCAGCACAAAAAAAGACCAAGGGCCAGGCTAGCACAAAGACCACTTAGTGTGTGGAAACTAGCGGCACTCACCACCACAGCACACATAGTGACAGAGCTTAGCTTAGGTGACATCACATTGTGGCAGCAGGCATAAGACCACCCACCCCCTGCCCCCCCATACCTCACCTCACCTGATCATTGCCTGCTTCACGCAGGAGTAGTCACTGTGTGGCGCATGCCCCTCCCTCCCTTAAAGGGCATGTCCACCCCAAACTAAAATTTCTCCCACTATTGGCCCCACTGTGTAGTGTTTAAAAATCCTTACCTTACATCTCTGCTCCTTATGGTTCTCCTGCAGTGCTTCAAAGTTCCAAAAAATGAAAGTAGGAGCTCTCTGGATCTATCTTTGCTGCCTGGTGTCTACCTATAAAACCTTTTCTGTAGTGTAGCACACCCAATCCCACTGTACAACCGCCAATTCCGTTTGTAACAATTCTTTGTTCCCCCGGCGTTCTCGCATTGCCGGCAGCCACGTCTGGATTGGCTGCCTCCACTAAATTTAAACCCACAACTGCCCCCACTGTATAGTGAAAAAATCATTACCTTACATCTCTGCTACTTATGGTCCTCCTGCAGTCTTGTCCAAAATCCAGGAAACTAACAGTAGGAGCTGTCTCTGTGTGAAAAGGTTTCTGCCAGCTCACGTTTTTGTTAATTATTCAATTAACACTGATTAAAGTCGTCCCCCACATGGCGGTAGTGGGTGCCGACTTCAGTACACGGTGTATGCATGGCCATTTCGACAATAATCTGCTGCAAATGGACACTTCAGACGGGATTGTTGCCCGCCAACAAGTGCCCATACACGGACGATTATCAGATCATACACATCGCGGTCAGCACCCGCTACGCATGTGTGTATGAACTTCAGGCTGAGGCCACACTATACTGCCAGCAATTTGTGTAAATGCGAGTGCAAACTGGCAATGTGCTTGAAAAATTCACCTCAGTCTCGGTTCTTTGTACCAAATTAAGGCAGTCTCCGCAGTTGTATGGCACAAACATTTCTCCCTATACTTTATATGCTTGACTGTGTGTAACAGAATATTAAAGATTCTGTCATATTTGTGAAATATTGGTACTGTTTACCCACCTTAGCATGAGATCTGACTGAAATCCATTGTGGTGAGACGCTTTACTTTATTAGGAAGCAAGAACTGCAAAAAGAATAAAATCCATTATTTACAAATGATACCAACAAACAAACAAAGATTAAAACTGTGAAGATAGATAGACAGAGAAGAGAGAGAGAGAGAGTGAGAGGAGAGAAAAGATACCGAAGATGAATAGATAGATAGATACCCTATATCTCAAGTATAAACCGAGGTCCCTATTTTTAACCATACTGTAGTCCGATATAGTAATAGACATACTGGATTTGGCTATTAATGTATGGGAATTCTGCTGTCCATTTAAAGGGCATCTAAAGCCTCAAAACAAACCGAATCAGAAGGCAATAATAGATACCATTCTCCTGTTCTGAATTGAACCCTATAAAGACAGAACAGCCAGACCAGCACCAGTAGTACTACCCATAACCCCCCACCAGATTCCACAACAGGCCATTACATTTTTTAATTAATTTCATTTGTTGATGATCAAATGATGTAAGTAATGGTAAATAATTATCAGAATCACTTGGTGCTCCTCAACCCCCCCACTCCCAGTCCTAGCATTTTTTTTCTAAAGTAAGTAAAATGAAAAATAATGTACTTTTATGAGCAGCAGGGTACTGTGTAAATAGATCCAGAGCAAGAGCTCTGAAATTTGCAATAGGCACTGTCATGAATACAGTCTTGACTGCAGGTTCGGATCATGCAGGCAGAAGTTCTGTTTACCTTTTTAATAGTCACTCCGGTGCGGACACTCCCTCAGACTATCTGTTAGGGACGGGTGGAAAGAAAAAGGCAGATGAGCGGTATAGACGCACTCACATTGGCAACGTCATTGACGCTGTCACGGGGCACCGGCAGCCGCGGTTAGAACTGGTGGATGTGGAACGTAATGTGTGTTATTAACCCGAGTATAAATTGAGTATATACTCGAGTATATACGTTAGATAGAGATAGAAGGTGATGACAAAATGGTATACACATCCTTTAAAGGAGATGGGAAAAAAAACAAAACGAAATGGTGTTTGTCTTAAAGAAATGTGGTGAGAAGGGAAAAATAAGTGAACATATGTGCTGCATTTACTTTATGGCAAATAATAATTTATTTACTATTTTCCAGCTACATGGAAAGAGCAGAGAAATGTTACCAGGATTTAATGGTCAGATATCAATTGCTGCAAGTTTCCCACACAAATCCACTCTATGGGTCTGGCTTGTTCCTTGTGCACATCAATGGGTCCATAAAGTTCTCCTATTCAGAGTATGCAGCGTGTGTGTCTTTTGCACTAAATATAGGTAAGAATACAAACACAATGAAGATGGGAAAGACAAACCATATATCAGAACACTGCATTACAGTAGCCAATAAGGATCATTCTATCAGATATAGGTAGGGTAAGGTTGTAAGACCTACATTGTAAAACAAATGGGATTTTATCTGTCATTAGAATGTAAAGGAGAACTAAAATCCTTAATTGCTTTTTTCTATGTTATTATATTTACCTATCTCTGGTCAGAATCCAGTAAAACAAGCTGTGAATCTGTGGTACAGGAAAGTGTGCAACATAAAGAAAAGCAAAGTACTTATAGCAAATACTCATAAAGAAGAAATGTGTTTTAGACAACAGTCACCTACACAGCTGGTTTACTATTGGTAGACAGTAAATGCATCAGCCAGCCAATGAAATCAACATATGTTTTCTCTTTGTTTATACAGAGATGTTGAACCCTCCCTATATGTGCATTGCTGGAGATGAAAGATTCACCAGGTTCTGCACTGGGCAGAGCCAAATACATTGCAAAGTGATTTCTTAAAATATGAAGTCAGCATTGTGAAACTTGAAGAACAATAAAAATAAGGGTAATTTTCTATTTTTTTTATACGGTACTATACTATAACAGTAGTTTTATTATTATTATTGTGGATTATATAGCAATAACATCTTCCGTAAGGCTTTACAATTACATGTATACATTACATAGTTACATAGTAATGAGGTTTAATAAAGACATCAAGTCCCAACCTATTCACACCTTTTTTTTTTTTTTTTTTTTATTATTATTATTAGGTTTTTTTTTAGCCATACCTACAGTTGATCCAGGAGGCAAAAAACCCCAGCAAAAAAAAAAGGGGGGGAATTCTCCTTTGACTCCAAACGCAATCGGAAAGTATCCCTGGAATGATAACATTCCCAGCTATTAGATAATTGCTGTACCTTCCCATGTAATTATGCTGTTTTGTTTTTTTTTATTTCTCCACGAATATTGGATCCTTTATTATAGGGAAGATCTGTGAACTAAGCTTATTTCAGACAAATGGCAAACCTGTGCGTTCCAGATGTTTGCCATAAAGAAAGTTACATGTAGATCAACTGGAAATTTTTATTTTTTTTGTTATGTAGATTTACAGCACCACATATTCCTTGGCACTTGCACTAATTTATTATTATTATTGTGGGATATTATAGCTCTAATATCTTCCGTCGTGCTTTACAATTACATGTTTACATTTACATCAGGCCCTGCCCCGAAAAGCTTATACGGTATCAAGCACATTTATTTGACCACATAAACACTATCAGTCTTTTGGTTGTGGGGGAAACGGAGTGCCTGGAGGAAACCCATGCAAGCACTGGAGAACAGACAATCTCCTTGCAGTGTGTCCAAGGGTGGAATCGAACTCAGCTCTGCAAGGCATCATGCTAACCACTGAGCCACCGTGCTGCCAATTAATTAGATGAGAACATAGAAAGGTACATGTTACATACAGGGTAGTTCAAGTAATACAAAGGGCAAATAATGCAAGTTCTGTCCAGCAGCATTCAGTGTTAATTTACAGCATTATGTGGTACAATAGGAAGAAGGGCCCTGCCAAAAGTGCTTACAGTCTAGAGGAGATGGGGATGAAACATAAGTGAAGCAGATCAGTTTTACTATAACTATGTGTCAGTGGAGTATAACTAACCAGGTCAATGATGGGTCAGTAAAAAGGGATATGAGTTCCAGGTCCAGATTTTAAACCTTGCCTGAAGAGGTGAGTTTTAGGTTGTGTTTGAAGATATGAATGATGGCGAATGACGTATAAAGCAAAGAAGGGATTCCAGAGCAGAGGGCACAGAGAAAAAAAGGTGGGAAGAGGTGATAAGAGTATGAGAAGATATGATAGCATTAGCAGATCGGAGGTTATGCTTGGGTAGTATCTGTTATCAGTTCAGAGATGTATGGGGGGGCTGCATTGGAGAGAGCCTTGTAGGATAGGTTAGCAGCTAAAATTGGATCCTTTGGGTAATGGAAAGCCAGTGAAGAGGTTGACAGAATGGTAGTGTGTGAGAAGCGGGAAGAGAGAGGTGAATGAGCCGGCACAGAGTTAAGGATTGATTGAAGGGAGGCCAGTGGTTGCTGGAGACCGCAACAGGAGGGTGTAAGACAGTAGTCCATTAAGAGATGATAAGGGCATGAACTAGAATTTTGGTAGTGTTTCTGTGAAAGGAAGACGAATGGTGTGAGAGTTTTTGAGCTGTAACGACAGGCGTTAGGGTAATAATGTGGTGGTTTAAAGGAAAGTTCTAAGTCAAAGGTTACTCTCCATGCATCACACACGTAGAGTTTTTGGGGAGATAGGTGTGTCATTGATGTTGACAGTAGTGTTAGGTAGTGGGGGGTAGATGAGAGGGTGGGAAATTACATTTCGTCTATCCATGTTGAGTTTTTAGGAAGCGGGAGGACATAAAAGCAGAGATGGCAATTAGCCAGTCATGACCCAGGAGTTCCAGAGTAACAAGGTCAGGGGCAGAAATGTAAATTTGGGTATCATCAGCATACATTGGTATTGGAATCCAAAAAAACTAATGAGCTGACCTAGCCCAAGGTATAAATGGAGAAGGGCTGAGTATGTCCTTGTGGTACCCCACAAGGGAGGGGAGAGTGGGTGGAATTGGCAGGGGCACTTCTAGGGTTTTTGCTGCTGAGCCAAGCTTTTGAATGCCGCTTCACAGGGCACGCCGCCGCGGCATAAAGTGGGTGTGGGGTCGTGCTGGGTGTGGTTAAATTTTAAGATTTTGGAGCTTCCTATCAGTATTTTAGAACACGTTCCTCTGTCAGTCAATTACATAAAATGTAAATTCATATAAACAGATTATACAATCCCTTCTCAAACAGCTTATGTGTTCCCTCCCTAACAGAAACCATCACCAATATCTCCCAACCAGCCCCCATGACCCTTTAATCCATAACCCTCCCTATAGAGAGACCGATGATCAACAATAAGATCTACCACGCACCTGCACCCCCCATGACCACATTATACCCCCCTAACCACCCCCTCCCTATACAGTCAGAGACCCATCACCAATATCTCCCAGCAGCCCTATGACCACATACCCTAATATCTCTCCCTATATACATTTATAGCCTATAATGATAACCCCCAGGAGACACCCCCCCCCCCCCCCAATCGGGTGGGGGTTTTACTTACAGCGTAGCAAGAGAAGAAACACTATGTGACACTGACACCACAGGCAGTGAAGTGAGTCTTCAAGTCACAGGCTGTTGCTCTCTTTGCCACTCTTAAAATACTCTGCTCTCTCCCTCCACACAGTATGGTCCCCCTGGCTCTTCTCTTCTGCGCTGGCCTGGCTTGCGCAAATAAAGTAAAGTCGCTCCACCTATCCTGAGTTACGGTCACCCACCACTTGTACTTTGCCGCACGAGCGAAAGCAGGAAAGGTGAGGACTCAAACTCAGAAGCAGCGTCAGGACTATCTCTCTATCCATTATAGTCTCTCTGTCTCTCTATCCCTTATCTATCATCTATCTATCTCGTATCTATCTATCTATCTATCTATCGTCTATCATATCTATCTATCTCTCTATCTATCTCTCATCTATCATCTATCTATCTTCTAGTCTATCTGTTCTATCATCTATCTATCTCTCTATCTCTCTATCTATCTATCTATCTCTCTCTATCTATCTTATCTATCTACTAACTCTGCTATCTATCTATCTATCGATCTATGCACACTCTGCTATCTATCTATCATTATATCTATCTATGTACTCTGCTATCTGCTATTTATCTTTATCAATCTATTCCTAGTCTATCTATCTATCTATCTACGATCTATCTAGCTATTTATCTCTATCTACTCTATTTCTCTCTATCTATCTATCATCTATCTATCTATCTATCTATATCTATCTATCTCTGTATCTAATCTATCATCTATCTATCTATCTATCTATCATCTATCTTCATTTATAATATATCTATATATCTCTCATCTGTCTATCTCTCTATCTATCTCTCTCTATCTACCTTCCCTTCCACCACTGAGGGTGAACCGGGCAGTAATCATGTTGTGGATGGAGCTGAGGTGAGGGACACATGGTCGGGATTCCCTGCCAGAGGGTCGGGAACAAACAGCAACCACCCGGGGCGGAGAACAGGAAGGTGCACCGTTGTCCGTGCACGAGGTGCAGGGATGAAGAACCTGGGGACGGGGTCGGGGAACACCTGTTACATACACGTGATCCAGTGTCCTGATATATCACTGTCACTGACCTGCTTGCCAAGCCCTGGGGACCGCGATCACTGCTGTCTGTCTGGTGAGCCGGGGAGTTGTATGGTGGCAGTCCAAAGGAAGGACCGGAAGTCCTGACCCACAAGAAATTGAACATGATGCCCACTCAAAAGCAGGCGTCCTGCGCGGGTCGCGCATCGCACTGCTGACGCGCTTAATCCATTACTAACGGCCGCAGCGGCGCGGCCCAGTTAAAGGTACCATTTTTCTTTTTTTTTTAAACTTTCATTTGGCCGCTTTTGTCGGGGTCCGCCTGAGTTCCATTCGCTCAGTGGTGCCTAATTATAGAGCAGGCAGCCCTGGGAGTTGGAGCCAGAGTGGTAAACACTGAACGTCCTATCGGAAGGTAGGAGGACAGCCAAGAGTGCAGAACCCTGGATACTAGGGAGGTAAATTGAGTCAGTAAAGGGTGATCCCCTGTACGGTATCAAAGCTGAAGATGGTTAAGGCAGAATAAGTAGGAATAGTGGCTTTTAGATTTAGCTTCCTTAAAGACATTTTTCTAGAAGCTGTGGCATAATACCCTGAGACTGTTTTCCAGTCATAATCACAACAGGTGTCAGGAACCTTCTCAGGAGTTGGTCGCATGTAGCTAAAAGGTGTAATCAAACTGTCCTGGGTAAGTGGTCAAAACAACATTGTACATGGCAGAGACAATTGGTTTTGAACCCCTAACACACACACCACCTCTATTCAGGCTTGGTTTCTTTATTTTGACATAAAGCCTCCTTGATGCTTTCTTTTGAAAACGTAATGTTCTTTTGCCAACATGTTACATTACAGTCTTAAATATTTTTTCTTTATTTCACTCCTTTCCTTTTGCAGACAGAGGTAGTAAGAACTAAGTTTGTCAATGGGCCCTTGCAGAGCTCTGGGAGACATCACAGGCTACAGGTGAGGCCTTTCGGGAACCACGTGTTGACACTGACACATTTACAGTGAATGGACTGAGCCTTTGTCAACGGTAAGATTGTAACATGGAGGTTTAGATTTTAAATTTTATTGTTCTGCCCTATTTTATAAATATGCAACAAGACATGGGATATTACAGATTGGAATTCTATTTTGTGTTTAGCTTAGAAAAGTGAAAATATTAGGATACCCTAAAAATACAGGATGTTGCCCATACACTTGAAAATCAAATTAAACCAGAGGAGTCGATACTATATTGCGCCATTTTTGGACCGGATTATTGCAAGACCCACATACCCAATGTACTATCCGTTAGTGGGTTTTTCATACATTTTGCTCTGGCCATGTCCTTTCCAAACCTTTTTGGAAATAGCAACGGTGCAACAATTTTGCACAAATCTTAACACGTTTTCTATGGAGGGCGGGCCGGTGTAGATTGGCCAGCCTTAGAGGTTTTTTTCTACATTAACCCGTAAATATTCTGCTGTTCAGACCACTTGACATATCAAGGCCATTTAATTAATAATGATCAATAGCAATATCCCATATGATAAGCCCAGGTAGTTCTCAGTCGGTTGTGGAATGCCGTAAACATGTTATCCACTAACTGCCTTCTGATTCAGTATTGTTTTGTGGCTTAAGTTGCTATTTATGGACGCAGATTCCCATACGTAATAGCTAAATCCAGTACCAGTAACCCCCCAATTTCTTGGCACTCCAGATGTTTGGAAACTACAACTCCCATCATGCTTTGTTTGCTGGAATTGTAGCTTCTAAACTGTGGAGTGGCAAGGCTCAATAAACTTTATTAAGCTTACCTTCATTTTACAATTCTACTGACCCCCATATGTAAAGGGCACTCTGACCCCCATCTATTAAGGGCTCTCTGACCCCAATAGTTAAAAGTGTATACGTAAGTACAAAGGGAAGAAAAACACAAACAGCACTGTGGTAATGCCACACAAAATGGGCCTTTTATTTTATATTACATTAGCTCGGAGACACTACAAAATATTTTCAGGGGAATATTCCATTTAATAAAAATGGTCAGTTGTAAATATGTACAATGTATAATATATCCCACAATTGGACCCCCACTGGCAAGTACTTTAAAAGTTACAGATAATTTTGTTAAATAAATTAAAAGTCCTAGAAATACTAGTGGGGTGGATGTGACTAACACTCATGCACTGTGTCCATTGAAAGTCACTAGAACTACTAGTAGTGGATGTGACTAACACTCATCACTGTGTCCCATTGAAGTCACTAGAAATACTAGTGGGTGGGATGTGACAACACTCATGCACTGTGTCCCATTGAAAGTCACTAGAAATACTAGTGGTGGATTGTGGACTAACACTCATGCACTGTGTCCCATTGAAAGTCACTAGAAATACTAGTGGTGGATGTGACTAACACTCATGCCCTGTGTCCCATTGAAAGTCACTAGAAACAGTGGGTGTAATGTGATTAACACTCATGCACTTGTCCCATTGAAAGTCACTAAAATACTAGTAGGTGGATGTGATTACACTCATGCACTGTGTCCCATTGAAAGTCACTAGAAATACTAGTGGGTGGGGAATGTGATTAAACAACTCATTGCACTGTGTCCCATTGAAGTCACTAGAAATACTAGTGGGTGGATTGATTAACACTCCATGCACTGTGTCCCATTGAAAGTCACGTAAATACTAGTGGTGGATGTGACTTACCTCATGCACTGTGTCCCATTGAAAGTCACTAGAAATGCAGTGGGGGATGTGATTAACACTCATGCACTGTGTCCCATTGAAAGTCACTAGAAATCCTAGTGGTGGATGTGAACTAACACTCATGCACTGTGTCCCATTGAAAGTCACTAGAAATGGCTAGTGGGTGGATGTGATTAACACTCATGCACTGTGTCCCATTAGAAAGTCACTAGAAATGACTAGTGGGTGATTGTGGACTAACACTCATGCACTGTGTCCCATTGAGTCACTAGTAAATGCTAGTGGGTGGATTGATTAACACTCATGCACTGTCCATTGAAAGTCACTAGAAATACTAGTGGGTGGATGTGACTAACACTCATGCACTGTGTCCCATTGAAGTCACAGAAATGCTATGGGGGTGGATGTGATTAACACTCATGCACTGGTCCCATTGAAGTCACTAGAAATACTAGTGGTGTGAATGTGATAACACTCATTCACTGTTCCCATTGAAAGTCCTAATAATACTAGTGGGTGGATGTGACTAACACTCATGCCACTGTGTCCCATTGAAGTGTCCCTAGAAATACTAGTGGGTGGAGTGTGACTAACTCATCATGTTCCATGAAGTCACTAAAATGCTATGGGTGGAGTGATTACACCATGCACTGTGACCCATTGAAAGTCACTAGAAATAACTAGTGGTGGATGTGGATTAACACTCATGCCACTGTGTCCATTGAAAGTCACTAACAATACTAGTGGGGGGATGGGATTAACACTCATGCACTGTGTCCCATTGAAAGTCAACTAGAAATACTAGGGGGTGGATGTGACTAAAGCTAGGTACAAACACTGTACAGATTTCTGAAAGATCAGACAGGATCTGCAGATCCTGTCTGCCATCTTTCAAAGATCTGCATACCACAGTCCCGAGCGTTCTCCTATGTGAGAACGCTCGGGACTGTGTGTTTCCATCGGCCGCGCTAGACTCCTCTATAGGGAGTCTAGCGCGGCCGATGGAAATTTTCGGCCTTTCCCGAACGAGCGTTCGGCCGACCCATCGTTTGGGCGGGCCGCTGCGCTCGTTGGGAAACGAAACGTCACCACGTAACGATTAAGCCCCGATCACCGTCGGTCCGACGGTAATCGTGGGCTTATCGTTAATGTGTGTACCCAGCTAACACTCATGCCTGTGTCCCCTTGAAAAGTCACTAGAATACTAGTAGGTGGATTGACTAACACTCATTGTTGACTAACCCTCATGCAACTGAGTGATGTGACTAACACTCATGTGTGACTAACACTCATGCACTGTGTCCCATTGAAAGTCCTAGAAATACTAGCTGGGTGGCACTGTGTCACAGTGAAAGTCACTAGAAATACTGTAGGTGGATTTACCTACCACTCGTTCGGAAACGAACGTACACACGTTAACGTTAGCCCCGATACCGTCGGATCCGACGGTTCGGGCCCCCTTAATCGTTATGTGTGTACCCAGCTTAAACAATGCATCTGGGGTCCCATTGTAAAGTCACTATAAATAACTAGTGGGTGGATGTGACTAACAGCCTCATGCACTGTGTCCCATTGAAGTCAACTAGAATACTAGTGGGTGGATTGATTAACACTCACTGCACTGTTCCATTGAAAGTCACTAAGAAATCTAGTGGGTGGATTGACTAACACTCTGCACTGTGTCCAGTTGAAAGTCCTTACGAATCTAGTAGTGGATGTGACTAACACTCATGCACTGTGGTCCCATTGAAAGTTCACTAGAATACAGTAGTGATGGACTAACACTGTGCCTGTGGTCCATTAATGTTCTAAAAATATGTGAATGATGTGGCCTAACACTTTTACACTGTGTCCCCGTCTTAGAAACACATACAGGACTGGAAAACAAGATGTCTACTGGCTTGCTGGTCTGTGTGTGACTCTTACTTGATTGTGTTCAATTTTGGTCTGTCCTTAGTTGAGTACCATGTTAATGCTTAAGCATTAAGTATTTTCTTGGCAATGATTGGTGTGTCTGTAATTTTTCCATCATGCACAGGTTGGTTGTTCCAGTTGAAATTCGCTAAGAAACTTCCTTTCTTACCCAACAGCCAACAGACAATCAGGCTGGGGTTTACCTGTTTGTACAGTAACCCTGTACAAACAGGTAAAACCCTTAGGGTCGTATTTACAAACAATTAAAATAATGGTTCCACACACTATTGGGCATTCTTTTTTTATTTTATGATGCAAATAATGATTGTGGTTGTACACTTAACTTACCACAGCCCTGCTGTGTTAAATAACACCGGATACTGTTTAATATTGATTGGAAGTGTAAATTACTATGCCGACAGTCGGAAATAAATAGTGGTATTGTAAAATACCCAAAGGATTAATCATTGCTTTTGAATATCCTCTTAGGCATACATGGAATATATTGGGATATCCTCTAACAGTAGCAAAACTCATGCTAATGATGTCGGTTAGTAAGGGTTTCCACACTCATTGCACTGCCAATAGCCATTCTTAAAGGTTTTTTTATTATGAATGAATGCCTTTGTCAGCTGCGAAAGATGTTCACCTTACTGCATGCTGTACATGATGTATTCACGAACCAAAAGTGGCTTGAAGGGCAGTTATACTCAGTTTCCCTCTGCTTCTCCTTCTTCCCTCTCCCGCGAACCTATAGGCCCCCATCTTGGTTCTTCTCATGTTAAGGAGCTTTTATATACCTCAAGTTTTAATCACCTCACTGCTTGGTCCGATCTTCTGGTTTGCGATGGGGCCATAGGAAGGCATGCTCCTGGCAGAACAACTTCTCCTCATTGGGCCCTTTCATACTGTGAATGGGGAGGCCGTGAAGAAACCGGGCGTAGAAAATGACAACTTTAAGTATAAAGCGTCCTTAACTAAGAGCGTTTAAGGTCCTCATCCCGTAGCAGGGTGAAAGCTAATGCAGGTAGTTGACATAGGAATGATTTAGTTCCTATACCCTTCATAACCTGGTAAGATAACTGCATTGCGTGCAATATAAAGATTAACTTATGATCCTCTGCCTGCAGCTCTGCATTGTGTCCAATTAAGGCCATGTTGTATTATATGTGAAATGAATGTTTAGAATATCTATGTGAGGTAGAAACTTGTATGAAACTGAGATCTGGGAATGTTGAACGATTCCATCAGAATAGCTCACTATGGTTATAGACAAATCTGCCTGTGTGCTAAGGTTTGTTCTTTGTTCATTACTCTAACGCCCGTGCCACTGATTTTTCCCGTGCTCACATTGATCCCCTGTGTTACTGACTGTTATTGTGTGCCACTTAATACTCCTGATTAATACACCTGCCACCTTTGTGACATGTGATCTCGGTACTTTAACATGTGCTAAAACCTATTGATAATAGACAAGCTTTAAACCATACATAACAGCAAGTGCTGGACTGAAACAGGTATGGACGGTAGAGAGTACAGGTATAGAAAGACGGTGGGGATAGGAAATTAAATTGCTAGAGCGCTGGAAGCTTTTATAGCAATTAATTAAATTGTTTAGTCCCTAATTAGGTTGGTTATGCGACTGCTTAAATAAGCTGGTTTTTCCTGGCCTAGCCATTCAAGACCTGAAATTGCAATTAATTGCAACTTAAAAAAATGTTTTAATTGCTAATTAGCTTAAAAGCCTTAATGGAGACGAAGGTTATTTTACCTCTGCCTGAAGCAGAACAAGTTGAAATAATGTTCATTAAGATTTAGGATAGGTTAGTTGGAGAGATCACCTGTTAGCGATCCTTTAAATACAAGCCCTAAAACATGAGACCCACACTTAACCTTTAAGACAATATTGCGGCAGCTCTAAAACCCAGCCCTACAAAAGGACTATCGCTCTGCTTTTTTTTTTCCTCTTTGCACATTTATATAAGACTGGTAAAATTTATTGTTTCTTATAATGTCATATTTAATTCGATTCCTAACAAAAGCATCTGCGTTTTCTATTCACGGTCAGTGTTTCAATACGAATGGTCCCAAAAATGTATCATGTTTTTACAGTTCAGTAATAGCCATTGTTGATATTGACAGATTCAAAATGGCTTCCCATAATGGCACAGGTCAATTAGAGATGGGCCGAACTCACTCTGAAATCAGTTCTGCATGCAGTTCCACGTTTCCTGTTGTGCCACGATCCGCGTAGTATTTTCGATTTTTGTAAATTTCAAAATTCTCATTGTTTCGATAATTAAATCGAAAAGCCGTTCCAGGTTCCCATAATCATCTGTGGATAGGAGAACACTCTTATAATGTAATGAGCAGGGCTATACTGCATAATGCTGAATACGACTGTGTTTTTAATGGATTTTTTCCCTGATCTTTTCCAACTTACCTATTCCTCTGCTACATTACAGTTTTCCTTCATGTCCAGCCTGCTAATGTTCGTCTGAGACAGTCCCTGAGGCTTTATTTTCTCTACCATGCCCATTAAAAGTTTTCTGATAATGATCTTTTATAATGTCAAAATATTCTCCCATATCACCTATCTTGTACGTGGTTTTGTATGAACCTCTCTATTATTTTACCCCTTCAGGTTTCAGCTTGTCAGAAAGATCTTTCTCTCCCAACACCAAAGGTTGCTCTAAAAAGATATGTTTCTTTCTGGCTCCACAAAAATGGTAACACAACCTACCTAGCAAAACCTTTCTTTTTTTAAATTGAATTTTGTTATAATTGTTACTTCTGGTGCTAAATTTAAAAATTTGAATTGTTTTTAAAAATGTCATATTTAATAAATGCATAGAGTATTACGAGACTGCCAATAGCACATTCTGGGATTATATTTGTGCATACTGTGATTTTTCCCGGAGAGGCTTTATGCACAGTGATATGGGTAGATTTAAGTTTGGCCATTTGTTTAAATCTTGAGCTTGTCTAGGAGTAGATAAGGGGAAGGGAAGTGTGCTAATGCTATAATTAAAACTTTGACTTTCTCCCCTTGCAGGTTCTTTTCTATTGAAATACGTTATTTTTATTATTTTTCAGTCATTAAATTGTCATTTCTTGCTTTGCATTTTTAATTGATGTTCCCTTTGTCCATTTTTTACTGGTAGGCCAGGGGACCCTCTCAGCCTCGACCTGCCATGAAGTTATCAGTGTATTGAGGAGACAGAGATACAAAATTTGACGAGTGCAGCCTGAATTAAAGAGGTTAGAGCAGCTTCCATCTACGTGACTGATTTCATTTGGGACAACTGTCCCAATGTGCCTGGTTCTGATGCTGCTACTTATGGATCCTTTGAAACAACAAGTTAAAATAATTCACCAAGAAGATCAAAGGTAATATATCCAGAAGGACTTCATGGAGAGAACAGTCTCCTACGTCAATAAGAGCTTCATTCTAAAAGGTTTTAAAGACATTTTCGGCTCTTTAATGGCCATTGGCGGGTATTTCCTATTTTTTTTATAAAGTGTATGCATTCCAACTATAATGCTGTTTTAATTTGGCCATATTTGTATAGTGTGGTATTTGCAAATGTAGTATTCCTTCCAGTAGATGTAAATACCTCGTAATCACTAGTAGTATTACTACAACATTGCGGGACCCTGGACAGATACAGCGTGCTGTCCTACTTAATTTTGGCTTGAAAAAAGCCAAATTACTGTTTCTTTCTATTTCTCTTCTTCCGTTTTTCTGTTCGCTTTTTGGACCGTATCTCCTCCCCACAGTTTTTTTTTTGAGTCTAAGAGACATTAAATTCTATTCGGTACAGACGTGGCGGGGCCCTATAGGAAATGTGTTTATCTTCCTAGCTAAGGAAATCCGCGAAGCGTTACCGTGTTATATTGCGAATTTCCGGACATTTTTTCCATAAACTTAATGTACAATCCTCAAATGTGAATATTTCACAAAATAGTTTTTTTCATGGTCATACATACCCACTGGTGATTTGTCATTACAGTATGTTACTGTAGCAGCAGAGTGTATTGTCATTACTAGACTAGAATAACATTTAAAGGAATATTCTACCCCCACACACAAATGTATTGTAGCCATAAGGACCACCCAAAATTGCAAACCTGTTTCCCTGTCATCACTGGAAGGCGTTCTTCTTTTGCCACCAGCCCAGGTTCTTAATGTTGCTGCCTCCTCTGATGGCTTAACAAGCTTGTGCAGCCCCAGAGGAGGTGACTGGGGAAGAAGCTGTTAGTCATTGGCCATAACATCACTGTCACAGAATTCTCAAGCTCTCAAGGGGCTAATGAAATGTGAGGTGCTAATAATTTCCAACAACCAATTAGACAATTAGAAGATTTTTACACTACCAATTAATAGCACAGGCATTATGTGTATCTCACCTCTTCATCCTTATCAGGAGTTTTTATTTTCACTTCATATTTTATAGACCCATTTACAGAAGGGGAAATCACACTGTTTTTCCAGGACAGGACAACATTTCCAGAGTTCGTAACTAGGACCTTGAAATCTTCTGGGGCTTTGATTTGATCTGTAAATAAGAAAAAAAAATACCATCTCATTCACTTATTGAGGCAACAACCAGATCATCGCTGACTGTACAAAACACAATGAATTAAAGGACAACTGTGGAAAAATCCTTACCCAGGTGAACATAGTTGCCGAGTCATCCCACATCCCTTTTAAATTAAGCTATGTGTGTTTTTTTACTTCTTTGTCAAAAAGAGAAAAGTTTGCTCTACATAAAGATGGCCTAGGCTATAAGAAGATTGACAACACCCCGAAACAGCATCACAGTGGCCAAGTCCATACAGTGGTTTAACAGGACAGGTTCCACTCTGGCCATGGATTACCAAAGAAGTTGAGTGCATGTTCCATACACTACACAGTGCATCAAATTGATCTGCATGTCTGTGGTCCCAGAAGGATTCAGGTCCTGTGGTCTGATAAGATAAATGTATGTTGGTTCACATTGTGTCATGTGTGGTGGCACCCAGATGAGGAGTACAAAGACAAGTGTGTCTTGCGTACAGTCAAGCATGGTGGTGGTTTGGGGCTGCATGAGTACTGCCGGCACTGGGGAGCTACAGTTCATTGAGGAAACCATAAATGGCAGCATGTACTGTGACATACTGAAGCAGAGTAATCCCCTAACTTGGGAAACTGGGCCATATGGCAGTATTCCAACAAGATAACAACCCCAAATATAACTCCAAGACAACCACTGCCTTGCTAAAGAAACGGAGGGTAAAGGTGCTGGACTGGCCAAACAGGTCTCCAGACCTAAAGCCTATTGAGCATCTGTGGTGCATCCTCAAGGTGGAGGAGCGCAAGGTCTCTAACACCCACCAGCTCCGTGATGTCACCATGGAAGAATGGAAGGGGATTTACTTGTTCCATAAATTGCTGCTGTCTATCTCACAGGAGTCTTAGCAATATATATTTTGTTTCCTTTGCCAAGATGTTGACATTACAATCTTCAAAGATATGTTCTTTTTCCTTAAGATGCAGGTGCATGGCTGAGTTGAGGATGTTGGCTCTTCTGTGCTGGGCCATACGTTGGTGCAGTTGCTGTTTGGTCTCCCCCACATACAAATCAGAGCATACTTAACTGCATTGCACTGCACTGCGTATATGATGATTTTCTTCTTGTGTTTCGGTATTTGGTTGTTTAGATGCACCAGTTGCTTCCTCAGTGTGTTGCTGGGTTTAAAGGGTATCTCCACCCACCAAACTTAAATTTTCCATAGTGTAGGGTACACCAGCCCACCTCCAACTGCTGTGTTTGCTGTGTTAGTTTTGTAAATCAAGCCCCAGAAACAGACTTACCATGCTTTGTTCCCTCTGCTCTTTGCTCCCTGGTTGTCAGAAGTTGCAAACAGGATCCAGACCGGCTGAGTTTCTCGTCTCTATGCAGAGAGCCGAGGGAACAAAGTCGGGTATGTCGGTTTCCGAGGCTTGTTTTAAAAACTTAACATGGCGGTTGTGGGTGGCCTGGGGTACACTACACTACAGAAAAACCTTTATTGGTAAGGGATGAGGCAGCCATGAAGGAATCTGAAGGATGAGAGGAAGGGAGAGCTCCCCTGCGCATGCCAAAGTCCTCAGGGACTTCTCTGAGATGTTTCAAACATCTGGTGGGCACAGGTTGGAAATCCCCGATATAGAGAAACAAATACATAGATGTCAAGGTCGAAGACAAATGTCCCTCAAGTTTGAAAAAGTAAAGGGAAATGTATCTCTTGCATTGACTCCAACTCAATTAAATCACATACAGGAATAGTCTTTCAATAAAAATCAACAAAAACATCTTTGGCCATCTATGTTTTTTCATGATTTAAAAAAATAGCAGATTTGTTGATAATTTATATTTCTATTTTGTTTTAGTTAAGGATGCTAATATAGTAAATTAAATTATACTTCATTGCACTTACCTTGCAGCTTAAAGGGCATACCCACCTTGGACAGGTCACTTGTCAGTTACCAGCCCCCAATTTCAACCGATATATTCATCAAATTATTAGACGTATTACTAACCAGATTTTAAAGGATAATTATTTCTCCCATTCTGGCAGAGGTCCCCAGCTCCTCCCACTATGCTGTCAATCAAGGCTGTGACTGATGACATCACAGACAATGGCTGAATAGTTACAGAAAGGGAGAGAATGGGGGCAATACTTATAATTTATTATCTGGTTAGAAATACATGCAATAAAGTGCTAAACATAGCAGTTGTGTAAATAAATGACAAGTGACTATTTTTTTTTTTGGTTTTAAGGGTAGACATGCTCCTTTAACTTGCAATACCACTGATTGCCAAAGTTCTTGGGGTAACGGTAGGCTACGGTTGTGTAAATTAGTATACTTCTATCTGCTATCTATTTGCAGCAACCAAAACTAAAAACATCTGATTGGTTGCTGCAAAATAGCACGGGAAAGCCTTTGCACTTCTTATTGCATTCACCTCTTTGTCTCTGCACATTTCTCTAAATGCAGGTACATTTACAGTATTTACATCTCTAAAGCCAGTAATCCAGTTCCAATACAGATGATATCTACTAATACTGGAAACAGAGGACAACAGAAAGTACATCTGATTATCCTGGTATTGATCGAGGGTTCAGATTTGTCTACTATGGCCCAAGTCTTCCTGTGTCACATTGATTTACAATACTGATAAGCTAAACCTATAAAGATCTGAGACCAATTGATCAAAGTGAAATACCAAGTACATGGTATCATTTACAGTAACATACACAATAGCAATTTTAGTTTACTAAACAAATGGACAAAAACAGCAATAAATGAATGGCTTAGTGTGAGTGTGGATTAATGTTTTTCCCAGGTAAATAATAATTTACCTTTCTAAACCACAGAAAGCAGATCAATATTAATAAATACCAGTATATTAGGTCGGACATTATTTTACGTATATAAGCAACAGAAAGAATTGGTCTGCCATTGATTCCACTTACAAAAAGGCTACAAGGCACTGAATATGTTCATGGTGCTTTACAGTAATCCCCATTACAATTAAACCCAGAATGCACCCATAATGCATAGCATGCTACCGAGGTGCCAGAAAAAAATGGCCCCTGTATAAAGTTCCTGCTGGCAGCAAGGCCTGCATCATGGACCATTATCTTTCCTAATTAAAAGTTAAGACCAAAAAAATCAGTTTTTTGAATAGCATCAGTTTTACGCATCGCATGGACACCGCCGGGATTACATGTCCCACTACCTGTGCTGTACTCCCCTGCAATTTGACAAAGCATGCGATCACCATTTGTGCATTGTCTTTAACTAATAAAAAGGAAGCGCATGCACTAGCATTACAATTTGCGGTGGGGACTATGCACTATGTAATGACATTTGGTGCACAGAAACGAACATTTCTGTACAGGCTTCTATCTACGCTTTAATGTTACAAACAAACCCAAACAACTCCCGATACGTTGTCTCTACATTGTCACTATACACTATAGCTAGAAAGTTACACCTGGTAAACGACATATTAAATTGTTTCTGACTGAGGCCTACAGAGTTAGTTTGACCACATAGGACATTCTGACTGGCTGCTCATGCCACATATACGTTTACGCACCCTGCCCAAGGCTGTTCCTATAGTTTTGTAAGCCCAGATGGCAATTTAAGCAAGCCTCAGCAATTAAGTAATTTAAGCAGCTGTAACTCACATTGGTCAAGGTTAACGTGAAACTCACCACTTCCAATGAGATGAATGCAGAAAAACATCAACAAACTGCACATTATTCCAGCCATGGCCTGTAAAAAAAACATTCTTGTTTTAACTGTTCATTTTAACTGTTCAAAGTTCATGAAGATCACAAATGAAATAACTATTACCTAGTCTATCAGAACTGCTTATTTTTTGTAAGCTTAACAGCGGTTCTTTATACGGCTCTGAGGGGGGGGGAAGACTTTGATTAAAAGATATATTTCTATACAAACAAAATACTACTGATTTACAACCGTCCCGCCAGCTGCACCAATGAAATGGTCCTTATTTGGAGCTCTGCTGCACTACAAAGCAAAATGGAATCAATTGATTTATATGTAGAATACCTATGGATGTGTAACATAGCCTGCAACGGCACAGGGGGGGGGTAAGAGGGCCCGTGATACCGTATCGTAGGCTCTGCGATCAGCTATTTTTTAATAGCTGATCATGTGTATGCAGTAAAGATACATGCAATCAGCTTGTTTTGCAGGCCCAATTTGGTACCGGACTTTTAAACAGCTGATCATCATATCTTTACTGCATACACGCCACCAGCCCTCCCCCCTGTGGGGAGGGGTGTGTGCCATGAAGCACACACACATATTATATTTTGGACACATTTCTGCCTAAAACATTTGGGGGCCGATTTACCCAGACTAGCTGGGCAATTATATGGAGTGAATGTCGCGCTAACCGGTTCGCAAACTCCATATTAGCGTCAGATGCGCGGGTTATGCAAAAATCACCCTATATAACAAAACAGTCCCTAACATCACAGGGCTGTATGCAAAGCAAAGGGAAATGTGTAAATCTGTATTTTATTCACGTGTGTTGCTGGGTATATTAAAATGGTAATAGATTTTTTTTACAAAAAATGTGGAAATATTTTGTATTGTAGGTAGTGCCTTAATAGGGTCTATTTCTCCCTTTCTTTTAAAGGTAGATTGTGTTTAAATTTATGGTACCCAGTTTCTCACCCCCTGACTACTAGTAGTTCCTATTTTCCACACTAATTAATGTGGTGGAGCACTACACCATTTAGATATATATACGGAAAATCACCAAAGCATCCGACACGCGTGATTTAATATATTTAATAGCTGGTGTTAAAATCCTGCAGTGGGTAAATCCCTTACTGGGATTTACCCACATTCGCAAACACAATATTGAAATCGCGAAAAGAGCATTTACCCAGAGCGATAGCGGCTCTGGGTAAATGAGCCTGACAATGTTTTATTAAATAACATACTGTTGTATTCAGTTAGATCAACTGGACTTGAAGTTTAGTTCTTGAAGACGTTTCGCTAGTCATCCGACTGGCTTTCTCAATTCAGAATGACTTGTACAAGAATCTGTGGCAATTATGTACCCTGGAAAATCCCAATTAGCATATCACAGCCAAGTGTTAATGGTGTGATTGGATAGTGGCTAAGAGGTGTTATAGGAAATGCCCAGAGTAAGGTGTCAAAACAGCATTGTACATGGCAGACAATAAAGCTAATATCTGATTGGTTGGGGCAAAATTAGCACCATTTTAAACGATAAGAACTTTTATTGAATAACCCTTAAGGTTCCTATACTTTCAATGGGGAGGTGCAGTGGCGAGAATCCTTATTAGAGTCACTCAGGTGCATCACTGAGTGACTGTAATAAGAATTCTTGCCACTGCACCTCCCCACCTCTCCCCCCCTCCATACTCCATACAAGAGAATTTGATTTCCAGGATATAAAGGGTGAAGATTCGATTTTGTATTTAAATGTACTGACCAGGTTACACTCGGATCTCTCCTGTCCGGTTGGTTCCTGTCACTGATTGAACTGCACGGAAGATAAGCAGTGTGTCCCATTCCAATGAGTCATAAATGACCCTGCTGGCGGCTGGACACTGCAGCTTATCCGTGAGTGTAACCTGGCCAGTACATTTAAATACAAAACAGCATCTTAACCCTTTATATCCCGGAAATCAAATTCTCTTGTATGGAGTATGGGGGGGAGTAGATACAGGGAGGGAGGGACAGGCGGGTAGAAACGGGGGGCAGGGAGATGGGGGTAGATAGGGGGGGTAGATACAGAGTGGGGGTAGATACAGGAAGGGGGTGACAGGGGGTAGATACAGGAAGGGGGTGACATGGGGGGTAGATAAGTAAGTGTGCCGTTGGTTGTTTGTGTGCTGCCTGTGCTGTTTTTTTTTCTTCTAGGTATTATGTGCCTTATGTATTTATATGGAATAATACGCTATCTACAGTGTAATATACGGACATTACACCTCGGAGTTCCCTGACATGTATAAAAGCTATATGGTCAGGGAACTCCTCAGTGGCGTAATCTCCTTATCTTACACTGTAGGTAGCGTATTATCGGATACATAGCCCACCCCTGCCATGAATGGTCCAACTTTGATTTTGGCGCACTACTACTAGAGATGTACATTATTATTTGCTTGTGAAGGTTCTCATTCATCCAGGTCATGGTATATCTGTTGTATTCAATTAGATCAACTGGACTTGAAATGTAGTTCTTGAAGACGTTTCGCTAGTCATCCGACTGGTTTTCTCAATTCAGAATGACTTGTACAAGAATCTGTGGCAATTATGTACCCTGGAAAATCCCAATTAGCATATCACAGCCAGGTGTTAAGGGTGTGATTAGATAGTGGCTAAGAGGTGTTATAGGAACGCCCAGGTAAGGTGTTAAAACAGCATTGTACATGGCAGACAGTTGGGCCTTTGTCAAAAGAAGTAGAAGGAAAGAAAAGAACACGAATACCAACAGTGAAGGGGAAAAGCAAGACAGGAGGAAGAACATGGTCATCCCATATATAGCAGGGGTCTCCGAGAAATTAAGAAGAATTTTCAAAAAACATCGTGTTGGTGTCGAAACCCCCCCACCTCTATTTAGGCTTGGTTTCTTTATTTTCACATAAATGGCCTCCTTAACACCTCTCTTGAACCAGTCACGTTCCTTCGCCAGTATGTTAACATTACAATCTTCAAAGGTATGTCCTATTCCTTAAGATGCAGATACACGGCTGAGTCCTGACCCGAGGAATGGCTCTTTGTGCTGGGCCATATGTTGATGCAGTTGCTGTTTGGTCTCCCCACATACAAATCAGAGCATTCTTCACTGCATGCACTGCATATATGATGTCGCTTTTCTGTGTTTTGGTATTGGGTCTTTCGGATGTACCAATTGCTGCTCAGTGTGTTGTTCGGTTTAAAGCAGACAGGGATACGATGTTTTTTGAAAATTCTTCTTAATTTCTCGGAGACCCCTGTACATATGGGATGACCATGTTCTTCCTCCTGTCTTGCTTTTCCCTTCACTGTGGTATTCGTGTTCTTTTTTCCTTCTACTTCTTTTGACAAAGGCCCAACTGTCTGCCAGTACAATGCTGTTTTAACACCTTACTCTGGGCGTTCCTATAACACCTCTTAGCCACTATCTAATCACACCCTTAACACCTGGCTGTGATATGCTAATTGGGATTTTCCAGGGTACATAATTGCCACAGATTCTTGTACAAGTCATTCTGAATTGAGAAAAACCAGTCGGATGACTAGCGAAACGTCTTCAAGACTACATTCAAGTCCAGTTGATCTAATTGAATACAACAGATATACCAACCTGGATGAATGAGAACCTTCACAAGACATAATAATGTACATCTCTAGTAGTGTGCGCCAAAATCAAAGTTGGACCATTCATGGCAGGGGTGGGCTATGTATCCGATAATACGCTACCTACAGTGTAAGATAAGGAGATTACGCCACTGAGGAGTTCCCTGACCATATAGCTTTTATACATGTCAGGGAACTCCGAGGTGTAGTCCGTATTTACACTGTAGATAGCGTATTATTCCATATAAATACAAAGGCACATAATACCTAAAGAAAAAAAAACAGCACAGGCAGCACACAAACAACCAACGGCACACTTATTATCTACCCCCCAGTCACCCCCTTCCTGTATCTACCCCCTGTCACCCCCTTCCTGTATCTACCCCCACTCTGTATCTACCCCCCCTATCTACCCCATCTCCCTGCCCCCGTTCTACCCGCCTGTCCCTCCCTCCTGTATCTAATCCCCCCCATACTCCATACAAGAGAATTTGATTTCCGGGATATAAAGGGTTAAGATGCTGTTTTGTATTTAAATGTACTGGCCAGGTTACACTCACGGATAAGCTGCAGTGTCCAGCCGCCAGCAGGGTCATTTATGACTCATTGGAATGGGACACGCTGCTTATCTTCGTGCAGTTCAATCAGTGACAGGAACCAACCGGACAGGAGAGATCCGAGTGTAACCTGGTCAGTACATTTAAATACAAATCGAATTTCACCCTTTATATCCTGGAAATCAAATAATTCTCTGTATGGAGTATGGAGGGGGGAGAGGTGGGGAGGTGCAGTGGCAAGAATTCTTATTACAGTCACTCAGTGATGCACCTGAGTGACTCTAATAAGGATTCTCGCCACTGCACCTCCCCATTGAAAGTATAGGAACCTTAAGGGTTATTCAATAAAAGTTCTTATTGTTTAAAATGGTGCTAATTTTGCCCCAACCAATCAGATATTAGCTTTCAAATGTTAAATAAGTTCTGATTGGTTGGGGCAAAATTAGCACCGTTTTAAACGATAAGAACTTTTAATGAATCTCCCTGAATATGTATTATAAGGATATAAGAAGTCACTAAGTAGTTACGTGACTATATAAAGGTACTACATGGCACAAGTATCTGGGTCTGGGACAGAGGGGGGCCTGGGTCTGGGGCAGAGGAGGGGCCCTGTGTCTGGAGAGGAGGGGCCCTGCGTCTGGGGCAGAGGAGGGGCCCTGTGTCTGGGCGCAGAGGAGGGACCCTGGGTCTGGGACAGAGAGGGGGGGCACTGGGTCTGGGACAGACAGAGGGGGGGCCCTGGGTCTGGGACAGAGGGGGCCCTGGGTCTGGGGCAGAGGAGGGGCCCGGGTCAGAGGAGGGGCCTGGGTCTGGGGCAGAGGAGGGGCCCGGGTTGGGACAGTGGGGACCCTGGGTCTGGGACAGATGGGGGACCCTGGTCTGGACAGATGGGGGACCTGGGTCTGGAAGATGGGGGACCTGGGTCTGGGACAGAGGAAGGGGACTCGGGGCCTGGGACAGAGTGGGGGACCCTGGGTCTGGGACAGAGAGGGGAGGCACTGGGTCTGGGACAGAGGGGGGGCCCTGGGTCTGGGACAGAGGGGGGACCCTGGGTATGGGACACTAAGAGGGAACTGTGGCCTTGGGACATGGAGGATGGAGGCACTCTGGGCTTCTAGCGCCTGATATGTAACAGGCTTAATGTCTAGTGACTGTATAACCTGTAAAGCCCCGACAGTCAGAACACTCGCTCCAAACATTGGGTTCACAAGCAGTGAGAGCTCCAGACTACAGGCTAAAAACTGGCAAATGAACATTAAAGGGCAGTCCACCCCCTAAAACATAATCCCCCCACTACTGGCCCCATCATGTAGTGTAGTTTAAAGAGAACACTAAACCGATAAAACCAACTATTTTCCATTCGTTTCTATTATTCAAAGGGAGGTGAGAACGCTTATTCTCACCTCCCTGTGAATAATAGGACACTCAGGGGACCTGGAACTTACCTTCGCTCCGTCGCAGCCGCTTCTTCACTGAACAGCTGTTCTCTCCCGATCACGCGCCCTATCTTTTGTATTGGCGCGTGGTCGGGACAGGCGGCTGTTGTGAAGGAGCGGCTGCGAGCGGAGCGAAGGTAAGTTCAAGGTCCCCCGAGCGTACTATTATTCACAGGGAGGTGAGAATAAGCGTTCTCACCTCCCTGTGAATAATAGAAACGAATGGAAAATAGTTGGTTTTCCAAAATATGGGAATATATTATGGTTTAGTGTCCCTTTAATCCTTACCTCACATCCCAGCTCCATCTGGTTCTCCTGTAGTCACCCCAAAGTCCCAAAAACTGCCCACCAGGAGGATAGCAGAGTCCATATAGGACTCTGCCTCCTCATGGCCTCCGGGAGAAGTTTGGCATGCGTACTGCAGCCCTTCTCCCCCTCCCTCCCTCCCGATTAGGATTCCCTCCCCCTAGTGTAAATCCCTTTACATATGTCATTCCCCCTGTCCCCCCAGCCCCAACCACTCTATTTATTAGAAAGTGCCCCAAACTTTACTTACCTCCCTCTTTCCTCCGCCGCAATGAACTCCGGCAGCAGCGTCCGTAATTGGCTGCCGCTCAGCCAATCACAGACATGATGCCGGTCCCGCCCCTCTGTTGCATTTTCTCGCAAGCAGAGGGCCTGGCAGCGCGGCGGAGGAAAGAGGGAAGGTTAGTAAAGTTTGGGGATTTTCTAATAAAATAAATAGAGCGGTTGGGGCTGGGGGGACAGGGGGAATGACATATAAAAAAAATAATTCAAGGGTGGACATACCCTTTAACAGAAACATTAAGAAATAGTGTGATTTATACACGACTAGATAAATGTGGGGTCCAATGATTTTCATATTTACTTGGTCCCCTCTCTAACTCTAGCACCCGCATCACATACAAACAGTGAAAGTTACTGTTCAACATATCTCCCATTTACATAAAACAAACAACCCATGAGATAAAAGGGTAATACCCCCGCCACAAGATAACGTGTGAGTCACTGCACATTTTCTGGGAAACTTCGTACACCAAGACAAACATCTATTTCAGGACAAAATCTGTATGTCCTGTCAATATAACACAACAGGGATGGGGTTGGTAAGATTTTAATAAATCACAGACTATTCCGTTCCCTGTAGATTTTATTTAAAATAATTTAATATAAAAATATGATCAACCAGGAAGTACACAATGGGGCATATTTACGGTATAAAGATTTGTTAAACTTTTCGCCTTCTTTAATGCAGCCTTTTTCGCTATTTATAAAGCAGTGATAACCAGTGGCGAAAGGTCATTACCGCTACATTTTGCTTTTCGCCATACATCACTGCGGTAACCGCTCAAGCATATTTATAAAATGGCGAAAATGTCTTTTTGTGTTAAGTTCAGCCACTCCAATTCTTCAAGTCTGATGTAGCGAAAACGCATAAGTGCCCATTTATTTACCCTTCCAATGGGTCCAGGAGGTGTCAGTTCTCAATACTAAGTACCCAGGGGGGTGTTAGACTATTTTCCAGCATTTACTGTAATACGGTCTGAGATTTCGCTTTTTTAAGATTTTTTTTTTTAAGGTTCTGATTTTTTTATTTACCAATAAAGTTAAATTGGGTCTTGAGGGACATATTTATAAAGCATTATTTTTGATTTTTTTCCCCACCAGACTTTACCACAATTTTTAAACTTTCAACTTTTTTTCATCAAAAGCAAAAAATGATGTAGCAAAAAGTAGCACTAATAATGCTGAAATAGCTCAGCACATATGATGGTAAATGGTAATATCCCTGGTGGATTTTCAAAGTAGTATTAAATTGGTTAATACACACTGAACACCTATCGTTCTATTAAAATAGCCTAAACAGTTGGTGTTTTTATCAGCCAAAGATATAATAAATAGTGTAAAACTCAAAAGGCGAATTTCTCTATTTTATTAATAAGGACGTTTTTTAGTATTGCTTATTTTTAGCAAACTGCAGCTACTTACCAAACCAGATCCATTAATATTGGAACACACCATAGTGCTGTGTAAGAAATGTCATTTAATGGAACATTCCAGTAAGTAATGATGTTTGGCGAAAATTTGGTAAAACTGCAAAAACTGCAACAAAAGGGAGAAAAGGGGCAAAAGCGAAAATTCACCTATTATAAATGGCTTTAAAGAGTGATGACAAAAATAGCTCTGAAATCACACAATTACAGCAAATTCTCTTTTCGCAGTGATACCACACTTAACGCAATGAATAAGACGAAAATACCGTCAAACATCGCCTCAGCGATACTTTTCCGCAAAGGCGAAAGCGAAAATGAGCGGGTTTATAAATAAGGCGGAAAATATCGCTATTTGTCATGCAATGTAATGCAATAGCGAAATGAAGAACATAGCGATAGTTATAAATACCCCCCAATGACCTAATATATAATCTCTAACTGTTATCTTAGGCACATGTGGCTCTCTGGCTTCTCTAGTAGGATGCTTCAGTAGCCCAATGCAATGTTCTGCAAGACCAAAAAAGCTCAATGAACCAGACATGTCACTTATGAATAGTTTGGTGTGCAAAAAACAGGAAGATGAGAAATACTATAAGTGGAGGTGTGTATTAGCTGCTTTACCCATGGAAGAACTCAAGGCCAGGGGTCCTTACCAATGTGTGTACAGCTAATAGCGATTTAATTCAATCAAAAAATCCTGCTCCAAACCCTGCTTTCTGTCCAGACCTAATGTAAAGACATGTAGGGTTATTCAATAAAAGTTCTTATCGTTAAAATTGTTGTTAATTTTGCCTCAGCCAATCAGATGTTAGCTTTCAAATGTTAAATAAGATTGATTGGTTGGGGCAAAATTAGCACAATTTTTACCGATAAGAACTTTAATTGAATAACCCTGATGGTTCCTACATAGCAAGTGCTATGACAAACTATACAAGAGAGAGGCTTTTCTATTCAATAATAAGGGATGAGGATACAGCATTTTAGTTGGGGGATTAACCCTGACCTTGGGGGCTATTTGGGATGCGAGGGCAAGACTTGTGTGTTCAATATTCAGTGCATGTGTGTGCCTTGTGTGGTGTGTGTATGTCAGTATATCAGTACGTGTGAGTGTGTGTGTCCGTATAGTGCGTCTGTAAGTGCATGTGTGTCGTGTGTGTGTGTGTGTCAATATATCAGTGCAACTTCTCTTAATAAAACAGGGCCCCTCACTCCTTTATCAACAGTATTTCACCCACTGACCAACAATTTACGAGTGACCAACAGCAACCCTATAATAGTGCAAGAAGTGAAAGAACAGTAATTGTTAGCGTTAATTTTTTGGATTCCGTCAGTAACAGCCTGGAATCTTGGAGGTGGATCTCCATGCAAAAAGATATTAAAGCGTATTTATATATCACACATTTTACACATTATAAATACAGTATCATAAAGAATACATCAAATGATTAGCTCATTCTTATTGGGTTATTCATAGATTGTATCCTACTGTAAATGATTAGAAGTCCCATAACCATATAAAACTACAAGGCCAAGACAGTTATACAGGCCCTGAAAATAATAATTGCTTCAACATGCCATTTATCAGTGATAATGTATCCCCTACTGTACATTATAAGGATGATAGAAGTTTGTTACCATATAAATGTGCATAGACACGTTAATCACACGGGTCAGAATACTCTCTGATCACTTATAATACCACTTACATATAAAAAGGGATATTGGACCCCCTACTGTAAATTTTAATAGAGGTCTAAGAAGATTTCTTTGATCATATAATAGTACAAGGCCATAGGCTGGGTTATACAGATCAGGAACTCGTGAGTACACTTGTGTATTATAAGGGATAATGTATCTCCTACTGTAGATACACAATATATTAGATGTCACTGAAGAGTGACAATATATTAAAACTATATAAGTTCAAGGCTGTAGAGTGAATTATACGACCAGGGTACTAGTATAACACTCATGTGTTATAAGGATATACAGTTTTTATCATTTTCTACAAGACATGTTGACATATACAGTATTACTATTCCCAAAATCCTCATTTAACCTTATTGGGTTTGTTTCATTTAAATATTTAGAAATTACTTAGTTGCACAACCCCAATATATCCTATTGTAATCTTTACATTGGGTGATTTGGGTAGAATTTTCTCTGGGTAAAATCACTTAATCTGCCTTTACACTTTGCACCAATAAAGCATCAGTTTTCTATCCCACTGGTTGTTACATACCACCCACAAATGGAAATACACGAAAAATCGCCAAGAACTCCAACCCATTTTACAAAAGGACAACAGATTACTAGAAATATTCCAGACCCCCCTCTCTTAGCTTACCGACAACCACCCAACTTAAAACAAATGCTTGTAAAAAGTTCCCTAACAGGCCCCACACAAAATGGAACATCTCCCTGTTTGCAGAAAAAGTGTGAAACCTGCAAGTACATCCACACTGGAGACACGATACCATACCAGGAACCAACATAGGTTTGAAAAAAAGGGAACCTTCTCTGCAAATCATCCCTGTGGTATACCTGATTTTATGTCCTAGGTGCCCCTCAGGACTTTATGTAGGAGAGACTGGACAGACCCTGGGCAAAGGATGAAACTTCATCGATTCACAATTAATAACAATAAACGAGATGTCCCTGTGGGTGCCCATTTCTGCAGCCAAGGACACAGCCTGAAAGACCTAAAAGTCACAGTGCTTATGGGAAATTTCAGATCCCAAAAGGAAAGGTTAGAATGGGAATGTAACTTACAAAAATTTGGGACTCTGGACTCAACAAAGATCTAAACTTTATGTGTCACTATGTTTCTAATCTTAATGTCATGTAGAGGTAATTAGACTAAATTCCTCTAAACCACCCAAACCCATAAATATCTCATTTATACCAACCCTCCATGGACACTAGAGGTGAAGTGTATCTAATTGTTTAATTAACCCCTGCTAATTCTTTTATTACTGCCTGCGATCTGAATGGTATATTATGTTTTATTTACGACAGCCATTGCCAATCAGGCATGGGTGCAAAAGTAACCTCATGTATGTCAGAAAGTCTTTGTTCTAGTAGTATAAAATAGAGTGATTTTTAAGATTCAGTTTGTATCATGCTGAGGAAGAAGCCTAGTGCTTCGAAAGCTTGCATTTTCAATCATTTTAGTTAGCCAATAAAAGGTATTACTTTATATTCAAGATGTCTTCACTTTTCTATAATAAAGCATAATATGAGATCTACAATAGGCCGCCCCTCTGCTTGCAAGGAAATGCAAGCAGAGGGGCGGGACCGGCAGTCGCGTCTGTGATTGGCTGAGCGGCAGCCAATCACAGACGCGGCTGCCGGCAGCTCACTTCACCGGAGGAAAGAGGAGAGGTAAGTAAGAGTTTGGGAGCTTTCTGAAGATACAAAATGCGGTTGGGGGTGGGAGACATGGGGGAATACTGCACTGAAGGGGTTTATGGTAGGGGGAGGGATAGTAGAACGGGAGGGGGAGGGAGGGGGAGGGAGGGGGGGAGAAGGGCTGCATACGCATGGCAAAAATCTACACTGAGGCCAGCTAGCAGGCAGTGTCCTATATGGACCTGCTAGCCTCCTGGTGGGCAGTTTTTGGGACTTTGGGGGGGGACTAAGGAGAACCCTATGGAGTTGGGATGTGAGGTAAGATTAAACTACACTACATGATGGGGCCAGTAGAGTTGGGGGGATTATAGTTTTGGGGGTGGACATGCCCTTTAATCAATCCAATGTGATCCATACAATATCTGTTGCAGTCTTACATCACTGTATAACAGAATCACTGTATGTCTATATGTATACACACAATCTACCGTACAGTGTTCTCCCCAGAATTTTTTCCCTCGGGTGGCATGAGAAAGTAGCCGGTGGGGTAGGACGGGGAAATTTGGTGGTAAGGAAATGTGCACTGCATCATGCTCATTATATAGGTCAGGGATGTCTAACTTCTGTCCCACTAGATGTTTGAAAACTATAACTCCCAGCATTCCAGGTGTGTATAATGCAGGGAGTGTAGTTCGTCAACATCTGCAGGTAACCCATGTAACATAGCAGCACAAGCACATGTGATACCCTTTGTGGCCTTGGGGATCTTGGAAAAGTAGTTACATGCTAAAATATTCTTGCAGGTGTAAAAAAAGGGGTCGGACTGAGCAGTTTTGGCGGGAGTTTTACTGACCTATTGGCACCTATTAAACTACTTCTAAATTCTTTTTAATCACAAGTGTTCTCTCAAGATTTTTTCAGCCGGTGGCATGAAAAAGTAGCGGGTGGCCGCCCGGCTAAAGACCCTAGGGAGAACACTGCCGTATATACATCCAGTGGGTTACACATCTACAGCAATATGAACCGTAACTAAACTATTTTCTGTCTGTCTAGTTGCAGATCGTATGTAGTATATACTGTTTTGCTGGATAGTGTCAGAGGAGATTGAGAAGTGATATACACAAATCAGTGAATGTCTGTATTTTGGCTATAACAAGCAGGATACTCCAACTGTCTAATTTAGCTGATCAAAAGGGGGTTTCGCGTCCTGTCCGGGGCAGGACCAGGGCATGGCTGTCTGGCTGGAGTGCGTGGTCTAAGGCAGAGCAGAAAATAAATTGTTCACACACTGCCCCAGGAGATTTGCAACCAGTAGCCCCCATGCTGCTCCTCATATTTTCTCTCTAGTCTCCCCATAGTTCTGCCCGCACCCTTCTCTCATCGCAGAACCATCTCCGTACAGACCCCCCACTGTACTGCTTCCTCTCACCTGAAACCTCTCTCTACGCCAAAGAAACCTCAATTAGCGGTTTATATCTAACCTTACATCCTACTTATCTGGTAACCAACACAGTATAGATTGTTGTATTTGCACTGCATACGTCTCACTCCAGCATTTGTACCATTCCATTGTATCTGTATGTTACTCTCCTGACTAGATTGTAAGCTCTAAGGAGCAGGGACCTCCTTACTCTTGTGCGCAGACTCTAGCACTTATATTTACAGGTACATAATTTATATATTATGTACTGAACTATCTATGTTTTTGTTCACCTTGTATGACTTATTGTATTTGTTACTGTACAGCACAGCGTCCCAAGTGCCGCTTTATAAAATAAACTAATAACTGTCACTGCAAGCCAGTATCTTTTGGTATGACAGTTGGTGGTATACCTGTATAACCTGCTGAAGCCAGTTATTAATTTGACACTTCTATATATAAATTTGACATGGTTGGCGTGTATATTTCCACAAAAATAACACCCTAAAGACAACAAGGACTTTATCAAGAAATTAACTTCAAGGACAGAATCCTATGGTAAATGGTGCACGTGTCTTCAATTTCATACTCTTTTTTATATAACATATATAACATTTTTAGATAAACCCAACAATCTAAGTGAGAAGTTTTACAAACGAATAAGACGTTGCACAACGAGATGATTAATTTAGGGAAGGAAAATCTTCAGTTTGCAATAGTTCCGCACAAACAGGTTTAGCAATGTTGTTAAGTTAGTAGTGCTCTCTGTTATCAGGAGTCGCTATCAAGCAATGCAGATATAAAGTCAGTGTGTGTGGCAAAAGGAAGTAACAATTAAAGGAAGTAGGTTCCATATATGTTTAATGAAATGTCCTATTCAAACATCAAGCACAAAGCCTGTGTTAAACACAAGAGCAATAGTACACCTTAAGCGGGTACACACTATACAATTACTAGTTCCAGCCAACAGTTTGCCTCTAGCAAGCGATCAGCTGTGACCAATACATGTCAGTCAAGAGAGAAAGTAGCCACAGGCAACAGTTACATGCGTCCCCTATGGACCAGCCGTAATTTATTGCAGTGTCATGGGCATCGGGAATGGGCGTTTTCATGCCGATCAACCGACCAATATACGTGGAAATATCGGTCAGTCCCCTGAATGCCCTATAATATTCTGTTTGTGTGTACCCAGCCTAAGGTATTGCATCCACAATTAAAGAATTAAAGGAAATATAACCGAAGGAAGTGAAACAATAGATATAAAATCAAATCAATATAAATTAGGGATCACCAGATGATACAAAAAGTGGAACTTTACATGTGTAACTGCAAATTCACAGCAGCCAGAGACACCTTAAATGGTCACTATACCCACTCAAACAACTTTACATTATCTAAAACTACAATGTGAGAGAAGTAAATGGATGTACTTGCATATTCATCTGTGCTTGCTTTGTCATTAAATATTGTTTAGTGAGTGCCCCATTGCCCCCACATCCCTTACTCACTGCCTCCTTGTAGTGTTGCGACACTTATAAGTTCTTCACAACCTCACCATAGACACTGCTTGCTTACACTATCTCCTCCCCTGCCTTCTTTTCTCTGTTGATTCTGATAATTGGTGTAGAAAGTTCCTGTCAGGCAGCTAAAGATCCTAGTAAGAGGTCACATATTACAATCTCTACTCCTGGAGTGACAGGTCTTTCCCTGTAAAGCTTTGATTAATATGATGATTTCTCAGGATCTACAGCTCAGATTAAAATCCGAGAAAAAGTTTTGAAGTAGTGGGATCTTACTGAATCTATATAATTCAGTAAGTATAATTTTTGCAAATTAAATTTTTAAATTATCGATACCCTGAAGCGTGTTTAACGGATATGAGAGTTTTTTCATAGTCCTTGTATTGAGGGCACTTTTATAGACACCATATTTACTTAAAACATAATGGATAGTGTATTAAATAAAGTTTAGGAATTACAAGTAATGGTGGTCATAAATGCAAATATACTACACACAAACATTGGTACACCCATATTGTACGATTGGTAAAACGACTCCAAGCCAGTAAAATTCCCCAAGTGTAGATAAAGAAGGTTATTAGGTTACTCAATATCTTCTAGCTCTTCTGGGTAGAGCCGTCAGTCATGGCGTGACCGATGATGTTACTGCCAATAACTGCAGAGTCTACGCAGCATCTCTTCCTCTGGGATGTACGAAGCTAAAGGAGCACAACTAACAGGGGAGGGGAAGTTTAACCTTATAGTTCCCCTTTAATGTGGGTGGAAGTGGGTGGCACTACTCCAAGGATTTCTCTCTGGATGTGCTCCTTACTATGAGAATGACATACTCCCTTAAAAACGGTGTAAACTACTACACAGCCCTGATAGTATGTGATACAGCATTAGACAGCTTTAATACAGACACTTTGAATTTAATATGTTGATAAACTCTATAGTTTCTGAACCAGATATAAAGAGAAAAAAAAAATACATAGTAAATAAATGTACACGTTTAACGTACACAAGGCATTTTGATACCTTGGTGTTACTGGCCCTTTAAATGAAAGTTAGGCTGGGAATCCCCAGGACTGGGAATAGTTTTCCTGTCTCCAGAAGCAAAGGATGATAGAAATGAGGGAACAGAGCGGAGGAGACGTTCTATTATGTGTCTGATGAAACATACCTGTCCTTGGAATCCTTCAACAGCAAAAGAACCGATGGGACAAAATTCAACTCCATGTGATCCAGCTGCGAGCAAAATGTTTGTGGGGAATTCCAAAGCCAGTACAATTTGTATACCCAGACTGAGTTACCATGGGATCGCCAGCAGATGGCAGTGCAAAGCAATTTTTTTTTCCGTCAAAAGGAAAGAGAAATATGTGAAAAATGCATGTAGTTTCTGGGAAAAAAACCCAAACAGAAATGAAGTCAAATCATTTGCATCCTAGAGATCAGGGATTGCCTCTAACATACAGGGCATGTATACACCAATAAAAAAAAAACTGGCAAAGTTCAAACCTGATGGAGCCTTAATTCATTTTATTAATGGGCCTATGTAAAAAAAAAAAAAAAAAAGTATTTGCCCTCTAAACATAATACATGGTTGTGCCACCCTTGGCAGCAACACCGCAATCAAGCGTTGCGATAACTGAGTCGTTCACATAAGAAGACGGAGGGAATCGCAGAATTCTTTTAATTCAGCCATACTAGGGGGGGTTTCAAATATGAATTGGCTTTATATGTCCATGACACAGCATCTCAATTGGATTCAAGCCGAACCTAGCCAACTTCAAAACCTGATTAGGAGAAAATGGAAAACTGTCCATAATTTGTGGTGCTACTCTTGCCATGTTCCAGTACCATACAAAATGTCAAAAAATTGAGTTTATGGCCCTTTTAATAAAAGATTTCTATATGTTATCATATCAAAAGATTTCAAAACGCCTATGGCAAGATTGATTTCTGGCCCAAAAACCCTCAAACAATATTCTGTAATATGAAAATAATGGGTGTCTTGAAATATCTATACACCTTTTCATTTATATTGGTCACAGTGCAGGTGAATGTCTGGTGAATTTGTGGGATTCCAATGCTGTTCACCACTCAAATGAAAATTTTATGTACAGCTAAATCACCCACTAAAATCCAAACTACACAGAAAGCGGACAGTGAGAGCTAATCTGTAATGCAGCAAAATGATGCTCCCCCTGCCCTCTGCCTCTCACAGGGTTTCGCTAGGGTAATAGCATTCAGTTATTGGCTGTAAGCATTTACATCCATGGCTGAAAGT
The DNA here is from genome assembly GCA_019447015.1 of Hymenochirus boettgeri. Taxonomy (NCBI): domain Eukaryota; kingdom Metazoa; phylum Chordata; class Amphibia; order Anura; family Pipidae; genus Hymenochirus; species Hymenochirus boettgeri. The sequence continues at coordinate 235,785,936 of CM033472.1, forward strand.
TCTAACTTTAAAAATCAGAAAAAGAGAGGTATAGAATACGGTATATACTCGAGTATAAACCGAGTTTTTCAGGCTGTAAAATCAGCCTGAAAACTTGGACCGGTTTTACTCGAGTCACTAAGTGCCATTGAAGATCAGGTCCTCTCCATTCCGGCAGCAGCGTCCTCTCCATTCCGGCAGCGCACGATCATTCCATGTACTGGCGCGCCGGCCGACGTCACTGCCCGGGTGCCAATTAGTGACGTCAGCCGGCGCGCCAGGTAGGGTTAAAAAAAAAAAAAAAAAAAAGGGAATAGGTTGGACTTGATGGACGAATGTCTTTATTCAACCTTAATTACTATGTTACTATGTTACTATGTTACATGGAATGATCGTGCGGCTGCCGGAATGGAGAGGTGCTGCTGCCGAATGGAGAGGACGCTGCTGCCGGAATGGAGAGGACCTTACTTCAATGCCAGCACACAGTCCCAGGAAGCCCTTGGATTTAGGAGAGCCCACAGCTCCTGGATGAAGGAGAGCCCACAGGTACAAACTGAACTGGGTGGGAGGGTGAGGGTGGCATCAAGATGTTTGGAAAACTACAACTCCAGCTAATAAAGCATGCTGGGAGTTGTAGTTTCCAAACACCTTGAATGCCACCCTCACTTGGCATTCAAGATGTTTGGAAACTACAACTCCAGCTATAAAGCATGCTGGGGTTGTGTTTCCAAAACATCTTGAATGCCAAGTGAGGGTGGCATTCAAGGTGTTTGGAAACTACAACTTCCAGCATGCTTTATGCTGGGAGTTGTAGTTTCCAAACATCTTGAATGCCAAGTTTCTACCCTCGGTTTATACTCGAGTCAACAACTTTTATTAGATTTTTTAGGTGAATTGGGTGAAATTGGGTACCTCGGTTTATACTCGGGTCGGTTTATACTCGAGTATATACAGTAAGTAACAGAATTTGGGGTGGCCAGGGAAGAACTGGACGCCTGGAGGATTTCCTATTGTATATGCAAGTTTAGAGGTAATGGAATACAGGCAGCATTTCAGGTTAGACTTACATCTCTCAGATTTCAAACTATTGCAGTTTTTTTAAATATATTCCACACCCTTGTCCATATAGGACTCTGCCTCTTGTCTCCTCCGGGAGAAGTTTGGCATGCGCACTGCAGCCCTTCTCCCCCTCCCTTCCCTCCTCTATCCTCCCGATTTTAGATTCCTCCCCCTAGCCTAAAAACCTTTTTCATAGAATAGTCTCCTGTTCCCCCAGCCCAACAGCTATAGTTTTAACATCAGAAAGTGCCCCAAACATTACTTACCTTCCCTCTTTCCTCCGCCATGCTGAACTCCCGGCAGCCGCGGTCCGTAATTGGCTGCCCCTTAACCAATCACAGACGCGACTGCCGGTCTCGCCCCTCTGCCTGCATTTTCGCGCAAGCAGGGGGGCTGGCAGTGCGGCGGAGGAAAGAGGGATGGTAAGAAATATTGGGGCACTTTCTGATATTAAAACTATAGTGGTTGGGGCTGGGGGAGCGGGAGACTATTATATGAAATTTTTTTAAGAAGGGTGGACATGCCCTTTAAAAGGGAACTGTGTACAAAAATACTTAGGTAAAGATAGGAATTGCTCTCCTGAGAATTTTGCAATTTATTTTCATTGATTATCAATGTCTACCCATCTAACCTTTCCAAGGCCAAGTAAATTTTCTAATCCTAATTTTAAACCACAGATTATACATGCATTTATTATAAATAAGCATCCACAATCCAAAAAAAATCAATGGATCTAAAGGTGCCGACCAATCCGCACCATTCAATCAGTTCTTCAGGAACTGCCTTCCAGGAGCTTCCTCAGCTGATTATACCATAGCAGGGGAAAGGTGTGCCATACATATATACAATTTAATTACCCGACCGAGCGCTCCGCAAAGTTCGACAGATCCTGCTGGAACCGCCTCTCCCATTCTTTATAGACCAACATGCGCTAGCAAATCATTATTTGCGATAGTATGTCGGTCATATAGAGAACGGGAGAGGCGGTTCCGGTAGGATCGGTCGAACATAGCGGAGAGCGTTCGGTTGGGTAAGTAAAATGTTATATATGTATGGCACCTTAAGGCTAGGTACATATGGAGGGGACTATTTGTCCCTACTGAGTGCTCGCTACGAGCGAGCGCTTGGTGGGACAAATGTCCATTGGTCACGGCAAATTCGTCCGCGGAAACATCGCCCGTGCGGTTCCCTATCGATCTGGATTTTCCGACACGTCCAATCCGGACAAACGGATGATCGAGGTCGGTCGCGGCCGGAGCCCCACACCAGGAGATATTTTCGGCCGACCAACCGAAAGTTCCGTGAATCGGTCAATCGGCCAAAAATATCTCTGGTGTGTACCCAGCCTTAAGCTAGGTACACACAGTACGATTTCTGAAAGATGACAGACAGGATCTGCAAGTCGTCTGCCCTCTTTCAAAGATCTGCATACACACAGTCCCGAGCGTTCTCCTATGAATATCACAGGGAGAACGCTAGGGACTGTGTGTTCCATCGGCCGCGCTAGACTCCTCTATAGGGAGTCTAACGCGGCCGATGGAAATTTTCGGCCTTTCCCGAACGAGCGTTCGGCCGACCCGATCGTTGGCGGCCACACGCTCGTTCGGGAAACGAAGACACACATAACGATTAAGCCCCGATACCGTCGGATCCGACGGTATCGGGCTTAATCGTTAATGTGTGTACCCAGCTTAAGACAGAAAACCTGTATAGAGTTAAATTATACATCTATTTATTGCACTTTCCTGATCTTTAACCGTGCATGGGTTACTGCCCCAATTCAAAGGAAAACGATGGCTTTCTACATGGTTCCTACACAAATAAACAAGTGTGTAAAGCCAGTAAAATATTTTACTTTATCGTGCAACTTCCTTGTCTGCCTTCCTTTTGTACAGAGGAAGGAAGTACCGGTGCTCATTAGAGAGTGTTCCTCTTCCTGGTTAATGCTCACTGGCACACCTGAACCAGTTAATCTCTGGAGTAGAGTAACACATGTTCTTTCTTTTCCCTGCTTAGGAATGCTCATTTAGCTTGACTCACCTTATCTGAATTTGTAACAATAAAATATTGCCGCACGTCTTAGGAAAGGGGAAATTGCTGCGGTACCAGTAATAATATTGTGAATTGTGTGACAGTTTCCTAGCACACCAGTAAAATAAATAGAGTGAAACAAATCATGTTGCCAAGGTATCCAAGAATCACAAAAGATAGCCAGGTTCTCCTTAAAGGGCATATCCACCCCCAAAACCAAAATTTGCCCTAGGTGCTGCCCCAATATGTAGTGTAAACAAAATCATTAAGAAGGGTATGAGCTGTTGTGTGTCACCTGGCCCCTTATTCTTCTTGTCCTCGTTGAGGATACTGGCATGAGCAGGGCACCCCTCCCTCCAGAGTAGCTGCTTCATCCCCTACCTAAAAAAATCTTTTTATGTACGTGAGCCCACCCCCAACTTTAAAATTTGTTTCTAAAACAGCAGCAGAAATGTACTATGATCCTATGTCCAATCGCAGACACAGCTGCAGTTCAGCCCGTTTGCAACTTCTGGCAAGCAGAGGGCCTGAGGAGACAGATCTCTACTGAGCACATGAATTGCACCAGGGGCTGATTTGGGATCCTGCATGTTATTAATTATAACTTTGGAAGTATTTATTTATGCACAGAGAATCCCTGGGCATTAAGAGCGAAAAAAATACCTCAAAACTCACCAGGGCGGAGGACCTAACCCTAGGTCTTTTTTCTTGGTTCTTACGTAGGGTCCACAAGTGCTGTCAGTGTCCATAGCTCTTTGTACCTTAGACCGGGACTGATTCCTGCAGTGCTCCTGCAGTGTGTGACTTCCAGTACAGGAAGTGGACACCGGCTCCAGCAGACAGATTTTGACAGCTTTTAACAGACCCTATAGTTAGAATTTAAGATCCTCACCCTGGGTACTATTAGGTAAATGTGGGGTAGGATGTTATATAGGTATAATTGTCCTTTAAGGTTAGTTTAAAGACAAAAACAGTTATTTATTCCTTGAAAGCGAATGCATTTGCACTGAACCTCCACTATGGACTTCTAACTCCTGGTTATGTTTTTTGGGGCGTTGAAGGCAAATTAAAATCAAAAACAATATTTCTGTCTGGCAAAATTCCAGATTTTTAAAATATATTCAATTTAAGGAACTAAATATAGTAAATAGCCATAAATCCTTTTTCCACGGAGAGCTGTTCTCCAACATAATTAGCTCTACACATAAAAGTGTTTAAAATAAGCTGCATTGCGTAAACCCTACAGACCAATAAAGAAAATATCATCAAGGTTATAGATAATGAAAATTTCAAATGCAATTATACTTACCAGTAACTGGGTGTCTAGTCTAAAAGAAAACAAGCTTACTAGGCTGATACCAATGTAGGCCAACTATTGAATTACACAGGCAATTGGTAGATATCATTAAAGGGTATCTAAATGGGATTGTTTATAATCATCCTTTACTGAAAACAATAATCTTCCAACTATCAATGTACCGGTTTTTGGTTGATTTGTCTTTAGACATCGAATCTGAAGCACCATACATTGTAGCTTGTCAATCAAGTGCCTTACTATCATAAACTCTTCTTACTGTGTGCAGTTTGGCTATGAACCTATAATATTATTGGAAAGCATGCAATAGGCATTACAAAAAATGTGAACACGTGTTCAATAACAGGTGAGAATACAGCACACATAGCACTGAATCAGAAACCCATATACTAGAATTCTGGTACACAAGGAAATCTTAAGACAACAGTTAAGGTTGTGTACCAATACCGAAAACGAGATTTCCTTCTTTTTTATCTAGAAGTGACTTTTAAGAGGAAGTGTCAAATATAATAAGAATACCAACCATCTAGTGACAAAATTTATCTTTTGAACTATAGGTTATTCATGTAAAACTCTGTGTGTTAATAAAAATCTTACCTACATCAATGCTTCTTATGGTTCTCCTGCAGTGCTTGTAAAAATCCAGAAAACCTAAGAGTAGAGCTATCTTCCTGCAAAAAGCTCTCTGCCTCTGTGTAGCCTCCGAGGTATTCTGGCGTGCGCAGGGGAACCCTCCCCTCCCCTCCCAGCATACCGATCCATCCATGGTGGCATCCACCTAGCGTTAATTCTTTTTTTGGTAGTGTAGTGCATCCCTGCCTACCCCCAACCCCATTGCTTCTCAGCCAATCCCAACACAGCTGCCGGTCCGGCCCCTGTTTGCAAGTTCCGGCAAGCAGGAAGCCGGATCAGAGCACCAGAGGATTGAGGGTCTGTAAGTATGTTCTAAATCTTTTAAACATTCTGACATGGCGGTTGGGGGTGGGCCAGGAGTGCAATACATTATATCAATTTTTTTTTAGGGTGGACCTGCCCTATAATGACAGACTTAACACAAAGGGCAATTTCACCTTTCAAAAAATTAAGAGTCTCCTCTACAGCTGATCAGGGCCCTCTTAGTCCCCCACCTTTGCAGGCCCGGTAGTTATGCCACTGGACCACAATGGACCTTCCCCTGCCATCTACCATTCATGTCTTGTGTGGTTAATGCAGTGGTGTTTTATTTTGTTACATATTATGGCAAAATGTTCCTTCATTTTATATAAAAAATAAAAGCAGAGTGGGGTTGTTTGGGAGGGTTGTAATTTCCCTTTAAGTCCTTTAAGAAAAGACCTGGGTGCATTATAACATCTGGAGTTCTACATCACCACGTGTAAAGTAACTGTCAAGCAATAAGTGCAAAGTGTTTCCACTCTAGCGAAAGTCCCTCTCATTTGGAATACATTATTTATAGCATAAAAGGAACTTCTAACATAGAGAGATATCATTAATGTTTAGAATCTAGCACAAATAAACCCTTAAAGTTTATTTCAAATGTATAGTCTCCCCTAGTAATGATCATTTCCTTGCGATATTGCAAAATGTTCACGTGATCTCCATGTTCGGGAGAAAATCTGGACTACTGCCACCCTGTGCTGCGTGATAAACTCTGTCAGTTTGAACTTGACTGACCTTGAGGCTCAAATAAAAAAACATTGGTAGATAAGCAAATCCGTATTGTGAAACTTTACTACCACTAGCAGCACACCATCTATGAGTCAGTGCCCTTGCTTAGGAAGTCTACATGCCTTTAATAAATAATAAAACAAGCCTTCGAGGGCTAAACCCTCTTCATCAGGAAGGTCAGAGCAGTACTCAGTAGTTCTCTAACCTGAGAAGAGGGTTTAGCCCTCGAAGGCTTGTCTACTAAATAAGTCCATACAAAAAGTATCGCAGTACTCTTATTTTTTTACTCTAAAGAGCAGAATAGGAATAATATAAGAAGGATTTTTATAAAGTGATTGAAACGTGTGATTTATAAAGTGATTGTTTACTGTGTAACGTAGTACTTATGTATGTGATGAATGAATGGCACCATCAACGTACAAGGTGTGTAGATTAGGAAATAGTAGTTTGTGTTGGGTATTTCCAAGATTCGGGTCCGATTCATATTGAAAAAGAGTTAGCGTTCAAATTACAGAGCCACTGTCATAACTACTGCCCCCGCCACCCCACGGGGGGCCTGGGGAATAGGGTTTTTTTTTTTACTCACGGGGGGGGCTGTTGTGCTGTCGCTACGTATTTCTTGAGATTGACCTCCTGATGCCTCTGCTGCACATGTGAGAGGTAAAAAAACAATCAGGCAGTGAACTCACTGGCTCTGTACATATGATGGTTGTTTCTCTCTTCTCCCGGGCCCTGGCTGACTTCTCTGCCCTGTTGTCCACCTGTCATCTGCCTGCTGCAATAGTTGTGCAGGCTGCCATTAGCAGGTCAGGCACAGAAAGGTATTTTACACTATTTTGAGTTTTGTTCAGAATAATTATAATACCATTCCCCAAGTACTAGCAGGGTGGGAATTCACACAGAAAGTCAAAAAATACCAGGTGTTTAGGGACTTATTTGTGTAGTAGAGATGATGATATTAGATATAGATGATAGATATAGATAGGTAGACAGAAAAATAGCAGATTAGATAGAAAAACGGATAAGAATAAAGATGAGAGATAGAAAGATAGATAGATAGATGATAGATATTAGATAGATAGATTCTAGATAATGAAGATTAGATAAACAGAAAACATAGAGATAGATAGATAGATTTATAGATGGACAGAAAAAAAATAGATAGACAGACCAGACAGGTTATTTTATGGCAATCATAGCCACGGTAGTAGTTGTGTCAGGAGGAGGAGGAGTTGGGGTTGGGTCGTGGGGGCCCCACTGATTTCTAGTTACGCCCCTGTACAGCAGCAATTTGATTTTTTTCTTGTAATGCACTGATGCATGTCCCCATTGAGTTTTTGTTTTGTGGCATGTGTTCTGTGTGCACCCCATATGGCATATGGCATACCGTGATTCAGGACATGTGGAAGATTGAAATAGTGGGTTTTTTACTTGTAAAGTGGGTTTACAAGTCCTCTATTTTTTTTTTTTTACAAAATCTCCTAAAAGTGTGGGAGTTTTCTAGAGATTACGTGCATCGCACAGATTCTTCATGTATGTAATAAAGCATTGCACCATTACGTAGCTGAAAATGGTGAAGATTCCCAAACTATATAGTTTGTGTTGTTTTCTGGCTGTTTCCTTTGAAAAGATTAGGCTGTTCAAATAAGAGCCACTATTACTATTATCTAGTGCCTCGCTCTACCAATAGCATTGCTTACTGTGGGGTGTATCAAATAGAGCCACCCTGGGTGGTTTTCAATAAAAAACAATAATTGAAACAAGTCATGTCTGCAAGGTGAATAAATAGCTCTATCACATTAGGGTGTATGGGGTTATATGCCAGCAGTTCTGGACATACCGTATATACTCAAATATAAGTCTGATCGAGTATAAGGACGGTACATATTACCTAAACAATTAGGTAAAAATATATGACCACTTTGGAACTTCAGGTGTTTGTAAACTACAACTCCAGCATGCTTAGCTGCTGGAGTTGTAGTTTACAAACATCTGCAGTGGAACGCAACCCCCCCCCCCTACCAACCTTCCCTCCCCCCAGTAAATAATAACTGAATAACTTGAACTGAACCGAACTTAAAAACTGAAATTACCGGCAACTTGCACTAACTTGTAAGAAGGATGCCGGCTGCGCATCTCCCGATCGTCGCATCGCACTGAGTAGTGAGCTCAGTGGATGCGACGTCGGGAGATGCGGCAGCCGGATTTTCTAACAAGTTAGTGACTGACCCGAGTATAGTCGAGGTTCAGTTTTCAGGCTGTTTATAGCCTGAAAACCTCGACTTATACTCGAGTATAACTGGTATATATTAGCCACAACATAAAGGATAAACTTTCCGCTCATTTCTAGGAATGCTGGGGACTGACAAATCATAACTTATTTCTCACATTTGAAAGGGAAAGTTCAGTGGAAAATAGAATTATTTTTAAAAATGCTTAGTTTATATTAAGCATACTAGGTATTCTACCATTCTTTTCATTTAGAAAAATAGTTGAATTGAACATTGAATGACATAGTGAGTTGACATTTCAGGTTCTGTAACGGTCCAGCTTCCTCCCGAATGCACCACTTCCTTGGAAGTTCCTAATAGTAATTCTTACTTGATTGGCGTTGTTGGATGGGTCAAACATGCTCAGATCTCTATGAGCCTACAGAGCACTTGGTCAAGGATCTCTATTAGGTTAGTATTTGGAAGCATTTTCTTATACACAGACAAAATGCTGAATGGGCAGTTAAGACATAGAAAAGAAATAAATGCACCGACTTTAAGCAATGCCTATATAGCATGAGGCTGTGGAGCTTCTTTAAGCCAATTCCCCTGACTAATTGCCAATGCCTGTATGCCAAGTTGGCTACAGGACATTAGTTAAAAGTTGGCATATTGGCAGTGGGAAAATGCCACTTGATACACAGACAATGCCACACATTTTCAACTGCCAATTTGCCAACCATTTTGATTATCAATATTGCATACAGGCAAATCTGCAAGATGAAAAGTGTGGCATTGTCTGTGTATCAAGTGGCATTTTACCACTGCCGTCTGCCAATATTGCCATACGGCATTGATAATTGGTTAGCAATTGGCAGTGGGAAAGGTTGGCATCAAGACTTACTTGGCCAGATATTGCCAACTTTTACCACTACTAATTCAACCATTTTACCTTTTACCAAGCCAGGCTAACTGGCCCTCAGGCCCTGGCACAATAGTGTAAAAAACACAGGCAGCACATTTTTTAGCAGGGGTATTCCAGCACTCCCCAAACATCCTTGCCAGTGCCCTCCTTACTTTCTCTGTCCAGAGACTGACTTGGAGCGAACTTTTAAATTTCCATTCCCATGCAGAGGCAGCATTGCTATGTTCCGCGCTGCCCACTTGACCTTCTGCCACTGCATGATCCTTCAGGCCATTCTTCAAGTTCTGAGCGGCGTGCACCAGGCTCCAGCTCTGCACGTGGGCGGTCACCAGTATATACAAACCAAGTGGCCCTTTCACCTGCACACATTTGTGCACCGTTCCACTGTTTTATCTCATCTTGTGGAGGGGCAGCCGCAGTAGGACAAGCAAAGGTAAGTCCGGACATTTCAAGTCTGAAAAATTAGGGCACTTTAGTAGAGTGTTTCTGCTGCGCATATATATATAGACTGGGACATATAAGGTTCCCCAAGACCAGTCCACACAGACTTGACATGTAGATGCCCCCCGTGCCCAGTCCATACAGACTGATACATATAAGATGCCCTCCTTGCCCAGTCCACATAGACTGGAACATATAAGATGCCCACTTGCCCAGTCCACAGACTTGTACATATAAGATGCCCACTTGCCCAGTCCACAGACTTGTACATATAAGATGCCCCCTTGCCCAGTCCACACAGACTGGTACCTATAGATGCCCCCTTGCCCAGTCCACAGACTTGTACATATAAGATGCCCCCTTGCCCAGTCCACACAGACTGGTACTATAAGATGCCCCCTTGCCCAGTCCACACAGACTTGTACATAGTAGATGTCCTTGCCAGTCCGCACAGGACTGGTACCTATAGATGCCTCCTGCCCAGCACCACAAACGGCAGTGCACTCATGCTAGCCTACACAGACTGATAAATATAAGATTCCTCTTGCCCAGCACATGCAGACTGGTACATATAAGATGCCATCATTGCTCAGCCTAAACAGACTGGTTATATAAGCAGTAGACAATAGAAAGCACACTGAATTTGGAGCGGGAGAAGGATATAGCTAAGACACATAAAATATATATACGGCCCACCAATTTATTACAAAAAAGAAAAATACAAAAGCAGAGCTGGCCAACTCAGAAATAGTCCTAATACAATAACACACGCAAAAAAAAATCTAAAACCAATATAGATCGTAAGAATAACGTAGTAGTAGCTAAACTGGTACATATAAGATGCCCCCTTGCCCAGTCCACACAGACCGGTACATATAAGATACCCCCTTGCCCAGTCCACATAGATTGGTACAATAAGATGCCCCCTTGCACAGTCCACATAGACTGGTACATATAAAAGCCCCCTTGCCCAGTCCAATAGACTGGAACATATGCAATTCCCGCTTGCCAATTCCACACAAAACTGCAGTGATGTCATGCCACCTGTTGGCGCGGCCTGCGGAGTAGTTGTGCTGGCATTATACATGCGATTCGTGTATTTCCACAAAACTGGCGGCCCATTTTAGTTGAAGTCTGGCCTGGGGTGCATTTACCCCTCACCCTAATGGGCCAGTCCGCCCCTGCTGGTTGGCATCTGTTTTCAGATCTGATAAAGTGGAGGATCATGGACAGTATGAAGTGCCCTACCACTCCCCCCGTTAACTGAAAAACGAATTGTGAATTGTTATAAGATGTGGCTGATTGTTCGTATTCAACTGCATACAGCTAAATGTGGCAACAGTAGAAAAAAATGCTAGAGGACTTTATGCCATGCCAATGTGTTTAAAGATACTGCAAGTGCTGAACAACCAGACAGGAATAAGAATGAAACATTGATAAAACACCTCACTGAATGTCTAGAGAGCGGAAAGATCACCTGCATTCCCCAAAGAAGTTGAAACAAGGAGGCAACGCAGGCAGGGAAATAGATAATGAGAAGAAAAGTGCTAAGCAAGAAGTTCCAATCTCTCCAAGATACTATCTAATGATCTGTGCTCTCTAGAGAAGAGACAAGCAAAATACACAAACAGAAAAAAACGAGGGTCAGTCAGATTTGGGATAGACATGGGAGACCCAGCAACATGTACAAGTAATACATAGTAATTTGAGGTTGAATAAAGACATCAAGTCCATCAAATCAAACAGATATCACCCTCTTTTTTTTTTTTTTTAACCCTACCTAAGGTCCGTCATTAAAAAATGGACAGAACGTAAAAACCCATAGGATTTCATAATATCTTCACACCTGTTGTTATAATACCGTCCGTTCCAGTCCGTTTAAAAAACGCACTGCATGCAGCGATTTCTGTCCGTTATTTCTAGCATTTCTCTAGAAATCTATGGAATACACATTGGTAAAAAATGGATACAAATGTATGAAAAAAATGGATACAAACTGACGAAAACACACGTGGGTACTGTCAGTTTCTAGTGTGAACGAGCCCTAACAGTTGATCCAGAAAGGGGAAAAAAAAAAACAGCAAAAAAATGGGGGGAAATTTCTATGTGACTCCAAACGGCAATCGAAAGTATGGCTGGATCAACCAGATCTATATGTATTAATACCAATTCTCAATTTTTTAGTTTTAGAAACTTATCAGGCCTTTTTTAAAGCTATTTAATGAACTTGCCATTCCACATCTGCTGAGAGACAGTTTCACAGTTTCACCGTCTCACTGTAAAGAACTTTCCTAACCTGAAGATAAACTTATTTCTTCTAACGTTTAAGGATGTCCACGAGTCCTCTTATAGACCTATTAGTGACAATGAAGACAGAGATTCATTGTATGCCCCTAATATATTGTTTAGGGTGATCATATCCACACGCAAACTCACTTCTCCAATGTTAAAACAGCCCTAAATATTCTCAACAATTTAAGCCCCTTCCATTCCCCTTATTAATTTAGTTGCCCTTTATCTGAACTGCTCCATTCCAAGATGTCCCTTTTGTATATGGGATCCAAAACGCACTGCATATTCCAAAGGAGACTAATATCTTTCTCTCTTGAATCATTTCCCCTCTTTATACAAGACAATCCAGGGAGATTCAATAAAAGTTCTCGTTTAAAATGGTGCTAATTTGCCCCAAGGGGTTTCATAAATCCCAAATGCATCACCTACATTTATCAACATTGAATATAATCTGCCATTCAGCTGCCCATTTTGATAATCTATTAGTTTGCTTGCAACACTTGCACATCATTTGAAGTTTTCAAAGCTCTGATAGTTTAGTTTCAACAGCGAGAGATCTTGCTCTCAATGCCCCCCCCCTTCTAAGTACATTATAAACAGATAAACAGAAGAAGCGCCCCAGTACAGAAACCTGAGGCCATCCGCTTATAACTTAGCCCACATAGATGTAGCTCCATTTAACCAACTCTCTGTTTGCAATACAATACACCCATTCTCTATCATGCACAAATGTTTTTCTTCAAGGCAACAGTCCCAGTTATACATTAGCCGCCATGTGGCACAGTATCAAAAGCTTATACCAAATCCACTGCTGTGCTGAATCCAATTCTACTCACTTCTTTATTAAAACCAATTAAATTGTTCTGGCATGATCTATTTCTCATAAATCCATGCTGATTACTACTAGTAAGATGGAGCTCTGGAGACAAAGTCAAGGATAGATCCGTAACAAGTTCCATCAACTTCCCTACCACTGAGGTTAGGCTTACAGGTATAGTTACCAGGGCTGTGAACAATACCTTTTGTTGATATTGGTATTACATTACTTTTCCCAATCCAGTGGACACATCCCAGACCAAAGTGAATCTGAAAAGATGAGAAACAGTGGGTCTAGATAGAACTGACTAAAATCTTTTTCAGTGTATTCAATTCCGGTCCTGGGCTTTATGATATTAACTTGTTTCTAATTGCTTCCCCTACAATATCCTACTCAGCCAATGTGAATACTCTCATTTCTCCCCTGCATATTACCGATATACTCGAGATAAACTGACCGAGTATAAACCGAGGTACCCAGGGCAGTGACGTGAGGCCGGTCGCCAGTACACAGAAAGAGTGTGGCGGCTGCGGAATGCTCAGGTAAGCTACTGACACGAGTATTAAACCGAGTCCAAGTTTTTCAGGCTGATTTTTTCAGCCTGAAAAACTCGGTTTATAATCGAGTACTATACGGTATTACAATCCCTGCTGTAAGGACTAGCAGGGAGATTCAAAAAAAGTTATCGTTTAAAAGGTGCTAATTTGCCCCAACCAATCAATCTTATTTTACATTTAAAGATAACATACGATTGGTTGGGCAAAATTAGCACCATTTTTTTACGATAAGACTTTTATTGACATAACCTGAAGATTCTCAACAGTGAAAACCGATGTAAAAAAAGGGTTAGCATATTAGCCTTTTTGGCATCTCTACAACCATCTCAGCTCCATATTTAATGTGTCCCACACATTCTCAGTCCTCTCTTTTACCATTATATACTTAAAAAACATTTGGGGTTGGACTAGCTTTGTCCGGCAATCCGTATTTCATTTTCTATTTTAAGCTAATTTAATGCTTTCTTGCACTCTTTATTACAGCTTTTATACTGTAAGCCTGTTCTGCTCACTCTGATTTCAAAATTTAAAAGCCTTTTTCTTTTTTCCATTCCCTTTTTACCTGAGCATTAAGCCATGCAGGAGTGGACCTACTTTTTTACACGTTCCCAAAGGTACAAATTAGAAATGTTAATGTTAATAATCCGCTTTAACCCTTTCAGTGCCAGAAGAATTTCATTTTTTTGCGTAAGTGCCAGAAGATATAGGTTTTGCCCTTAATCGCTTTAGACTAATTTTACAGTAGGAAACTTGCAGTAAATCAGGCAATATTACATTGTTTTTTCAGCAACAGTGTGCACTTTAACATGGTAAAACAGAATTTTGTAACTTTTCTGGAAATTTTACGGAATTATGGTAAAATATTAAACTTTTGAAGAAGCAATTTGCACAATTTTCATGGATTTTTCCCATTTTTTATTTATAGTGATCTGAAGGTTACGCACAAAAATTTACGTTTTCTAAAAGCTCTGATACTCCCGAGTAAATGATAACCAGATATGGTAAGGTACCCGACCTTTTCACTGTTACAGGAGACCCCCAAACTAAAACTACTGCACCTTCAAGAATTATTACACCAAAGTTAAAAAGTATAACCACTACGCAGTTAACATAGATATAGAAATACTACCAATAACTAAATATCTCCACAGTGAGAATTTTTAGAAAGTACACACCCCAGGATTTTAGAGTGAGTGTAAGTTTCGATCAAAATTCGCATCTACCTCCACCCGGGCCAGCTCTTCGTCACAATTGTAAGTATTTTCTCACATTTTCCTTTTTCCCTCACTGTAAATTAGAGACAAAATCAAAGCTAATATCAGCGCTTAAAAAATGGGAGGAAAGTTCAAACGAACCATCTCAAATATGAAAGCTTAAACCACCTCCTGAATAAAAGCGTTGCCACATCATGGATGTACCCAGAGACATGCTACCAACTAACCCAAGCGTGACAGGCCAAATAGCAGTAGCGAAAAACAAAAATCAGCCAGTTTTATTTGAACGCTGCAGTTTTCCACAAAAAAACCCCCAACTCAGAAATTACACCCCCACAAAAACGTCTATATATTCCTGAACTACAGCTATGTAACGGTGTAGTTAGTTCATGCATACCATCAATGGTGTGGGCGCAGTTCTTGTAGAGTTTGCACTTTTACCAGGGTTCAAAAAAAAAAATGAACAATCAAACAACACAAAAACGGTTAGAAAATGTAGGAAAATTTCCCATTTTGCAAAAACCCATGGAATGCCATTCTTGTGTGGTACACACGCAGAGTGGAGGAAGCGAATATAGCCATGAAGGAGACCATGCACGATTTGCTACAATAAGCTAAATATTGAGGTATTTGAGATTTTTTTTTCTCAGTTCTTGCATAAGTAGCGAAAGACTTAGATTTCACTATGTTTACATTTTCTTGTGTATCACTATGCCCTATTTATGTACACTTCTATCTACGCTTTATGTTACAACAAACCCAAACTCCCGATAGCTTTGTCTCTACATTTTCACTATACACTATCTAGAATTCACACTGGTAAACGACATATTAAATTGTTTCTGCTGAGGCCTACAAGTTAGTTTGACCACATAGACATTCTGACTGGCTGCTCATGCCCATATACGTTACGCACCCTGCCAAGGCTGTTCCTATAGTTTTGTACCCAGATGGCAATTAAGCAAGCCTCAGCAATTAAGTAATTTAAGCAGCTGTAACTCACATTGGTCAAGGTTAACGTGAAACTCACCACTTCCAATGAGATGAATGCAGAAAAACATCAACAAACTGCACATTATTCCAGCCATGGCCTGTAAAAAAAAACATTCTTGTTTTAACTGTTCATTTTAATTCTTTCAAAGTTCATGAAGATCACAAATGAAATAACTATTACCTAGTCTATCAGAACTGCTTATTCTTTGACTGTTATTTTGTAGAAGAACAGCGGTTCTTTATACGGCTCTGAGGGGGGGGAAGACTTTGATTAAAGATATTTTCTATACAAACAAATACTACTGATTTACAACCGTCCCGCCAGCTGCACCAATGAAATGTCCTTATTTGGAGCTCTGCTGCACTACAAAGCAAAATGGAATCATTGATTATATGTAGAATACCTATGAATGTGTAACATACCTGCAACGGCACAGGGGGGGGGGGGGGTAAGAGGCCCGTGATACCGTATCGTAGGCTCTGCGATCAGCTATTTTTTAATAGCTGATCATGTGTATGCAGTAAAGATACATGCAATCACTTGTTTTGCAGGCCCAATTTGGTACCGGACTTTAAACAGCTGATCATCATATCTTTACTGCATACACGCCACCAGCCCTCCCCCCTGTGGGAGGGGTGTTGCCATGAAGCACACACACTATTATATTTTGGACACATTTTCTGCCTAAAACATTTGGGGGCCGATTTACCCAGACTAGCTGGGCAATTATATGGAGTGAATGTGCGCTAACCGGTTTCGCAACTCCATATTAGCGTCAGATGCGCGGGTTATGCAAAAATCAACCTATATAACAAAACAGTCCCTACCATCACAGGGCTGTATGCAAAGCAAAGGGAAATGTGTAATCTGTATTTTATTCACGTGTGTTGCTGGGTATATTAAATGGTAATAGATTTTTTTTACAAAAATGTGGAATATTTTGTTGTGGTAGTGCCTTATAGGGTCTTTTCTCCCTTTCTTTTAAAGGTAGATTGTGTTTAAATTTATGGTACCCAGTTTCTCCCCCCTGACTACTAGTAGTTCCTATTTTCCACACTAATTAATGTGGTGGAGCACTACACCATTTAGATATATATACGGAAAATCACCAAAGCATCCGACACGCGTGATTTAATATATTTAAAGCTGGTGTTAAAATCCTGCAGTGGGTAAATCCCTTACTGGGATTACCCACATTCGCAAACACAATATTGAAATCGCGAAAGAGCATTTACCCAGAGCGATAGCGGCTCTGGGTAAATGAGCCTGACAATGTTTTATTAAATAACATACTGTTGTATTCATTAGATCAACTGGACTTGAAGTTTAGTTCTTGAAGACGTTTCGCTAGTCATCCGACTGGCTTTCTCAATTCAGAATGACTTGTACAAGAATCTGTGGCAATTATGTACCCTGGAAAATCCCAATTAGCATATCAGCCAAGTGTAATGGTGTGATTGATAGTGGCTAAGAGGTGTTTATAGGAAATCCCAGAGTAAGTGTTCAAACAGCATTGTACATGGCAGACAATTGGTGTCGAACCCCCAAATCTATTAGGCTTGGTTTCTTTATTTTCACACATAAATGGCCTCCTTACACCTCTCTTGAACCAGTCACGTTCCTTGGCCAATATGTTAACATTACAACTTCAAAGGTATGTCCTTTTGCTTAAGATGCGGTACACGGCTGAGTCCTGACCCGGGAATTGGCTCTTCTGTGCTGGGCTATACGTTGGTGCAGTTGCTGTTTGGTCTCCCCCACATCACAATCAGAGCTTCTTCACTGCACTGCCTGTATATGATGTCCTTTTCTTTGTGTTTGGGATTGGGTCTTTCGGATGTACCAATTGCTGCCTCACGTGTTGCTCGGTTTAAAGCAGACAGGGATTCTGTGTTTTTTGAAAATTCTTCTTAATTTTCAGGACCCCTGCTACAAATGGATGGAGACCATGTTCTTCCTCCTATCTTGCTTTTCCCCTTCACTGTTGGTATTCGTGTTCTTTTTTTTCTTCTCTTCTTCTTTTGACAAGTCCCAGTCTAGATATCCACAAGTTTTAAGGGCTCCTCTGAGATGTTTCATTTCTTTAGCCTTTGCCTCTGTGCTAGTGGGAATGTTCTAAGCTCTGTGTTGCACGGTTCTGATGACACCCCTTGTGATCTAAAGGTGGTGGGAGTCAAACATCAAATACTAATCTGTTTGTGATGGTTTTCTGTAAACCCTCCACTTCCATTTACCATTCTCCCTGACTTTTACCAAGCAGTCCAAGAAAGCCAGTGTGTTGTTTTTGTACCTCTCCCTTTGATGTTCTGGTCTACAGCATTGATGTGTTCTGTGAAGGCTTGTACTTCCTTCTGGCGGATTTTAACCCAGGTGTCATCCATATATCTGAACCGTGGCTGGGTGCTATGCCCTTAAATGTATTAAGCGCCTGTGTTTTCCCTTCCTCCATGTAAAGGTTTGCAACAATGGGTGAAACTGGAGATCCCATAGCACATCCAAGTTTTTTCTTATGAACCTATCCCTGTATTTGTAATACAAACATAGAAAAGATAATCAATGCACATTCCTAGGCCCCATACAATATCATATTATCTGCACACTGGCATACTTTATAACAAGGCCTAGGAATGTGCATTGATTATCTTTTCTATGTTTGTATAAATGTTTGACCAGATCAGTTGCACTTCCGCTAAATGTAGTTGTAAATTAGCCTAATTGGAGTGCTTCCCAATTCTTGTATTGTCTGTATTTGTAAATGGTGGTATTCAGGCACAAGTCCAGTAGGGAACCACCCGTTTCTGGGTTAAAATCTGTTCTGCTGGTAAGGGTGCTGTCTTGGCCTAGCCGTTTTCCCACCATATTAACAGCCTCCTTGGTGGGTATACAGGTGAGAGAGATGTCACATCCAGGGGCGTATCTAGGGTCTAAGAAGATCAGGGGCACTTTTGGGCACTCCATGTGCCGCGCGCAAAAAATTTTTAGCCACGCCCCTTTAATTCCGCCCCAATTAGGCCACACCCACTATGTACTATAGAGATTACCAAAAATGCAGACAGATAGACAACCCAAACAATGATACACAGCCCGATAGTGATAAAACAAGAAGACAGTGAGTTGGACAGAGACACAATAATGACACAAAGGCACAGTAAACTGGCAATTTCATTATATACTGGTAGCAATTTGGTCTTTTAAACTTACTGTTGTGTTCATTTGAGTCGATGCTTGCCCACACCTTTGGCCAGGGAGCCCTTATTGTACCTTCTACATGGATCTCTGCCCCTATCTATCTCTATCTGTCCCTCTCCTCTCTCGTATATCTATCGCATCTGTCCCTCTCTCTCTCTGTATATCTATTGCCTCTTGTTTACTATTAACTATGTCATTGCTTCTTGTCTACTCTCTCTTCCTATCTATCTATCTAACTCTGATATCATCTATCTATCTATCTATCTATGTACTGCTATCTATCTAGCTAACTCGCTATCTATCGCTATCTACTGCTATCTACTGCTATCTACTATCTATCTAACTGCTAGCTATCTATCTATCTACTGCTAGCTATCTAGTCTATGCTACTATCTATCTATCTGCTGCTATCTATCTATCATATTCTATACTACTGCTATCTATCTATCTACTAATTGCTATCTATCTAACTAATGCTATCTATCTTCTATCTATCTCTATCTAACTGCTATCTATCTATCTATCTAATGCTATCTATCTATCTAATCTATCTACTACTCTATCTAATCTATCTATCTATCTAACTCTATCTATCTCTTAACTGCTATACTATCTATCTATCTAACTGCTATCTATCTACTCTATCATCTAACTTGCTTCTTATCTACTGCTTATCTATCTATCTATCTAACTTTCTATCTAACTGCTATCTATCTATCTAACTCTATCTATCTATCTATCTATCTATCTATCTAACTGCTATCTATCTATCTATCTATCTATCTATCTATCTATGCTATCTATCTCTATCATAACTGCTATCTATCTATCTAACTGCTATCTATCATCTAACTTCTATCTAACTGCTATCTATCTATCTAACTTCTCTATCTATCTATCATCTATCTATCTGCTATCTATCTATCTCTGCTATCTATCTATCTATCTATCTATCTGCTATCTATCATATCTAAACTGCTATCTATCTATCTACTTCTATCAACTGCTATCTATCTATCTATCTAACTACTATCTATCTATCTAACTGCTTATCTATCTATCTATCTATCTACTATCTATCTAACTGCTATCTTCTATCTATCTATCTAACCTATCTCATCTATCTATCTAACTCTATCTATCTATCTACCTAACTGCTATCTAACTGCTATCTATCTATCTAACTGCTATCTATCTATCTATATTATCTACTGCTATCTATCTATCTCTAATCTGGCTTGGCTCTGCACTGCACTGCACCTACCTGTCCCTGGATCCCTCCGATAGCTCTCTCTCCGTCTTGCCGGCGGCCGCTCGTGACATCGGCGCGCCGGCATTGCGCATGACGTCATTGGTGCGACTGCGCCGGCTGTGCGACGTTCCCAGAGGTTCGCGCACCGGGAAATCCGGAAGTTCGGGGCACTTGCAGGGGGGCACAGGCAGCGAAAACATTCGGGGCACTTTGCCAAACATCCGGGGCACGTGCCCGTGTTAAAACGTAGATACGCCACTGGTCACATCATAGGACACCATAGTTTCTTCTGCACCGAGTACTATATCTTCAATCTTGTTGGTAAAATCCTGGGAGTTCTGGATGTGGTGCTTAGAGCTTCCAACCAATGGCCCTAAGATGTTGTCTATGTATTTTACCCCCTCGTATGTTACAGAGCTGATGCTGCTGACCAGTTGATCTAACTGAATACAACAGATATACCATGACCTGGATGAATAAGAACCTCCACCAACATAAAATGTGCTTAGATTTTAAGCTCTTTGGGGCACAGCCTGATGTGAATGTATACATGTAATAGTAAAGCACTATGGAAGATGTTAAAAAATCCACAATATAATAATTGTATATGTTTATATTCAATTAGATCAACTGGACTTGAAATGTAGTTCTTGAAGACGTTTCGCTAGTCATCCGACTGGCTTTCTCAATTCAGAATGACTTGTACAAGAATCTGTGGCAATTATGTACCCTGGAAAATCCCAATTAGCATATCACAGCCAGGTGTTAAGGGTGTGATTAGATAGTGGCTAAGAGGTGTTATAGAACGCCAGAGTAAGGTGTTAAAACAGCATTGTACATGGCAGACAGTTTGGTGTCGAACCCCCCCACTCTATTTATGTGATCACGTAATGTATACTAAAACCCCTTGTTTTTAAAGTATGCCAGTGAGCGAATAATTGATATTGTATGGGGCCAGGAATGTGCATTGATTATCTTTTCTATGTTTGTATAAATGTTTGACCAGATCAGTAGCACTTCCACTAAATGTAGTTGTAAATGAGCCTAATTGGAGTGCTTCCACATCTTGGATTGTATCTATTTAGGCTTGGTTTCTTTTTTTTCACATAAATGGCCTCCTTAACACCTCTCTTGAACCAGTCACGTTCCTTCGCCAGTATGTTAACATTACAATCTTCAAAGGTATGTCCTTTATCCTTAAGATGAGATACACGGCTGAGTCCTGACCCGAGGAATTGGCTCTTCTGTGTCTGGGCCATGTTGATGCAGTTGCTGTTTGGTCTCCCCCATATACAAATCAGAGCATTCTTCACTGCACTGCACTGCATATATGATGTCGCTTTTCTTGTGTTTTGGTATTGGGTCTTTCGGATGTACCAATGCTGCCTCAGTGTGTTGTTCGGTTTAAAGCAGACAGGGATACGATGTTTTTTGAAAATTCTTCTTAATTTCTCGGAGACCCCTGCTACATATGGATGACCATGTTCTTCCTCTGTCTTGCTTTTCCCCTCACTGTTGGTATTCGTGTTCTTTCTTTCCTTCTACTTCTTTTGACAAAGGCCCAACTGTCTGCCATGTACAATGCTGTTTAACACCTTACTCTGGGCGTTCCTATAACACCTCTTAGCCACTATCTAATCACACCCTTAACACCTGGCTGTGATATGCTAATTGGGATTTTCCAGGGTACATATATTGCCACAGATTCTTGTACAAGTCATTCTGAATTGAGAAAAGCCAGTCGATGACTAGCGAAACGTCTTCAAGAACTACATTTCAAGTCCAGTTGATCTAATTGAATACAACAGATATACCATGACCTGGATGAATGAGAACCTTCACAAGCAAATAATAATGTACATCTCTAGTAGTAGTGCGCCAATCAAAGTTGGACCATTCATGGCAGGGGTGGGCTATGTATCCGATAATACGCTACCTACAGTGTAAGATAAGGAGATTACGCCACTGAGGAGTTCCCTGACCATATAGCTTTTATACATGTCAGGGAACTCCGAGGTGTAATGTCCGTATATTACACTGTAGATAGCGTATTTCCATATAAATACATAAGGCACATAATACCTAGAAGAAAAAAAACAGCACAGGCAGCACACAAACCAACACGGCACACTTACTTATCTACCCCCCATGTCACCCCCTTCCTGTATCTACCCCCTGTCACCCCTTCCTGTATCTACCCCCCTCTGTATCTACCCCCCCTATCTACCCCCATCTCCCTGCCCCCGTTTCTACCCCCTGTCCCTCCCTCCCTGTATCTACTCCCCCCCATACTCCATACAAGAGAATTTGATTTCCGGGATATAAAGGGTTAAGATGCTGTTTGTATTTAAATGTACTGGCCAGGTTACACTCACGGATAAGCTGCAGTGTCCAGCCGCCAGCAGGGTCATTTATGACTCATTGGAATGGGACACGCTGCTTATCTTCCTGCAGTTCAATCAGTGACAGGAACCAACCGGACAGGAGAGATCCGAGTGTAACCTGGTCAGTACATTTAAATACAAAATCGAATCTTCACCCTTTATATCCTGGAAATCAAATTCTCTTGTATGGAGTATGGAGGGGGGGAGAGGTGGGGAGGTGCAGTGGCAAGAATTCTTATTACAGTCACTCAGTGATCACCTGAGTGACTCTAATAAGGATTCTCGCCACTGCACCTCCCATTGAAATATAGGAACCTTAAGGGTTATTCAATAAAAGTTCTTATCGTGTTTAAAATGGTGCTAATTTTGCCCCAACCAATCAGATATTAGCTTTCAAATGTTAAATAAGTTCTGATTGGTTGGGGCAAAATTAGCACCGTTTTAAACGATAAGAACTTTTAATGAATCTCCCTGAATATGTATTATAAGGATATAAGAAGTCACTAAGTAGTTACGTGACTATATAAAGGTACTGTACATGGACACAACTTTAATCTGGGTCTGGGACAGAGGGGGGCCCTGGGTCTGGGGCAGAGGAGGGGCCCTGGGTCTGGGGCAGAGGAGGGGCCCTGTGTCTGGGGCAGAGGAGGGGCCCTGCGTCTGGGGCAGAGGAGGGGCCCTGTGTCTGGGGCAGAGGAGGGACCCTGGGTCTGGGACAGAGAGGGGGGGCACTGGGTCTGGGACAGACAGAGGGGGGGCCCTGGGTCTGGGACAGAGGGGGCCCTGGGTCTGGGGCAGAGGAGGGGCCCTGGGTCAGAGGAGGGGCCCTGGGTCTGGGGCAGAGGAGGGGCCCTGGGTCTGGGACAGATGGGGGACCCTGGGTCTGGGACAGAGGAAGGGGACTCGGGGCCTGGGACAGAGTGGGGGACCCTGGGTCTGGGACAGAGAGGGGAGGCACTGGGTCTGGGACAGAGGGGGGGCCCTGGGTCTGGGACAGAGGGGGGACCCTGGGTATGGGACACTAAGAGGGAACTGTGGCCTTGGGACATGGAGGATGGAGGCACTCTGGGCTTCTAGCGCCTGCTATTGTAACAGGCTTAATGTCTAGTGACTGTATAACCCTGTAAAGCCCCGACAGTCAGAACACTCGCTCCAAACATTGGGTTCACAGCAGTGAGAGCTCCAGACTACAGGCTAAAAACTGGCAAATGAACTATTAAAGGGCATGTCCACCCCCTAAAACTATAATCCCCCCCACTACTGGCCCCATCATGTAGTGTAGTTTAAAGGAACACTAAACCGATAAAACCAACTATTTTCCATTCGTTTCTATTATTCAAAGGGAGGTGAGAACGCTTATTCTCACCTCCCTGTGAATAATAGGACACTCAGGGGACCTGGAACTTACCTTCGCTCCGCTCGCAGCCGCTTCTTCACTGAACAGCTGTTCTCTCCCGATCACGCGCCCTATCTTTTGTATTGGCGCGTGGTCGGGACAGAGCGGCTGTCTGTGAAGGAGCGGCTGCGAGCGGAGCGAAGGTAAGTTCAAGGTCCCCCGAGCGTACTATTATTCACAGGGAGGTGAGAATAAGCGTTCTCACCTCCCTGTGAATAATAGAAACGAATGGAAAATAGTTGGTTTTCCAAAATATGGGAATATATTATGGTTTAGTGTCCCTTTAATCCTTACCTCACATCCCAGCTCCATCTGGTTCTCCTGTAGTCACCCCCAAAGTCCCAAAAACTGCCCACCAGGAGGATAGCAGAGTCCATATAGGACTCTGCCTCCTACCTGGCCTCCGGGAGAAGTTTGGCATGCGTACTGCAGCCCTTCTCCCCCTCCCTCTCCCTCCCGATTAGGATTCCCTCCCCCTAGTGTAAATCCCTTTACATATGTCATTCCCCCTGTCCCCCCAGCCCCAACCACTCTATTTTATTAGAAAGTGCCCCAAACTTTACTTACCTCCCCTCTTTCCTCCGCCGCAATGAACTCCTGGCAGCAGCGTCCGTAATTGGCTGCCGCTCAGCCAATCACAGACATGACTGCCGGTCCCGCCCCTCTGCTTGCATTTTCTCGTAAGCAGAGGGCCTGGCAGCGCGGCGGAGGAAAGAGGGAAGGTTAGTAAAGTTTGGGGCATTTTCTAATAAAATAAATAGAGCGGTTGGGGCTGGGGGGACAGGGGGAATGACATATAAAAAAATAATTTCAAGGGTGGACATACCCTTTAACAGAAACATTAAAGAAATAGTGTGATTTATACACTGACTAGATAAATGTGGGGTCCAATGATTTTCATATTTACTTGAGTCCCCTCTCTAACTCTAGCACCCGCATCACATACAAACAGTGAAAGTTACTGTTCTAACATATCTCCCATTTACATAAAACAAACAACCCATGAGATAAAAGGGTAATACCCCCGCACACAGATAACGTGTGAGTCACTGCACATTTTCTGGGAAACTTCGTACACCCAAGACAAACATCTATTTCAGGACAAAATCTGTATGTCCTGTCAATATAACACAACAGGGATGGGGTTGGTAAGATTTTAATAAATCACAGACTATTCCGTTCCCTGTAGATTTTATTTTAAAATAATTTAATATAAAAAATATGATCAATCCAGGAAGTACACAATGGGGCATATTTACGGTATAAAGATTTGTTAAACTTTTCGCCTTCTTTAATGCAGCCTTTTTCGCTATTTATAAAGCAGTGATAACCAGTGGCGAAAGGTCATTACCGCTACATTTCGCTTTTCGCCATACATCACTGCGGTAACCGCTCAAGCATATTTATAAAATGGCGAAAAGTGTACTTTTGTGTTAAGTTCAGCCACTCCAATTCTTCAAGTCTGATGTAGCGAAAACGCATAAGTGCCCATTTATTTACCCTTCCAATGGGTCCATGGAGGTGTCAGTTCTCAATACTAAGTACCCAGGGGGGTGTTAGACTATTTTCCAGCATTTACTGTAATACGTTCTGAGATTTCGCTTTTTTAAGATTTTTTTTTTTAAGGTTCTGATTTTCTTTATTTACCAATAAAGTTAAATTGGGGTCTGAGGGACATATTTATAAAGCATTATTTTTGATTTTTTTCCCCACCAGACTTTACCACAATTTTTTAAACTTTCAACTTTTCTTTTCATCAAAAGCAAAAATGATGTAGCAAAAAGTAGCACTAATAATGCTGAAATAGCTCAGCACATATGATGGTAAATAGGTAATACTCCCTGGTGGATTTTCAAAGTAGTATTAAATTGGTTAATACACACTGAACACCTATCTTCGTTATTTAAAATAGCCTAATACATGTGGTGTTTTTATCAGCCAAAGATATAATAAATAGTGTAAAACTCAAAAGGCGAATTTTCTCTATTTTATTAATAGGACATTTTTTAGTATTGCTTATTTTTAGCAAACTGCAGCTACTTACCAAACCAGATCCATAAATATGGGAACACACCATAGTGCTGTGTAAGAAATAGTCATGTTAATGGAACATTCCAGTAAGTAATGATGTTTGGCGAAAATTCTGGTAAAACTGCAAAAACTGCAACAAAAGGGAGAAAAGGGGCAAAAAGGCGAAATTTCACCTATTTATAAATGGCTTTAAAGTAGTGACAAAAATAGCTCTGAAATTACACAATTACAGCAAATTCTCTTTTCGCAGTGATACCACACTTAACGCAATGAATAAGACGAAAATACCGTCACACATCGCCTCAGCGATACTTTTCCGCAAAGGCGAAAGCGAAAATGAGCGGGTTTATAAATAAGGCGAAAATATCGCTATTTGTCATTGCAATGTACTGCAATAGCGAAATGAAGAACATAGCGATAGTTTATAAATACCCCCCAATGACCTAATATATAATCTCTAACTGTTATCTTAGGCACATGTGCCTCTCTGGCTTCTCTATGTAGGATGCTTTCAGTAGCCCAATGCAATGTTCTGCAAGACCAAAAAAGCTCAATGAACCAGACATGTCACATTATGAATAGTTTGGTTGTGCAAAAAACAGGAAGAATGAGAAATACTATAAGTGTGAGTGTGTATTAGCTGCTTTACCCATGGAAGAACCTCAAAGGCCAGGGGTCCTTACCACTGTGTGTACAGCTAATAGCGATTTAATTCACTCAAAAAATCCTGCTCCAAACCCTGCTTTCTGTCCAGACCTATATGTAAAGACATGTAGGGTTATTCAATAAAAGTTCTTATCGTTAAAATTGTTGTTAATTTTGCCTCAGCCAATCAGATGTTAGCTTTCAAATGTTAAATAAGATCTGATTGGTTGGGGCAAAATTAGCACCATTTTTACCGATAAGAACTTTAATTGAATAACCCTGATGGTTCCTACATAGCAAGTGCTATGACAAACTATACAAGAGAGAGGCTTTTCTATTCAATTTAATAAGGGATGAGGATACAGCATTTTAGTTGGGGGGATTAACCCTGTAACCCTTAATATAAGTATTGGACAGAGCATTGCCCCGAAGAGCTTACAATCTAAGCACATTTATTTACATATACAACCTATCAGTATGTCTTTATGATTGTGGGGGAAACTGGAGTGCCTGGAGGAATCCCACGCAAGCACGAGGAGATCATACAAACTCCTTCCAAATGTGTCCAAGGACTTCAGCGCTGCAAGGCGTCAGTGGTAACCACTGAGCCATTCATGCTGCCCAAAACCGTGTCTGTGATTGGCCAATTAGCGGGGGATGTAAGAGAAGGATTTTTACACAGTGGGGCTAGTATGGGGTTACATTTTAGTTTTGGGGGTGGCCATGCCCTTTAAATAAAATAAAAGGCCCATTAGTGCAATAACTATGTAAAGCTCTTATCTTCCCATTTATTTGCATTCAAATGATATCGGTTGCAGATATTCCACCTCTCCCGGATTGTCCGGGAGTCTTCCTCATTCTGGGGTGGTCACCCATGAGACTACCCCAGACTCCCTCTACCCCAGACTCCCCCTACACTCCTAGAATGCTGAACCCACCTCCGTGTGATGTCACGTCCCGCCCCCACATGGTGTCACGCCCCGCCCCTTTCCCACCCTGCCTTGAAGCATGAAAGGGCAGGATGGGATGTCTGCAGTTGGTTTAAAAGACCTGACAAAAACTCTTTCAGGAGTTTCCCTTATTATTGTGTCCCCACCCAAGGAGGTGTTACTACCAGAAATAGCTCTTAACTTTCCCAGTGTGTGCAAAAATTTAAAGCTAAAAAATGGGGCTACTGGAAGTGCAGGAGCAGGATTTAGGACCCTGCAGTGAGAAGGCAGTTGGAGACTCTCACAGTTCCTGCCTGCTGGGGGTGGAGCTGTTTCTACATAACAGAGCTGCTGGGGAAACAGCACAGAGATTAATACAGCAAATACATAAGTCTAGGTCAGTAGAGGTTGGATCTGCCTGATAAACTGCAATGTCCATATGGGGTTAGTTTTTAGCTACTTATTAAAGTTCAGCCCTTAAATGAAAATGTATATACAGGTAAATCACCACCCAAAACCCTAAACTGTAATAGATTTAATACAAATTAAAATCTGAAATAAACAAGTTAAACTTGCACAATGTCATTTCCCCCTGTTTCTGCTTCCTGGTTCTTCCTGTTATCAAATGAATTTGACAGTTGACATCACAGCCAATGACTGAATGTTAATCCCCTCTGAGCATGCCTAGACTCAGTACAGACTCAGTACCAGGTCACTAAATTGCTCAGTTTCCATGAGGCATCCAGAAGCATAGCAGGCATACAATAATGAATTCATAGGACAAACTATGATATATCAACATAATTTAAAGGGGCCATTCTTTCTAAAAGATGTTATTATGAGGGTGGAGTTGTCCTTTAACCCTTCTCTTACAGGGTCAGTATTAGTTACTAGTAATGTGCACATATCTGGTGTTGGACCTTGGGGGCTATTTGGGATGCTGAGGGCAAGACTTTGTGTGTCAATATATCAGTGCATGTGTGTGCCTTGTGTGAGTTGTGTGTATGTCAGTATATCAGTACGTGTGTAATGTGTGTCCGTATAGTGCGTCTGTAAGTGCATGTGTGTCGTGTGTGTGTGTGTGTCAATATATCAGTGCAACTTCTCTTAATAAAACAGGGCCCCTCACTCCTTTATCAACAGTATTTCACCCACTGACCAACAATTTACGAGTTGACCAACAGCAACCCTATAATAGTGCAAGAAGTGAAAGAACAGTAATTGTTAGCGTTAATTTTTTGGATTCCGTCAGTAAATAGCCTGGAATCTTGGAGGTGGTATCTCCATGCAAACAGATATTAAAGCGTATTTATATATCACACATTTTACACATTATAAATACAGTATCATAAAAGAAATACATCAAATGATTAGCTCATTCTTATTGGGTTATTCATAGATTGTATCCTACTGTAAATGATTAGAAGTCCCATAACCATATAAAACTACAAGGCCATAGACAGTTATACAGGCCATGAAAATATAATTGCTATTCAACATGCCATTTATCAGTGATAATGTATCCCCTACTGTACATTATAAGGATGATAGAAGTTTTGTTACCATATAAATGTGCATAGACACGTTTAATCACACGGGTCAGAATACTCTCTGAATCACTTATAATACCACTTACATATAAAAAGGGATATTGGACCCCCTACTGTAAATTTTAATAGAGGTCTAAGAAGATTTCTGTGATCATATAATAGTACAAGGCCATAGGCTGGGTTATACAGATCAGGGAACTCTGTGAGTACACTTGTGTATTATAAGGGATAATGTATCTCCTACTGTAGATTACAAATATATTAGATGTCACTGAAGAGTGACATATATATAAAACTATATAAAGTTACAAGGCTGTAGAGTGAATTATACAGACCAGGGTACTTAGTATAACACTCATGTGTTATAAGGGATATACAGTTTATTCATTTTCTACAATGTACATGTTGACATATACAGTATTACTATTCCCAAAATCCTCATTTAACCTTTATTGGGTTTGTTTCATTTAAATATTTAGAATTTACTTAGTTGCACAACCCCAATATATCCTATTGTAATCTTTACATTTGGGTGATTTGGGTAGAATTTTCTCTGGGTAAAATCACTTAATCTGCCTTTTTACACTCTGCACCAATAAAGCATCAGTTTTCTATCCCACTGGTTGTTACATACCACCCACAAATGGAAATACTACGAAAAATCGCCAAGAAACTCCAACCCATTTTACAAAAGGACAACAGATTACAAGAAATATTCCCAGACCCCCCTCTCTTAGCTTACCGACAACCACCCAACTTAAAACAAATGCTTGTAAAAAGTTCCCTAACAGGCCCCACACAAAATGGAACATCTCCCTGTTTGCAGAAAAAGTGTGAAACCTGCAAGTACATCCACACTGGAGACACGATACCAATACCAGGAACCCAACATAGGTTTGAAATAAAGGGAACCTTCTCCTGCAAATCATCCAATGTGGTATACCTGATTTTATGTCCTAGGTGCCCCTCAGGACTTTATGTAGGAGAGACTGGACAGACCCTGAGGCAAAGGATGAACTCTCATCGATTCACAATTAATAACAATAAACGAGATGTCCCTGTGGGTGCCCATTTCTGCAGCCAAGGACACAGCCTGAAAGACCTAAAAGTCACAGTGCTTATGGGAAATTTCAGATCCCAAAAGGAAAGGTTAGAATGGGAATGTAAACTTATACAAAAATTTGGGACTCTGGACTCAACAAAGATCTAAACTTTATGTGTCACTATGTTTCTAGTCTTAATGTCATGTAGAGTTAATCAGACTAAATTCCTCTAAACCACCCAAACCCATAAATATCTCATTTATACCAGACCCTCCATGGACACTAGAGGTGAAGTGTATCTAATTGTTTATTTAACCCCTGCTAATTCTTTTATTACTGCCTGCGATCATTGAATGTGTATTTACTGTTTTATTTACGACAGCCATTGCCAATCAGGCATGGGTGCAAAAGATAACCTCTATGTATTGTCAGAAAGTCTTTGTTCTAGTATGTATAAAATAGAGTGATTTTTAAGATTCAGTATTGTATCATGCCTGAGGAAGAAGCCTAGTGCTTCGAAAGCTTGCATTTTCAATCATTTTAGTTAGCTAATAAAATGTATTACTTTATATTCAAGATGTCTTCACTTTTCTATAATAAAGCATAATATGAGATCTACAATAGGCCTGTAAACAGTGCTATAGAAAATTAATCAATCCAATGTGATCCATACAATATCTGTTGCAGTCTTACATCACTGTATAACAGAATCACTGTATTGTCTATATGTATACACACACATCTACCGTATATACATCCAGTGGGTTACACATCTACAGCAATATGAAAACCGTAACTAAACTATTTTCTGTCTGTCTAGTTGCAGATCTGTAGTATATACTGTTTTGCTGGATAGTGTCAGGTAGGAGATTGAGAAGTGATATACACATAATCAGTGAATGTCTGTATTTTGGCTATAACAAGCAGGATACTCCTAACTGTCTTAATTTAGCTGATCAAAAGGGGGTTTCGCTGTCCTGGTCCGGGGCAGGACCAGGGCATGGCTGTCTGGCTGGAGTTGCGTGGTCTAAGGACAGAGCAGAAAATAAATTGTTCACACACTGCCCCAGGAGATTTGCAACCAGTAGCCCCCATGCTGCTCCTCATATTTTCTCTCTAGTCTCCCCATATGTTCCTACCCGCACCCTTCTCTCATCGCAGAACCATCTCCTGTACAGACCCCCCACTTGTACTGCTTCCTCTCACCTGAAACCTCTCTCTACGCCAAGAAACCTCAATTAGCAGGTTTATATCTAACCTTACATCCTACTTATCTGGTAACCAACACAGTATATGATTGTTGTATTTGCACTGCATACGTCTCACTCCAGCATTTGTACCCATTCCATTGTATCTGTATGTTACTCTCCTGACTAGATTGTAAGCTCTAAGGAGCAGGGACCTCCTTACCTCTTGTGCCAAGACTCTAGCACTTATATTTACAGGTACATAATTTATATATTTATGTACTGAACTATCTATGTTTTTGTTCACCTTGTATGACTTTATTGTATTTTGTTACTGTACAGCACAGCGTCCCCAAGTGCCGCTTTATAAATAAACTAATAACTGTCACTGCAAGCCAGTATCTTTTGGTATGACAGTTGGTGGTATACCTGTATAACCTGCTGAAGCCAGTTATTAATTTGACACTTCTATATATAAATTTGACATGGTTGGCGTGTATATTTCCACAAAAATAACACCCTAAAGACAACAAGGACTTTATCAAGAAATTAACTTCAAGGACAGAATCCTATGGTAAATGGCTGCACGTGTCTTCAATTTCATACTCTTTTTTATATAACATATATAACATTTTTAGATAAACCCAACAATCTAAGTGAGAAGTTTTACAAACGAATAAGACGTTGCACAACGAGATGATTAATTTAGGGAAGGAAAATCTTCATGTTGCAATAGTTCCGCACAAACAGGTTTAGCAATGTTTGTTAAGTGTTAGTAGTGCTCTCTGTTATCAGGAGTCGCTATCAAGCAATGCAGATATAAAAGTCAGTGTGTGTGGCAAAAGGAAGTAACATTAAAGGAAGTAGGTTCCATATATGTTTAATGAAATGTCCTATTTCAAACATCAATGCACAAAGCCTGTGTTAAACACAAGAGCAATAGTACACCTTAAGCTGGGTACACACTATACAACTACTCGTTCCAGCCAACAGTTTGCCTCTAGCAAGCGATCAGCTGTGACCAATCACTGTCAGTCAAGGAGAAAGTAGCCACAGGCAACAGTTACATGCGTCCCCCTATGGACCAGCCATAATTTATTGCAGTGTCATGGGCATCGGGAATGGGCGTTTTCATGCCGATCAACCGACCAATATACGTGGAAATATCGGTCAGTCCCCCTGAATGCCTATAATATTCTGTTTGTGTGTACCCAGCCTAAGGTATTGCATCCACAATTAAAGAATTAAAGGAAATATAACCTTGAAGGAAGTGAAACAATAGATATAAAATCAAATCAATATAAAATTAGGGATCAACCAGATGATACAAAAAGTGGAACTTTACATGTGTAACTGCAAATTCACAGCAGCCAGAGACACCTTAAATGGTCACTATACCCACTCAAACAACTTTACATTATCTAAAACTACAATGTGAGAGAAGTAAAATGGATGTACTTGCATATTCATCTGTGCTTGCTTTGTCATTAAATTATTGTTTAGTGAGTGCTCCTAATTGCCCCCACATCCCTTACTCACTGCCTCCTTGTAGTGTCTGCGACACTTATAAGTTCTTCACAACCTCACCATAGACACTGCTCTGCTTACACATCTCCCTCCCCCTGCCTTCTTTTCTCTGTTGATTCTGATAATTGTTGTAGAAAGTGTCCTGTCAGGCAGCTAAAGATCCTAGTAAGAGGTCACATATTACAATCTCTACTCCTGGAGTGACAGGTCTTTCCCTGTAAATGCTTTGATTAATATGATGATTTCTCAGGATCTACAGCTCAGATTTAAAATCCGGAAAAAGTTTTGAAGTAGTGGGATCTTACTGAATCTATATAATTCAGTAAGTATAATTTTTGCAAATTAAATTTTTAAAATTATCGATACCCTGAAGCTTGTTTAACGGATATGAGAGTTTTTTCATAGTCCTTGTATTGAGGGCACTTTTATAGACACCATATTTACTTTAAAAACATAATGGATAGTGTATTAAATAAAGTTTAGGAATTACAAGTAATGGTGGTCATAAATGCAAATATACTAATCACACAACATTGGTACATCCCTATATTGTACGATTGGTAAAACGACTCCAAGCCAGTAAAATTCCCCAAGTGTAGATAAAGAAGGTTATTAGGTTACTCAATATCTTCTAGCTCTTCTGGGTAGAGCCGTCAGTCATGGCGTGACCGATGATGTTACTGCCAATAACTGCAGAGTCTACGCAGCATCTCTTCCTTTGGGCATGTACGAAGCTAAAGGAGCACAACTAACAGGGGAGGGGAAGTTTAACCTTATAGTTCCCCTTTAATGTGGGTGGAAGTGGGTGGCACTACTCCCAAGGATTTCTCTCTGGATGTGCTCCTTACTATGAAGAATGACATACTCCCTTAAAAACGGTGTAAACTACTACACAGCCCTGATAGTATGTGATACAGCATTCAGACAGCTTTAATACAGACACTTTGAATTTAATATGTTGATAAACTCTATAGTTTCTGAACCAGATATAAAGAGAAAAAAAAATACATAGTAAATAAATTGTACACGTTTAACCGTACACAAGGCATTTTGATACCTTGGTGTTACTGGCCCTTTAAATGAAAGTTAGGCTGGGAATCCTCCAGGACTGGGAATAGTTTTCCTGTCTCCAGAAGCAAAGGATGATAGAAATGAGGGAACAGAGCGGAGGAGACGTTCTATTGTGTGTCTGATGAAGACATACCTGTCCTTGGAATCCTTCAACAGCAACAGAACCGATGGGACAAAATTCAACTCCATGTGATCCAGCTGCGAGCAAAATGTTTGTGGGGAATTCCAAAGCCAGTACAATTTGTATACCCAGACTGAGTTACCATGGGATCGCCAGCAGATGGCAGTGCAAAGCAATTTTTTTTTCCCGTCATAAAGGAAAGAGAAATATGTGAAAAATGCATGTAGTTTCTGGGAAAAAAAACCCAAACAGAAATGAAAAGTCAAATATTTGCATTACTAAGAGATCAGGGATTGCCTCTAACATACAGGGCATGTATACACCAATAAAAAAAATCCTGGCAAAGTTCAAACCTGATGGAGCCTTAATTCATTTTAATTAATTGGCCCTATGTAAAAAAAAAAAAAAAAAAGTATTTGCCCTCTAAACATAATTACTGGTTGTGCCACCCTTGGCAGCAACAACCGCAATCAAGCGTTTGCGATAACTGAGTCGTTCACATAAGAAGAGCGGAGGGAATTCGCAGAATTCTTTTAATTCAGCCATACTAGGGGGGGTTTCAAATATGAATTGGCTTTATATGTCCATGACACAGCATCTCAATTGGATTCAAGCCGTAACCTAGCCAACTTCAAAACCTGATTAGGAGAAAATGGAAAACTGTCCATAATTTTGTGTGCTACTCTTGCAATGTTCCAGTACCATAACAAAATGTCAAAAAATTGAGTTTATGGCCCTTTTAAATAAAAAGATTTCTCTATATGTTATCATATCAAAAGATTTCCCAAAACAGCCTATGGCAAGATTGATTTCTGGCCCAAAAAACCCTCAAACAATATTCTGTAATATGAAATAATGGGTGTCTTGAAATATCTATACACCTTTTCATTTATATTGGTCACAGTGCAGGTGAATGTCCTGGTGAATTTGTGGGATTCCAATGCTGTTCACCACTCAAATGAAAATTTATGTACAGCTAAATCACCCACTAAAATCCAAACTACACAGAAAGCGGACAGTAGAGCTAATCTGTAATGCAGCAAAATGATGCTCCCCCTGCCCTCTGCCTCTCACAGGGTTTCTGCTAGGGTAATAGCATTCAGTTATTGGCTGTATGCATTTACATCCATGGCTGAAAGTTCTAACTTTAAAAATCAGAAAAAG
Organism: Hymenochirus boettgeri; assembly: GCA_019447015.1. Classification (NCBI taxonomy): domain Eukaryota; kingdom Metazoa; phylum Chordata; class Amphibia; order Anura; family Pipidae; genus Hymenochirus; species Hymenochirus boettgeri. Next base: position 235,820,924 of record CM033472.1, read on the forward strand.
AGAGGTAATAGAATACGGTATATACTCGAGTATAAACCGAGTTTTTCAGGCTGTAAAATCAGCCTGAAAACTTGGACTCGGTTTATACTCGAGTCACTAAGTGCCATTGAAGATCAGTGTCCTCCATTCCGGCAGCAGCGTCCTCTCCATTCCGGCAGCCGCACGATCATTCCATGTACTGGCGCGCCGGCCGACGTCACTGCCCGGGTGCCAATTAGTGACGTCAGCCGGCGCGCCAGGTAGGGTTAAAAAAAAAAAAAAAAAGGGAATAGGTTGGACTTGATGGACGAATGTCTTTATTCAACCTTAATTACTATGTTACTATGTTACTATGTTACATGGAATGATCGTGCGGCTGCCGGAATGGAGAGGATGCTGCTGCCGAAATGGAGAGGACGCTGCTGCCGGAATGGAGAGGACCTTACCTCAATGCCAGCACACAGTCCCAGGAAGCCCTTGGATTTAGGAGAGCCCACAGCTCCTGGATGAAGGAGAGCCCAAGGTACAAACTGAACTGGGTGGGAGGGTGAGGGTGGCATTCAAGATGTTTGGAAACATACAACTCAGCTAATAAAGCATGCTGGGAGTTGTAGTTTCCAAACACCTTGAATGCCACCCTCACTGGCATTCAAGATGTTTGGAAATACAACTCCCAGCTAATAAAGCATGCTGGGAGTTGTAGTTTCCAAAACATCTTGAATGCCAAGTGAGGGGGGCATTCAAGGTGTTGGAAACTACAAATTCCAGCATGCTTTATTAGCTGGGAGTTGTAGTTTCCAAACATCTTGAATGCCAAGTTTCTACCCTCGGTTTATACTCGAGTCAACAACTTTTATTAGATTTTTTTAGGTGAAATTGGGTACCTCGGTTTATACTCGGGTCGGTTTATACTCGAGTATATACAGTAAGTAACAGAATTTGGGGTGGCCAGGGAAGAACTGGACGCCTGGAGGATTTCCTATTGTATATGCAAGTTTAGAGGTAATGTAATATCATGCAGCATTTCAGGTTAGACTTACATCTCTCAGATTTCAAACTATTGCAGTTTTTTTAAATATATTCCACACCCTTGTCCATATAGGACTCTGCCTCTTGTCTCCCCTCCGGGAGAAGTTTGGCATGCGCACTGCAGCCCTTCTCCCCCTCCCTTCCCCTCTCTCTCCCTCCCGATTTAGATTCCCTCCCCCTAGCCTAAAAACCTTTTCATAGAATAGTCTCCCTGTTCCCCCAGCCCTAACAGCTATAGTTTTAACATCAGAAAGTGCCCCAAACATTACTTACCTTCCCTCTTTCCTCCGCCATGCTGAACTCCCGGCAGCCGCGTCCGTAATTGGCTGCCCCTTAACCAATCACAGACGCGACTGCCGGTCTCGCCCCTCTGCTTGCATTTTCGCGCAAGCAGGGGGCCTGGCAGTGCGGCGGAGGAAAGAGGGATGGTAAGTAATATTTGGGGCACTTTCTGATATTAAAACTATAGTGGTTGGGGCTGGGGGAGCAGGGAGACTATTATATGAAATTTTTTTAAGAAGGGTGGACATGCCCTTTAAAAGGGAACTGTGGTACAAAAATGACTTTAGGTAAATTGATAGGAATTGCTCTCCTGAGAATTTTGCAATTTATTTTCATTGATTATCAATGTCTACCCATCTAACCTTTCCAAGGCCAAGTAAAATTTTCTAATCCTAATTTTAAACCACAGATTATACATGCATTTATATATAAATAAGCATCCTACAATCCCAAAATAAATCAATGGATCTAAAGGTGCCGACCAATCCCGCACCATTCAATCAGTTCTTCAGGAACTGCCTTTCCAGGAGCTTCCTCATGCCTGATTATACCATAGCAGGGTAAAGGTGGCCATACATATATACAATTTTAATTACCCGACCGAGCGCTCCCGCAAAGTTCGACAGATCCTGCTGGAACCGCCTCTCCCATTCTTCTATACGACCAACATGCGCTAGCAAATCCCATTAATTTTGCGATAGTATGTCGGTCATATAGAAGAACGGGAGAGGCGGTTCCGGTAGGATCGGTCGAACATAGCGGGAGCGTTCGGTTGGGTAAGTAAAATCGTATATATATGTATGGCCACCTTAAGGCTAGGTACATATGGAGGGACTATTTGTCCCTACTGAGTGCTCGCTACGAGCGAGCGCTTGGCTGGGACAAATGTCCATTGGTCACGGCAAATTCGTCCGCGGAACAATCGCCCGTGCGGTTCCCTATCGATCTGGATTTTCCGACACGTCCAATCCGGACAAACGGATGATCGAGGTCGGTCGCGGCCGGCAGCCCCACACCAGGAGATATTTTCGGCCGACCAACCGAAAGTGCCGTGAATCGGTCAATCGGCCAAAAATATCTTCTGGTGTGTACCCAGCCTTAAGCTAGGTACACACAGTACAGATTTCTGAAAGATGACAGACAGGATCTGCAAGATCCTGTCTGCCCTCTTTCAAAGATCTGCATACACACAGTCCCGAGCGTTCTCCCTATGAATATCACAGGGAGAACGCTAGGGACTGTGTGTTTCCATCGGCCGCGCTAGACTCCTCTATAGGGAGTCTACCGCGGCCGATGGAAATTTTCGGCCTTTCCCGAACGAGCGTTCGGCCGACCCGATCGTTTGGCGGCCACACGCTCGTTCGGGAAACGAACGTACACACATAACGATTAAGCCCCGATACCGTCGGATCCGACGGTATCGGGGCTTAATCGTTAATGTGTGTACCCAGCTTAAGACAGAAAACCTGTATAGAGTTAAATTATACTATCTATTATATTGCACTTTCCTGATCTTTAACCGATGCATGGGTTACTGCCCCAATTCAAAAGGAACAAGATGGCTTTCTACATGGTTCCTACACAAATAAACAAGTGTGTAAAGCCAGTAAAATATTTTACTTTATCGTGCAACTTCCTTGTCTGCCTTCCTTTTGTACAGAGGAAAGGAGAGTACCGGTAGCTCATTAGAGAGTGTTCCTCTTTCCCTGGTTAATGCTCACTGAGCACACCTGAACCAGTATCAAATCTCTGGAGTAGAGTAAAACACTGTTCTTTACTTTTCCCTGCTATAGGAATGACTCATTTAGCTTGAACTTCACTTAATCTGAATTTGTAACAAAATAAAATATTGCCACGCAGTCTTAGGAAAGGGGAAATTGCTGCTGTTCCTGTAAGATAATAGATTGTGTGACAAGTTTCCTAGCACACCAGTAAAATAAATAGAGTGAAACAACTTCCATGTTTGCCAAGGTATCCAAGAAATCACAAAAGATGACCAGGTTCTCCTTAAAGGGCATATCCACCCCCAAAACCAAAATTTGCCCTAGTGCTGGCCCCAATATGTAGTGTAAACAAAATCATTAAGAAGAGTATGAGCTGTCTGTGTGTCACCTGGCCCCTTATTCTTCCTTGTCCTCGTTGAGGATACTGGCATGAGCAGGGCACCCCTCCCTCCAGAGTAGCTGCTTCATCCCCTACCTAAAAAAATCTTTTTATGTACTGTAGCCCACCCCCAACTTTAAAATTTGTTTTCTAAAACAAGCAGCAGAAATGTACTTATGATCCTATGGTCCAATCGCAGACACAGCTGCCAGTTCAGCCCGTTTGCAACTTCTGGCAAGCAGAGGGCCTGAGGAGACAGATCTCTACTGAGCAACTGAATTGCACCAGGGGCTGATATTTGGGATCCTGCATGTTATTAATTATAACTTTGGAAGTATTTATTTATGCACAGAGAAATCCCTGGGCAAATTAAAGAGCTATTATTTCCTAACAAACCCCTCACCAGGGCGAGGACCTTAACCATTAGGTCTTTTTTCTTCGGTTCTTACTGTAGGGTCCACAATGTGCTGTCAGTGTCCATAGCTCTTTGTTACCTTAGACCGGGACTGATTCCTGCAGTGCTCCTTGCAGTGTGTGACTTCCAGTACAGGAAGTGGACACCGGCTCCAGCAGACAGATTTTGACAGCTTTTAACAGACCCTATAGTTAGAATTTAAGATCCTCACCCTGGGTACTATTAGGTAAATGTGGGGTGGGATGTTTATATAGGTATAATTGTCCTTTAAGGTTAGTTTAAAGACAAAACAGTTATTTTATTCCTTGAAAGCGAATGCATTTGCACTGAACCTCCACTATGGGACTTCTAACTCCTTGGTTATGTTTTTTGGGGCGTTGAAGGCAAATTAAAATCAAAAACAATATTTCTGCTGGGCAAAATTCCAGATTTTTAAAATATATTTCAATTTAAGGAACTAAATATAAGTAAATAGCCATAAATCCTTTTTCCACGGAGAGCTGTTCTCCAACATAATTAGCTATACACATAAAAGTGTTTAAAATAAGCTGCATTGCTGTAAACCCTACAGACCTAATAAAGAAAATATCATCAAGGTTATAGATAATGAAAATTTCAAATGCAATTATACTTACCAGTAACTGGGTGTCTAGTCTAAAAGAAAACAAGCTTACTAGGCTGATACAAATGTAGGCCAACTATTGAATTACACAGGCAATTGGTAGATATCAATTTTAAAGGGTATCTAAATGGGATTTGTTTATTTAATCATCCTTTACTGAAAAACAATAAATCTTCCCAACTATCAATGTACCGGTTTTTTGTTGATTTGTCTTTTAGACATCGAATCTGAAGCACCATACATTTTAGCTGTCAATCAAGTGCCTTACTATTATAAACTCTTCTACTGTGTGCAGTTCTGGCTATGAACCTATAAATATTATTGGAAAGCATGCAATAGGCATTTACAAAAAATGTGAACACGTGTTCAAATAACAGGTGAGAATACAGCACACACTAGCAATGCGAATCAGAAACCCCATATACTAAGAATTCTGGTACACAAGGAAATCTTAAGACAACAGTTAAGTGTTGTGTACCAATACCGAAAACGAGATTTCCTTTTTTTTATCTAAGGAAGTGACTTTTAAGAGGAAGTGTCAAATATAATAAGAATACCAACCATCTAGTGACAAAATTTAATCTTTTGAACTATAGGGTATTCATGTTAAACCTCTGTGTAGTTTAATAAAAATCTTACCTTACATCAATGCTTCTTATGGTTCTCCTGCAGTGCTTGTCCAAAATCCAGAAAACCTAAGAGTAGTAGCTATCTTCCTGCAAAAAGCTCTCTGCCTCCTGTGTAGCCTCCGGGAGGTATTCTGGCATGCGCAGGGGAACCCTCCCCTCCCCTCCCAGCATACCGATCCATCCATGGCTGGCCATCCACCTAGCGTTAATTCCTTTTTTTGTAGTGTAGTGCATCCCTGCCTACCCCCAACCTCCATTGCTTCTCAGCCAATCCCAAACACGGCTGCCGGTCCGGCCCCTGTTTGCAAGTTCCGGCAAGCAGGAAGCCGGATCAGAGCACCAGAGGATTGAGGGTCTGTAAGTAATGTTCTAAATCTTTTTTAACATTCTGACATGGCGGTTGGGGGTGGGCAGGAGTGCAATACATTATATCAATTTTTTTTATTAGGGTGGACATGCCCTATAATGACAGACATTAACACAAAGGGCAATTTCACCTTTCAAATAAATAAGAGTCTCTCTACAGCTGATCAGGGCCCTCTTAGTCCCCCACCTTTGCAGGCCCGGTAGTTATGCCACTGGACCACAATGGACCTTCCTGCCATTCTACCATTCATGTCTTGTGTAGTGTAATGCAGGTGGTGTTTTATTTTGTTACATATTATGGCAAACATGTTCCTTCATTTTTATTTATAAAAAATAAAAGCAGATGGGGTTGTTTGGGAGGGTGTAATTTCCCTTTAAGTCCCTTTAAAGAAAGACACTGGGTGCATTATAACATCTGTATGTTCTACATCACCACGTGTAAAGTAACTGTCAAGCAATAATTGCAAGGTGTTTCCACTTCTAGCAAAAGTCCCTCTCATTTGGAATACATTATTTATAGCATAAAGGAACTTCTAACATAGAGAGATATCATTAATGTTTAGAATCTAGACACAAATATAACCCTTTAAAGTTTATTTCAAATGTATAGTCTCACCTAGTAAATGATCATTTCCTTGCAGATATCTGCAAAATGTTCACGTTGATCTCCATGTACTGGGAGAAATCTGGACTACTGCCACCCTGTGCTGCGTGATAAACTCTGTCAGTTTGAACTTGACTGACCTTGAGGCTCAAATAAAAAAAAATCATTGGTAGATAAGCAAAATCCGTTATTGTGAAACTTTACTAACCACTAGCAGCACACCATCTTATGAGTCAGTGCCCTTGCTTAGGAAGTCTACATGCCTTTAAATAAATAATAAAAACAAGCCTTCGAGGGCTAAACCCTCTTCATCAGGAAGGTCAGAGCAGTACTCAGTAGTTCTCTAACCTGATGAAGAGGGTTTAGCCCTCGAAGGCTTGTCTACTAAATAAGTCCATACAAAAAGTATCGCAGTACTCTTATTTTTTACTCTAAAGAGAGGAATAAATATTAAGAAGGATTTTTATAAAGTGATGAAACGGTGATTTATAAAGTGATTGTTTACTGTGTATACAGTACTTATGTATGTATGAATGAATGGCACCATCAACGTAGCTCAAGTTGTGTAGATTAGGAAAATGTAGTTTGTGTTGGGTATTTCCAAGATTCGGGTCCGATTCCATTGAAAAAGAGTTAGCTGTTCAAATTACAGAGCCACTGTCATAACTACTGCCCCCGCCACCCCCACGGGGGGCCTGGGGACATAGGGTTTTTTTTTTACTCACGGGGGGGGGGGCTGTTGTGCTGTCGCTACGTATTTCTTGTATTGACCTCCTGATTGCCTCTGCTGCACATGTGAGAGGTAAAAAAACAATCAGGCAGTGAACTCACTGGCTCTGTACATATGATGGTGTTCTCTCTCTTCTCCCGGGCCCTGGCTGACTCTCTCTGCCCTGTTGTCCACCTGTCATCTGCCTGCTGCAATAGTTGTGCAGGCTGCCATTAGCAGGTCAGGCACAGAAAGGTAATTTTACACTATTTTGAGTTTTGTTCAGAATAATTATAATACCAATTACCCCAAGTACTAGCAGGGTTGGGAATTCACACAGAAAGTCAAAAAATACCAGGTGTTTATGGGACTTTATTTGTTTGATAGATAGATGATTGATATTAGATATATAGAGGATAGATATTAGATAGGTAGACAGAAAAATAGCTAGATTAGATAAACAGAAAAATAGAGATAGAAAGATAGATAGATAGATGATAGATATTAGATAGATAGATTATAGATAATAGATAGATTAGATAAACAGAAAAATAGAGATAGATAGATAGATTATAGATGGACAGAAAAATAGATAGACAGACAGACAGGTTATTTTTATGGCAATCATAGCCACGGTAGTTGTGTCAGGAGGAGGAGGGAGTTGTGGTTGGGTGTCGTGGGGGCCCCACTGATTTCTAGTTACGCCCCTGTACAGAGCAATTTGATTTTTTTCTTGTAATTGCACTGATGCATGTGTCCCATTTGAGTTTATTGGTGGCCATGTGTCTGTGTGCACCCATATGGCATATGGCATACCGTTTGATTCAGGACATGTGGAAGATTGAAACTTAGTGGGTTTTTTACTTGTAAAGTGGGTTTACAAGTCCTCTTATTTTTTTTTTTTTTACAAAATCTCCTAAAAGTGTGGAGTTCTATAGATTACTGCATCCAGAATTCTTCATGTATGTATAAAAGCATGGCACCATTACGTAGCTGAAAGTGTGAAGATTCCAAAACTATATAGTTTGTGTTTTTCTTGGCTGTTTCCTTTGAAAAAGATTAGGCTGTTCAAATTAAAGAGCACTATTACTATTTATCTAGTGCTCTGCTCTACCAATAGCATTGCTTCACTGTGGTGTTTATCAAATAGCAGCCACCCTGGGTTTTCAATAAAAAACAATAATTGAAACAAGTCATGTCTGCAAGGTGAATAAATAGCTCTATACAATTAGGCTGTATTGGATGTTATTATGCCAGCAGTTCTGGACACATACCGTATATACTCAAATATAAGTCGATCCGAGTATAAGTCGAGGTACATATTTTACCTAAACAATTAGGTAAAAAATATATGACCACTTTGGAACTTCAGGTGTTTGTAAACTACAACTCCCAGCATGCTTTAGCTGCTGGGAGTTGTAGTTTACAAACATCTGCAGTGGAACTGCAAACCCCCCCCTACCCAACCTTCCCCTCCCTCCCAGTAAAAATAATAACTGAATAACTTGAACTGAACCGAACTTAAAAACTGAAATACCGGCAACTTGACTAACTTGTAAGAAGAATCGGCTGCCGATCTCGATCGTCGCATCCACTGAGTTAGTGACCTTCAGTGGATGCGACGATCGGGAGATGCGGCAGCCGGATTCTTCTTACAAGTTAGTGACTGACCCGAGTATAAGTCGAGGTTCAGTTTTCAGGCTGTTTTTATAGCCTGAAAACCTCGACTTATACTCGAGTATATACGGTATATATTAGCCACAGAACATAAAGGATAAACTTTCCGCTCATTTCTCTAGGAATGCTGGGACTGACAAATCATAACTTATTTCTCACATTATTGAAAGGGAAAGTTCAGTGGAAAATAGAATTATTTTTAAAATTCTTAGTTTATATTAAGCATACCTAGTTATTCTACATATTCTTTTCCATTTAGAAAAATCAGTTGAATTGAACATTGAATGACATTAGTGAGCTGACATTTCAGGTTCTGTAACGGTCCAGCTTCCTCCCAGAATGCACCACTTCCTTGGAATGTTCCTAATAGTAATTTCTACTGATTGGCTGTTGGATGGGTCAAACATGCTCAGATCTCTACTGAGCTACAGAGCACTTGGTCAAGGATCTCTATTAGGTTAGTATTTGGAAGCATTTTCTTATACACAGACAAAATGCTGAATGGGCAGGTTAAGAACATTAGAAAGAAAATAAATGCACCGAACTTTAAGCAATGCCTTTATATAGCATGAGGCTCTGTGGAGCTTCTTTAAGCCCATTTCCCCTGACTAATTGCCAATGCCTGTATGCCAAGTTGGCATACAGACATTAGTAAAATAGTTGGCATATTGGCAGTGGGAAAATGCCACTTGATACACAGACAATGCCACACATTTTCAACTGCCAATTTGCCAACCATTTTGATTTATCAATATTGGCATACAGGCAAATCTGCAGATGAAAATGTGTGGCATTGTCTGTGTATCAAGTGGCATTTTACCACTGCCGTCTGCCAATATGCCATACAGGCATTGATAATTGGTTAGCAAATTGGCAGTGGTAAATGGTTGGCATCAAGACTTACTTGCGCAGATATTGCCAACTGTTTACCACTACTAATTTCAACCATTTTACCTTTTACCAATGCCAGGGCTAACTGGCCCTCAGGCCCTGGCACAATAGTGTAAAAAGCACAGGCAGGCACATTTTTTTAGCAGGGGTATTCCAGCACTCCCCAAACATCCTTGCCCAGTTGCCCTCCTTACTTTCTCTGTCCAGAGACTGACTTGGAGCTGAACTTTTGAAATTTCCATTCCCATGCAGAGGCAGCATTCTAGTTCCGCGCTGCCCAACTTGACCTTCTGCCACTGCATGATCCTTCAGGCCATTCTTCAAGTTCTGCGAGCGGCGTGCACCAGGCTCCAGCTCTGCACGTGGGCGCGTCACCAGTATTTATACAACCAAGTGGCCCTTTCACCTGCACACATTTGTGCACTGCCACTGTTTATCTTCATCTTGGGTGAGGGGCAGCCGCAGTAGGACAAGCAAAGGTAAGTCAGGGACATTTCTAATGTCTGAAAACATTAGGGGCACTTTAGTAGAGTGTTTCTGCTGCGCATATATATATAGACTGGTACATATAAGGTTCCCCAATGACCAGTCCACACAGACTTGTACATGTAAGATGCCCCCTTGCCCAGTCCATACAGACTGATACATATAAGATGCCTCCTTGCCCAGTCCACATAGACTGGAACATATAAGATGCCCACTTGCCCAGTCCACAGACTTGTACATATAAGATGCCCTGGGGGGTAAAAACTGCAAACACTGACACCAAAGGGAGAAAAAGGTCAAAAGGCGACAATTTCACCTATTATAAATGGCTTATAAGTATTGAAAACAAAATAGCTCTGAACTTACACAATTACAGCAAATTTCTTTTCGCATGTGAGTACCACAGTCTAACGCAAGAATAAGACGAAAATAACCGTCACACACATCGCCTCAGCGATACTTTTTCCGCAAGGCGAAAGCGAAAATGAGCGGGTTTATAACTAGGCGAAAATATCGTATTGTCATTGCAAATTGTACTGCAATAGCGAACATGAAGAACATAGCGATAGTTTTATATTAATAACACCCCCAATGACCTAATATATAATCTCTAACCGTGTTATCTTTAGGCACAGTGTGCCTCTCTGGCTTCTCTATGTAGGATTGCTTTCAGTAGCCCAATGCAATGTTCTGCCATGACCAAAAAAGCTCAATGAACCCAGACATGTCACATGAATATGAATAGTTTGGTTTTGCAAACAACCAGGAAGAATGAGAAATTACTATAAGTGGTGAGTGTGTGTATTAGCTGCTTAATTAATATAGACCCATGGAAAAGAACCTCCAAAGGCCAGGTACCTTACCAACTGTGTGTACAGCTAATAGCGATTAAATTCACTCAAAAATCCTGCCCCAAACCCTGCTTTCTGTCCAGACCTATATGTAAAATACTGTACGGTTATTCAATAAAAGTCTTAATCGTTAAATTGTTGTTAATTTGCCCTCAGCCCAATCAGATGTTAGCTTTCAAATGTTAAATAAGATCTGATTGGTTGGGGCAAATTAGCCACCATTTTTACCGATAAGAACTTTAATTGCATAACCCTGATGGTTCCTACTAGCAGTGCTATGACAAACTATCAAGAGAGAGGCTTTTCTATTCAATTTAATAAGGGATGAGATACAGCATTTTAGTTGGGGGGATTAACCCTGTAACCCTTAATATAAGTATGGACAAGCATTGCCCCGAAGAGCTTACAATCTAAGCACATTTATTTACATATACAACCTATCAGTATGTCTTTATGATTGTGGGGGAACGGGAGTGCCTGGAGTAATCCCACGCAAGCACGAGGAGACATACAAACTCCGTCCAATGTGTCCAAGGACTTCAGCGCTGCAAGGCGTCAGTGGTACCCATGAGCATTCATGCTGCCCAAAACCGTGTCTGTGATTGGCCAATTAGCGGGGGATGTAAGAGAAGGATTTTTACCAGTGGGGCTAGTAGGGGTTACATTTTAGTTTTGGGGGGGCCATGCCCTTTAAATAAAATAAAAGGCCCATTAGTGCATAACTATGTAAAGCTCTTATCTTCCATTTATTTGCATTCAAGATATCGGTTGCGATATTCCTCTCTCTCCCGGATTGTCGGGAGTCTTCCTCATTCTGGGGTGGTCACCCCATGAGATACCCAGACTCCCTCTACCCCAGACTCCCCCTACACTCCTAGAATGCTGAACCCACCTCCGTGTGATGTCAGTCCCGCCCCCACATGGTGTCACGCCCCGCCCCTTTCCCACCCTGCCTTGAAGCATGAAAGGGCAGGATGGGATGTCTGCAGTTGGTTTAAAGACCTGACAAAAACTTTTCAGGAGTTTCCCTTATTATTGTGTCCCCACCCAAGGAGGTGTTACTACCAGAATAGCTCTTAACTTTCCCAGTGTGTGCAAAAATAAAGCTAAAAAATGGGGCTACTGGAAGTGCAGGAGCAGGATTTAGGACCCTGCAGTGAGAAGGCAGTGGAGACTCTCACATTCCTGCCTGCTGGGGGTGGAGCTGTTTCTACATACAGAGCTCTGGGAACAGCACAGAGATTAATACAGCAAATACATAAGTCAGGTCAGAGAGTTGGGATCTGCCTGAAAACTGCAATGTCCATATGGGGGTTAGTTTTTAGCTACTTATTAAAGTTCAGCCCTTAAATGAAAATGTATATACAGGTATAAATCACCACCCAAACCTAAACTGTAATAGATTTAATACCAAATTTAAAATCTGAAATAAAACAAGTTAAACTTGCACAATGTCATTTCCCCCTGTTTCTGCTTCCTGGTTCTTCCTGTTATCAAATGAATTTGACAGTTTACATCACAGCCAATGACTAGCTGATGTTAATCCCCTCTGAGCATGCCTAGACTCAGTACAAAGACTCAGTACCAGGTCACTAAATTGCTCAGTTTTCCATGAGGATCCAGAAGCATAGCAGGCATACAATAATGAATTCATAGGACAAACTATGATATATCAACATAATTTAAAGGGCCATTCTTTAAAGATGTTATTTATGAGGGTGGAGTTGTCCCTTTAACCCTCTCTTACAGGGTCAGTATTAGGGTCACTAAATTGCTCAGGTTTTCCATGAGGCATCCAGAAGCATAGCAGGCATACATAATGAATTCATAGGACAAACTATGATATATCAACATACTTTAAGGGGCCTTCTTCTAAAGATGTTATTATGAGGGTGGAGTTGTCCTGTACCCTTCTCTTACAGGGTCAGTATTAGTTACTAGTAAGGTGCACATATCTGGTGTTGGACTTGGGGGCTATTTGGGATGCTGAGGGCAAGACTTGTGTGTCAATATCAGTGCATTGGTGTGCCTTGGGTGAGTTGTGTGTATGGCAGTATATCAGTACGGGTGTAATGTGTGTCCGTTATAGTGCGTCTGTAGATGCATGTGTGTCGTGTGTGTGTGTGTGTCAATATATCAGTGCAACTTCTCTTAATAAAAAGGGCCCCCATCATCCTTTATCAACAGTATTTCACCCAATGACCAACAATTTACGAGTTGACCAACAGCAACCCTATAATAGTGCAAGAAGTGAAAGAACAGTAATTGTTAGCTGTAATTTTGGATTCCGTCAGTAAATAAGCCTGGAATCTTGGAGGTGGTATCTCCATGCAAACAGATATTAAAGCGTATTTATATATCACACTTTACACATTATAAATACAGTATCATAAAAGAAATACATCAAATGATTAGCTCATTCTTATTGGGTTATTCATAGATTGTAATCCTACTGTAAATGATAGAAGTCCCATAACCCTATAAAAACTACAAGGCCATAGACAGTTATACAGGCCAATGAAATATAATTGCTATTCAACATGCCATTTATCAGTGATAATGTATCCCCTACTGTACATATAAGGATATAGAAGTTATGAGAAGTTTTGTTACCATATAAATGTGCATAGACACGTTTAATCACACGGGTCAGAATACTCTCTGAATCACTTATAATACCACTTACCTATAAAAAGGGATATTGGACCCCCTACTGTAAATTTTAATAGAGGTCTAAGAAGATTTCTGTGATCATTAAATGTACAAGGCCATAGGCTGGGTTATACAGATCAGGGAACTCTGTGAGTAACTTGTGTATATAGGGATAATGTATCTCCTACTGTAGATTACAAATATATTAGATGTCACTGAAGAGTGACATATTATAAAACTATTATAAAGTACAGGCTGTAGAGTGAATTATACAGCCAGGGTATTAGGATAACACTCAGTGTTATAAGGGATAACAGTTTATTATTTTCTACAATGTACATGTTGACATATACAGTATTACTATTCCCAAAATCCCCATTTAACCTTTATTGGGTTTGTTCATTTAAATATTTAGAATTTACTTAGTTGCACAACCAAAATATATCTATTGTAATCTTTACATTTGGGTGATTTGGGTAGAATTTTCTCTGGGTAAAATCACTTAATCTGCCTCTTACACTCTGCACCAATAAAGCATCCGTTTTTATCCCACTGGTTGTTACATACCACCCACAAATGGAAATACTACGAAAAATCGCCAAGAAACTCCAACCATTTACAAAAGGACAACAGATTACAAGAAATATCCCAGACCCCCCTCTCTTAGCTTACCGACAACACACAACTTAAAACAAATGCTTGTAAAAAGTTCCCTAACAGGCCCCACACAAAATGGAACATCTCCCGTGTTGCAGAAAAAAGTGTGAAACGCAAGTACATCACACTGGAGACACGATACCAATACCAGGAACCCAACATAGGTTTGAAATAAGGGAAACCTTCTCCTGCAAATCATCCAATGTGGCTATACCTGATTTATGTCCTAGGGTCCCTCAGGACTTTATGTAGGAGAGACTGGACAGACCTGAGGCAAAGGATGAACTCTCATCGATTCACAATAATAACAATAAACGAGATGTCCCTGGGGGGTGCCCATTTCTGCAGCCAAGGACACAGCCGTGAAAGACCTAAAAGTCACAGGGCTATGGGAAATTTCAGATCCCAAAGGAAAGGTTAGAATGGGAATGAAACTATACAAAATTTGGGGGACTCTGGACTCAACAAGATCTAAACTTTTGTGTCACTATGTTTCTAGTTCTTAATGTCATGTGAGTAATCAGAATAAATTCCTCTAAACCACCCAACCCATAAATATCTCATTTAGTACCAGACCCTCCATGGACACTAGAGGTGAAGTGTATCTAATTGTTTATTAACCCCTGCTAATTCTTTGATTACTGCCTGGCGATCATTGAATGTGTATTAATTTTTATTACGACAGCCATTGCCAATCAGGCATGGGTGCAAAAGATAACCTCTATGTATTGTCAGAAAGTCTTTGTCTAGTATGTATAAAATAGAGTGTTTTTAAGATTCAGATTGTATCATGCCTGAGGAAGAAGCCTAGTGCTTCGAACAAGTCTTGCATTTTCAATCATTTTAGTTAGCTAATAAAATGTCTTACTTTATATTCAAGATGTCTTCACTTTTATATATAAAGCATAATATGAGATCTACCTAGGCCTGTAAACATGCTATAGAAAATTATCAATCCATGTGGATCCATACAAATCTGTTGCAGTCTACGCTCACTGTATAAGAATCACTGTATTGTCTATATGTTACACACATCTACCGATATACATCCAGTGGGTTACAATCTACAGCAATATGAAAACCGTAACTAAACTATTTTTGTCTGTCTAGTTGCAGATCTGTAGTATATACTGTTTTGCTGGATAGTGTCAGGTAGGAGTGAGAAAGTGATATACACATAATCAGTGAATGTCTGTATTTGGCTATAACAAGCAGGATACTCCTAACGTCTTAATTTAGATGATCAAAAGGGGGGTTCGCTGTCCTGGTCCGGGGCAGGACCAGGGCATGGCTGTCTGGCTGGATGTGCGTGGTCTAAGGACAGAGCAGAAAATAAATTGTTCACACACTGCCCCAGGAGATTTGCAACCAGTAGCCCCCATGCTGCTCCTCATATTTTCTCTCTAGTCTCCCCAATATGTTCCTCGCACCCTTCTCTCATCGCAGAACCATCTCCTGTACAGACCCCCCACTTGTACTGCTTCCTCTCACCTGAAACCTCTCTCTACGCCAAGAAAACCTCAATTAGCAGGTTTATATCTAACCTTACATCCTACTTATCTGGTAACCAACACAAGTATATGATTGTTGTATTTGCACTGCATACGTCTCACTCCAGCATTTGTACCCATTCCATTGTATCTGTATGTTACTCTCTGACTAGATTGTAAGCTCTAAGGAGCAGGGACCTCCTTACCTCTTGTGCCAAGACTCTAGCAATATTTACCGTACATAATTTATATATTTATGTACTGAACTATCTATGTTTTGTTCACCTTGTATGACTTTATTGTATTTTGTTACTGTACAGCACAGCGTCCCCAAGTGCCGCTTATAAATAAACTAATAACTGTCACTGCAAGCCAGTATCTTTTGGTATGACAGTTGGTGGTATACCTGTATAACCTGCTGAAGCCAGTTATTAATTTGAACCTTCTATATATAATTTGACATGGTTGGCGTGTATATTTCCACAAAAATAACACCCTAAAGACAACAAGGACTTTATCAAGAAATTAACTTCAAGGACAGAATCCTATGGTAAATGGCTGCACGTGTCTTCAATTTCATACTCTTTTTTATATAACATATATAACATTTTTAGATAAACCCAACAATCTAAGTGGAGAAGTTTTACAAACGAATAAGACGTTGCACAACGAGATGATTATTTAGGGAAGGAAAATCTTCATGTTGCAATAGTTCCGCACAAACAGGTTTAGCAATGTTTGTTAAGTGTTAGTAGTGCTCTCTGTTATCAGGAGTCGCTATCAAGCATGCAGATATAAAAGTCAGTGTGGTGGCAAAAGGAAGTAAAAAGTAACATAAAGGAAGTAGGTTCCATATATGTTAATGAAATGTCCTATTTCAAACATCAATGCACAAAGCCTGTGTTAAACACAAGAGCAATAAGTACACCTTAAGCTGGTACACACTATACAATCTACTCGTTCCAGCCAACAGTTGCCTCTAGCAAGCGATCAGCTGTGACCAATCACTGTCAGTCAAGGAGAAAGTAGCCACAGGCAAACAGTTACATGCGTCCCCTATGGACCAGCCTAATTTATGCAGTGTTCATGGGCATCGGGAATGGGCGTTTTCATGCCGATCAACCGACCAATATACGTGGAAATATCGGTCAGTCCCCTGAATGCCTATAATATTCTGTTTGTGTGTACCCGCCTAAGGTATTGCATCCACAATTAAGAATTAAAGGAAATATAACCTTGAAGGAATGTGAAACAATAGATATAAAATCAAATCAATATAAAATTAGGGATCAACCAGATGATACAAAAAGTGGAACTTTACATGTGTAACTGCAAATTCACAGCAGCCAGAGACACCTTAAATGGTCACTATACCCACTCAAACAACTTTACATATCTAAAAACTACAATGTGAGGAAGTAAAATGGATGTACTTGCATATTCATCTGTGCTTGCTTTGTCATTAAATTATTGTTTAGTGAGTGCTCCTAATTGCCCCCACATCCCTTACTCACTGCCTCTTGTAGTGTCTGCGACACTTATAAGTTCTTCACAACCTCACCATAGACTGCTCTGCTACACATCTCCCTCCCCTGCCTTCTTTTCTCTGTTGATTCTGATAATTGTTTTTAGAAAGTTTCCTGTCAGGCAGCTAAAGATCCTAGTAAGAGGTCACATATACAATCTCTACTCCTGGAGTGACAGGTCTTCCCTGTAAATGCTTTGATTAATATGATGATTTCTCAGGATCTACAGCTCAGATTTAAAATCCGGAAAAAGTTTTGAAGTAGTGGGATCTTACTGAATCTATATAATTCGTAAGTATAATTTTTGCTAATACATTTTTTAAATTATCGATACCCGAAGCTTGTTTAACGGATATGAGAGTTTTTTCATAGTCCTTGGATTGAGGGCACTTTATAGACACCATTTTACCTTAAAAACATAATGGATAGTGTATTAATATAGTTTAGGAATTACAAGTAATGGTGGTCATAAATGCAAATATACTAATCACACAACATTGGTACATCCCTATATTGTACGATGGATTTAAAACGACTCCAAGCCAGTAAAATTCCCCAAGTGTAGATAAAGAAGGTTATTAGGTTACTCAATATCTTCTAGCTCTTCTGGGTAGAGCCGTCAGTCATGGCGTGACCGATGATGTTACTGCCAATAACTGCAGAGTCTACGCAGCATCTCTTCCTTTGGCATGTACGAAGTAAAGGAGCACAACTAACAGGGGAGGGGAAGTTTAACCTTATAGTTCCCCTTTAATGTGGTGGAAGTGGGTGGCACTACTCCCAAGGATTTCTCTCTGGATGTGCTCCTTACTATGAAGAATGACATACTCCCTTAAAAACGGTGTAAACTACTACACAGCCTGATAGTATGTGATACAGCATTCAGACAGCTTTAATACAGACACTTTGAATTTAATATGTTGATAAACTCTATAGTTTCTGAACCAGATATAAAGAGAAAAAAAAATACATAGTAAATAAATTGTACACGTTTAACGTACACAAGGCATTTTGATACCTTGGTGTTACTGGCCCTTTAAATGAAAGTTAGGCTGGGAATCCTCCAGGACTGGGAATAGTTTTCCTGTCTCCAGAAGCAAAGGATGATAGAAATGAGGGAACAGAGCGGAGGAGACGTTCTATTGTGGCTGATGAAGACATACCTGTCCTTGGAATCCTTCAACAGCAACAGAACCGATGGGACAAAATTCAACTCCATGTGATCCAGCTGCGAGCAAAATGTTGTGGGGAATTCCAAAGCCAGTACAATTTGTATACCCAGACTGAGTTACCATGGGATCGCCAGCAGATGGCAGTGCAAAGCAATTTTTTTTTCCCGTCATAAAGGAAAGAGAAATATGTGAAAAATGCATGTAGTTTCTGGGAAAAAAACCAAACAGAAATGAAAGTCAAATCATTTGCATCCTAGAGATCAGGGACTTGCCTCTAACATACAGGGCATGTATACACCAATAAAAAAAATCCTGGCAAAGTTCAAACCTGATGGAGCCTTAATTCATTTTAATTAATTGGCCCTATGTAAAAAAAAAAAAAAAAAGTATTGCCCTCTAAACATAATTACTGGTTGTGCCACCCTTGGCAGCAACAACCGCAATCAAGCGTTTGCGATAACTGAGTCGTTCACATAAGAAGAGCGGAGGGAATTCGCAGAATTCTTTTAATTCAGCCATACTAGGGGGGGTTTCAAATATGAATTGGCTTTATATGTCCAGATGACACAGCATCTCAATTGGATTCAAGCCGTAACCTAGCCAACTTCAAAACCTGATTAGGAGAAAATGGAAAACTGTCCATAATTTTGTGTGCTACTCTTGCAATGTTCCAGTACCATAACAAAATGTCAAAAAATTGAGTTTATGGCCCTTTTAAATAAAAAGATTTCTCTATATGTTATCATATCAAAAGATTTCCCAAAACAGCTATGGCAAGATTGATTTCTGGCCCAAAAAACCCTCAAACAATATTCTGTAATATGAAATAATGGGTGTCTTGAAATATCTATACACCTTTTCATTTATATTGGTCACAGTGCAGGTGAATGTCCTGGTGAATTTGTGGGATTCCAATGCTGTTCACCACTCAAATGAAAATTTTATGTACAGCTAAATCACCCACTAAAATCCAAACAATACAAGAAAGCGGACAGTAGAGCTAATCTGTAATGCAGCAAAATGATGCTCCCCTGCCCTCTGCCTCTC
The DNA here is from genome assembly GCA_019447015.1 of Hymenochirus boettgeri. Taxonomy (NCBI): domain Eukaryota; kingdom Metazoa; phylum Chordata; class Amphibia; order Anura; family Pipidae; genus Hymenochirus; species Hymenochirus boettgeri. The sequence goes on from CM033472.1 coordinate 235,840,111, forward strand.
ACAGGGGTTCTGCTAGGGTAATAGCATTCAGTTATTGGCTGTATGCATTTACATCCATGGCTGAAAGTTCTAACTTTAAAAATCAGAAAAAGAGAGGTAATAGAATACGGTATATACTCGAGTATAAACCGAGTTTTTCAGCGTAAAATAGCCTGAAAACTTGGACTCGGTTATACTGAGTCACTAAGTGCCATTGAAGATCAGTGTCCTCCATTCCGGCAGCAGCGTCCTCTCCATTCCGGCAGCCGCACGATCATTCCATGTACTGGCGCGCCGGCCGACGTCATGCCCGGTGCCAATTAGTGACGTCAGCCGCGCGCCAGGTAGGGTTAAAAAAAAAAAAAAAAAAAAGGGAAAGGTTGGACTTGATGACGAATGTCTTTATTCAACCTTAATTACTATGTACTATGTTACTATGTACATGGAATGATCGTGCGGCTGCCGGAATGGAGAGGATGCTGCTGCCGAAATGGAGAGGACGTGCTGCCGGAATGGAGAGGACCTTACCTTCAATGCCAGCACACAGTCCAGGAAGCCCTTGGATTTAGGAGAGCCCACAGCTCCTGGATGAAGGAGAGCCCACAGGTACAAAATGAACTGGGTGGGAGGGTGAGGGTGGCATTCAAGATGTTTGGAAACTACAACTCCCAGCTAATAAAGCATGCCGGGAGTTGTAGTTTCCAAACACCTTGAATGCCACCCTCACTTGGCATTCAAGATGTTGGAAACTACAACTCCAGCTAATAAAGCATGCTGGGAGTTGTAGTTTCCAAAACATCTTGAATGCCAAGTGAGGGTGGCATTCAAGGTGTTTGGAAACTACAACTTCCAGCATGCTTTATTAGCTGGGAGTTGTAGTTCCAAACATCTTGAATGCCAAGTTTCTACCCTCGGTTTATACTCGAGTCAACAACTTTATTAGATTTTTTTAGGTGAAATTGGGTACCTCGGTTTATACTCGGGTCGGTTTTTACTCGAGTATATACAGTAAGTAACAGAATTTGGGGTGGCCAGGGAAGAACTGGACGCCTGGAGGATTTCCTATGTATATGCAAGTTTAGAGGGAATGTAATATCAGCAGCATTTCAGGTTAGACTTACATCTCTCAGATTTCAAACTATTGCAGTTTTTTTAAATATATTCCACACCCTGTCCATATAGGACTCTGCCTCTTGTCTCCCCTCGGGAGAAGTTTGGCATGCGCACTGCAGCCCTTCTCCCCCTCCCTTCCCCTCTCTCTCCTCCGATTTAGATTCCCTCCCCCTAGCCTAAAAACCTTTTCATAGAATAGTCTCCCTGTTCCCCAGCCCTAACAGCTATAGTTTTAACATCAGAAAGTGCCCCAAACATTACTTACTTCCCTCTTTCCTCCGCCATGCTGAACTCCGGCAGCCGCGTCCGTAATTGGCTGCCCCTTAACCAATCACAGACGCGACTGCCGGTCTCGCCCCTCTGCTTGCATTTTCGCGCAAGCAGGGGGCCTGGCAGTGCGGGGGGAGGAAAGAGGGATGGTAAGTAATATTTGGGGCACTTTTGATATTAAAACTATAGTGGTTGGGGCTGGGGGGCAGGGAGACTATATATGAAATTTTTTTAAGAAGGGTGGACATGCCCTTTAAAAGGGAAACTGTGGTACAAAAATGACTTTAGGTAAATTGATAGGAATTGCTCTCCTGAATTTTGCAATTTATTTTCATTGATTATCAATGTCTACCCATCTAACCTTTCCAAGGCCAAGTAAAATTTTCTAATCCTAATTTTAAACCACAGATTATACATGCATTTATATATAAATAAGCATCCTACAATCCCCAAATAAATCAATGGATCTAAAGGTGCCGACCAATCCCGCACCATTCAATCAGTTCTTCAGGAACTGCCTTCCAGGAGCTTCCTATGCTGATTATACCATAGCAGGGTAAAGGTGGCCATACATATACAATTTTAATACCCGACCGAGCGCTCCGCAAAGTTCGACAGATCCTGCTGGAACCGCCTCTCCCATTCTTCTATACGACCAACATGCGCTAGCAAATCCCATTAATTTTGCGATAGTATGTCGGTCATATAGAAGAAAGGGAGAGGCGGTTCCGGTAGGATCGGTCGAACATAGCGGGAGCGTTCGGTTGGGTAAGTAAAATCGTTATATATGTATGGCCACCTTAAGGCTAGGTACATATGGAGGGACTATTTGTCCCTATGAGTGCTCGCTACGAGCGACGCTTGGCTGGGGACAAATGTCCATTGGTCACGGCAAATTCGTCCGCGGAACAATCGCCCGTGCGGTTCCCTATCGATCTGGATTTTCCGACACGTCCATCCGGACAAACGGATGATCGAGGTCGGTCGCGGCCGGCAGCCCACACCAGGAGATATTTTCGGCCGACCAACCGAAAGTGCCGTGAATCGGTCAATCGGCCCAAAATATCTTCTGGTGTGTACCCAGCCTTAAGCTAGGTACACACAGTACAGATTTCTGAAAGATGACAGACAGGATCTGCAAGATCTGTCTGCCCTCTTCAAAGATCTGCATACACACAGTCCCGAGCGTTCTCTATGAATATCACAGGGAGAACGCTAGGGACTGTGTGTTTCCATCGGCCGCGCTAGACTCCTCTATAGGGAGTCTACCGCGGCCGATGGAAATTTTCGGCCTTTCCCGAACGAGCGTTCGGCCAACCCGATCGTTTGGCGGCCACACGCTCGTTCGGGAAACGAACGTACACACATAACGATTAAGCCCCGATACCGTCGGATCCGACGGTATCGGGGCTTAATCGTTAATGTGTGTACCCAGCTTAAGACAGAAAACCTGTATAGAGTTAAATTATACTATATATATATTGCACTTTCCTGATCTTTAACCGATGCATGGGTTACTGCCCCAATTCAAAGGAACAAGATGGCTTTCTACATGGTTCCTACACAAATAAACAAGTGTGTAAAGCCAGTAAAAAATTTTACTTATCGTGCAACTTCCTTGTCTGCCTCCTTTTGTACAGAGGAAAGGAGAGTAACGGTAGCTCATTAGAGAGTGTTCCTCTTCCCTGGTTAATGCTCACTGAGCACACCTGAACCAGTATCAAATCTCTGGAGTAGAGTAAAACACTGTTCTTTACTTTTCCCTGCATAGGAATGACTCATTTAGCTTGAACTTCACTTAATCTGAATTTGTAACAAAATAAAATATTGCCACGCAGTCTTAGGAAAGGGGAAATTGCTGCTGGTCCTGTAAGATAATAGATTGTGTGACAAGTTTCCTAGCACACCAGTAAAATAAATAGAGTGAAACAACTTCCATGTTTGCCAAGGTATCCAAGAAATCACAAAAGATGACCAGGTTCTCCTTAAAGGGCATATCCACCCCCAAAACCAAAATTTGCCCTAGTGCTGGCCCCAATATGTAGTGTTAACAAAATCATTAAGAAGAGTATGAGCTGTCTGTGGGTCACCTGGCCCCTATTCTTCCTTGTCCTCGTTGAGGTACTGGCATGAGCAGGGCACCCCTCCCTCCAGAGTAGCTGCTTCATCCCCTACCTAAAAAAATCTTTTTATGTACTGTACTGTAGCCCACCCCCAACTTTAAAATTTGTTTTCTAAAACAAGCAGCAGAAATGTACTTATGATCCTATGGTCCAATCGCAGACACAGCTGCCAGTTCAGCCCGTTTGCAACTTCTGGCAAGCAGAGGGCCTGAGGAGACAGATCTCTACTGAGCAACTGAATTGCACCAGGGGCTGATATTGGGATCCTGCATGTTATTAATTATAACTTTGGAAGTATTTATTTATGCACAGAGAAATCCCTGGGCAAATTAAAGAGCTATTATTTCCTAACAAAACCCTCACCAGGGCGAGGACCTTAACCATTAGGTCTTTTTTCTTCGGTTCTTAGTAGGGTCCACAATGTGCTGTCAGTTGCCATAGCTCTTTGTACTTAGACCGGGACTGATTCCTGCAGTGCTCCTTGAGTGTGTGACTTCCAGTACAGGAAGTGGACACCGGCTCCAGCAGACAGATTTTGACAGCTTTTAACAGACCCTATAGTTAGAATTTAAGATCCTACCTGGGTACTATTAGGTAAATGTGGGGTAGGATGTTATATAGGTATAATTGTCCTTTAAGGTTAGTTTAAAGACAAAACAGTTATTTTATTCCTTGAAAGCGAATGCATTTGCACTGAACCTCCACTATGGGACTTCTAACTCCTTGGTTATGTTTTTTGGGGCGTTGAAGGCAAATTAAAATCAAAAACAATATTTCTGCTGGGCAAAATTCCAGATTTTTAAAATATATTTCAATTTAAGGAACTAAATATAAGTAAATAGCCATAAATCCTTTTTCCACGGAGAGCTGTTCTCCAACATAATTAGCTATACACATAAAAGTGTTTAAAATAAGCTGCATTGCTGTAAACCCTACAGACCTAATAAAGAAAATATCATCAAGGTTATAGATAATGAAAATTTCAAATGCAATTATACTTACCAGTAACTGGGTGTCTAGTCTAAAAGAAAACAAGCTTACTAGGCTGATACAAATGTAGGCCAACTATTGAATTACACAGGCAATTGGTAGATATCAATTTAAAGGGGATCTAAATGGGATTTGTTTATTTAATCATCCTTTACTGAAAAAACAATAAATCTTCACAACTATCAATGTACCGGTTTTTTGTTGATTTGTCTTTTAGACATCGAATCTGAAGCACCATACATTTTAGCTGTCAATCAAGTGCCTTACTATCTATAAACTCTTCTACTGGTGCAGTTCTGGCTATGAACCTATAAATATATTGGAAAGCATGCAATAGGCATTTACAAAAAATTTGAAAACGTGTTCAAATAACAGGTGAGAATACAGCACACACTAGCAAAGCGAATCAGAAACCCCATATACTAAGAATTCTGGTACACAAGGAAATCTAAGACAACAGTTAAGTGTTGTGTACCAATACCGAAAACGAGATTTCCTTTTTATCTAAGGAAGTGACTTTTAAGAGGAAGTGTCAAATATAATAAGAATACCAACCATCTAGTGACAAAATTTAATCTTTTGAACTATAGGTTATTCATGTTAAACTCTGTGTAGTTTAAAAAATCTACCTTACATCAATGCTTCTTATGGTTCTCCTGCAGTGCTTGTCCAAAATCCAGAAAACCTAAGAGTAGTAGCTATCTCCTGCAAAAAGCTCTCTGCCTCCTGGTAGCCTCCGGGAGGTATTCTGGCATGCGCAGGGGAACCCTCCCTCCCCTCCCAGCATACCGATCCATCCATGGCTGGCATCCACTAGCGTTAATTCCTTTTTTTGTAGTGTAGTGCTCATGCCTACCCCCAACCTCCATTGCTTCTCAGCCAATCCCAAACACGCTGCCGGTCCGGCCCCTGTTTGCAAGTTCCGGCAAGCAGGAAGCGGATCAGAGCACCAGAGGATTGAGGGTCTGTAAGTAATGTTCTAAATCTTTTTTAACATTCTGACATGGCGGTTGGGGGTGGGCAGGAGTGCAATACATTATATCAATTTTTTTTATTAGGGTGGACATGCCCTTAATGACAGACATTAACACAAGGGCAATTTCACCTTTCAAATAAATAGAGTCTCTCTACAGCTGATCAGGGCCCTCTTAGTCCCCCACCTTTGCAGGCCCGGTAGTTATGCCACTGGACCACAATGGACCTCCTGCCATTCTACCATTCATGTCTTGTGTAGTGTAATGCAGGTGGTGTTTATTTTGTTACATATTATGGCAAACATGTTCCTTCATTTTTATTATAAAAAATAAAAGCAGATGGGGTTGTTTGGGAGGGTGTAATTTCCCTTTAAGTCCCTTTAAAGAAAGACACTGGGTGCATTATAACATCTGTATGTTCTACATCACCACGTGTAAAGGAACTGTAAGCAATAATTGCAAGGGGTTTCCACTTCTAGCAAAAGTCCCTCTCATTTGGAATACATTATTTATAGCATAAAGGAACTTCTAACATAGAGAGATATCATTAATGTTTAGAATCTAGACACAAATATAACCCTTTAAAGTTTATTTCAATGTATAGTCTCACCTAGTAAATGATCATTTCCTTGCAGATATCTGCAAAATGTTCACGTTGATCTCCATGTACTGGGAGAAATCTGGACTACTGCCACTGTGGCTGCGTGATAAACTCTGTCAGTTTGAACTTGACTGACCTTGAGGCTCAAATAAAAAAAATCATTGGTAGATAAGCAAAATCCGTTATTGTGAAACTTTACTAACCACTAGCAGCACACCATCTATGAGTCAGTGCCCTGCTTAGGAAGTCTACATGCCTTTAAATAAATAATAAAAACAAGCCTTCGAGGGCTAAACCTCTTCATCAGGAAGGTCAGAGCAGTACTCAGTAGTTCTCTAACTGATGAAGAGGGTTTAGCCCTCGAAGGCTTGTTACTAATAAGTCCATACAAAAAAGTATCGCAGTACTCTTATTTTTTACTCTCTGAGAGGAATAAATATTAAGAAGGATTTTTATAAAGTGATGAAACGGTGATTTATAAAGTGATTGTTTACTGTGTATACAGTACTTATGTATGTATGAATGAATGGCACCATCAACGTAGCTCAAGTGTGTGTAGATTAGGAAAATGTAGTTTGTGTTGGGTATTTCCAAGATTCGGGTCCGATTCCATTGAAAAAGAGTTAGCTGTTCAAATTACAGAGCCACTGTCATAACTACTGCCCCCGCCACCCCCAGGGGGGCCTGGGGACATAGGGTTTTTTTTTTTACTCACGGGGGGGGGCTGTTGTGCTGTCGCTACGTATTTCTTGTATTGACCTCCTGATTGCCTCTGCTGCACATGTGAGAGGTAAAAAAACAATCAGGCAGTGAACTCACTGGCTCGTACATATGATGGTGTTCTCTCTCTTCTCCCGGGCCCTGGCTGACTCTCTCTGCCCTGTTGTCCACCTGTCATCTGCCTGCTGCAATAGTTGTGCAGGCTGCCATTAGCAGGTCAGGACACGAAAGGTAATTTTACACTATTTTGAGTTTTGTTCAGAATAATTATAATACCAATTACCCCAAGTACTAGCAGGTTGGGAATTCACACAGAAAGTCAAAAAATACCAGGTGTTTATGGGACTTTATTTGTTTGATAGATAGATGATTGATATTAGATATATAGAGATAGAATAGATAGGTAGACAGAAAAATAGCTAGATTAGATAAACAGAAAATAGAGATAGAAAGATAGATAGATAGATGATAGATATTAGATAGATAGATTATAGATAATAGATAGATTAGATAAACAGAAAAATAGAGATAGATAGATAGATTATAGATGGACAGAAAAATAGATAGACAGACAGACAGGTTATTTTATGGCAATCATAGCCACTGGTGTTGTGTCAGGAGGAGGAGGGAGTTGTGGTGTGGGTGTCGTGGGGGCCCCTGATTTCTAGTTACGCCCCTGTACAGAGCAATTTGATTTTTTTCTTGTAATTGCACTGATGCATGTGTCCCATTGAGTTTATTGGTGGCCAGGTGGCTGTGTGCACCCATTGGCATATGGCATACCGTTTGATTCAGGACATGTGGAAGATTGAAAATAGTGGGTTTTTTACTTGTAAAGTGGGTTACAAGTCCTCTTATTTTTTTTTTTTACAAAATCTCCTAAAAGTGTGGAGTTCTATAGATTACTGCATCCAGAATTCTTCATGTATGTAAAAAGCATGGCACCATTACGTAGCTGAAAGTGTGAAGATTCCAAAACTATATAGTTTGTGTTTTTCTTGGCTGTTTCCTTTGAAAAAGATTAGGCTGTTCAAATTAAAGAGCACTATTACTATTTATCTAGTGCTCTGCTCTACCAATAGCATTGCTTCACTGTGGTGTTTATCAAATAGCAGCCACCCTGGGTTTTCAATAAAAAACAATAATTGAAAACAAGTCATGTCTGCAAGGTGAATAAATAGCTCTATACAATTAGGCTGTATTGGATGGTATTATGCCAGCAGTTCTGGACACATACCGTATATACTCGAATATAAGTCGATCCGAGTATAAGTCGAGGTACATATTTACCTAAACAATTAGGTAAAAAATATATGACCACTTTGGAACTTCAGGGTGTTGTAAACTACAACTCCAGCATGCTTTAGCTGCTGGGAGTTGTTGTAGTTACAACATCTGCAGTGGAACTGCAAACCCCCCCCTACCCAACCTTCCTCCCTCCCAGTAAAAATAATAACTGAATAACTTGAACGAACCGAACTTAAAAACTGAAATACCGGCAACTTGCACTAACTTGTAAGAAGAATCGGCTGCCGCATTCCCGATCGTCGCATCTGACGTCCTACTCCGGTAGTAGCGCAGTGTGACCTCAGTGGATGCGACGATCGGGAGATGCGGCAGCCGGATTCTTCTAACAAGTTAGTGACTGACCCGAGTATAAGTCGAGGTTCAGTTTTCAGGCTGTTTTATAGCCTGAAAACCTCGACTTATACTCGAGTATATACGGTATATATTAGCCACAGAACATAAAGGATAAACTTTCCGCTCATTTCTCTAGGAATGCTGGGATGACAAATCATAACTTATTTCTCACATTATTGAAAGGGAAAGTTCAGTGGAAAATAGAATTATTTTTAAAATTCTTAGTTTATATTAAGCATACCTAGTTATTCTACATATTCTTTTCCATTTAGAAAAATCAGTTGAATTGAACATTGAAAGACATTAGTGAGCTGACATTTCAGGTTCTGTAACGGTCCAGCTTCCTCCAGAATGCACCACTTCCTTGGAATGTTCCTAATAGTAATTTCTACTGATTGGCGTTGGATGGGTCAAACATGCTCAGATCTCTACTGAGCTACAGAGCACTTGGTCAAGGATCTCTATTAGGTTAGTATTTGGAAGCATTTTTTATCACAGACAAAATGCTGAAGGGCAGGTTAAGAACATTAGAAAGAAAATAAATGCACCGAACTTAAGCAATGCTTTATATAGCATGAGGCTCTGTGGAGCTTCTTTAAGCCCATTTCCCCTGACTAATTGCCAATGCCTGTATGCCAAGTTGGCATACAGACATTAGTAAAATAGTTGGCATATTGGCAGTGGAAAATGCCACTTGATACACAGACAATGCCACACATTTTCAACTGCCAATTTGCCAACCATTTTGATTTATCAATATTGGCATACAGGCAAATCTGCAGATGAAAATGTGTGCATTGTCTGTGGATCAAGTGGCATTTTACCATGCCGTCTGCCAATATGCCTACAGGCATTGATAATTGGTTAGCAAATTGGCAGTGGTAAATGGTTGGCATCAAGACTTACTTGCGCAGATTTGCCAACTGTTTACCACTACTAATTTCAACCATTTTACCTTTTACCAATGCCAGGGCTAACTGGCCTCAGGCCCTGGCACAATAGTGTAAAAAGCACAGGCAGGCACATTTTTTTAGCAGGGGTATTCCAGCACTCCCCAACATCCTTGCCCAGTTGCCTCCTTACTTTCTCTGTCCAGAGACTGACTTGGAGCTGAACTTGAAATTTCCATTCCCAGCAGAGGCAGCATTCTAGTTCCGCGCTGCCCAACTGACCTCTGCCACTGATGATCCTTCAGGCCATTCTTCAAGTTCTGCGAGCGGCGTGCACCAGGCTCCAGCTCTGCACGTGGCGCGGTCACCAGTATTTTACAACCAAGTGCCCTTTCACCTGCACACATTTGTGCACTGCCACTGTTTATCTTCATCTTGGGTGAGGGGCAGCCGCAGTAGGACAAGCAAAGGTAAGTCAGGGACATTTCTAATGTCTGAAAACATTAGGGGCACTTTAGTAGAGTGTTTCTTGCGCATATATATATAGACTGGTAATATTAAGGTTCCCCAATGACCAGTCCACACAGACTTGTACATGTAAGATGCCCCCTTGCCCAGTCATACAGACGATACATATAAGATGCCTCCTTGCCCAGTCCACATAGACTGGAACATATAAATGCCCACTTGCCCAGCACAGCTTGTACTATAAGATGCCCCCTTGCCCAGGCCACACAGACTGGTACCTATAAGATGCCCCTTGCCCAGTCCACAGACTTGTACATATAAGATGCCCCCTTGCCCAGTCCACACAGACTGGTCCTATAAGATGCCCTTGCCCACACAAGTCCACACAGACTTGTACATATAAGATGCCTCCTTGCCCAGTCCGCACAGAATGGTACCTAAAGATGCCTCCTGCCCAGCCACACAAACTGCAGTGCACTCATGCCTAGCCTCACAGACTGATAAATATAAGATATCCTCTTGCCAAGCACATGCAGACTGGTACATATAAGATGCCATCATGCTCAGCCTACACAGACTGGGTCATATAAGCAGTAACCATAGAAAGCACACTGAATGTTGGAGCGGGAGAAAGGAATATAGCTAAGACACATAAAATATATATACGCCACCAATTTATTACAATAAATAGAAATATACAACAGAGTGGCCAACTCAGAAATACCTAATACAATAACACACAGCAAAAAATCTAAAACCAATATAGATCGTAAGAATAACGTAGTAGCTAAACTGGTACATATAAGATGCCCCCTTGCCCAGTCCACACAGACCGGTACATATAAGATACCCCCTTGCCCAGTCCACATAGATTGGTACATATAAGATGCCCCCTTGCACAGTCCACATAGACTGGTACATATAAAATGCCCCCTTGCCCAGTCCAATAGACTGGAACATATGCATGCCCGCTTGCCAAGTCCACACAAACGCAGTGATGTCATGCCACCTGTTGCGCGGCTGCGAGTAGTGTGCTGGCATTATACATGCGATTCGTGTATTTCCACAAAACTGGCGGCCATTTTTAGTTGAAGTCTGGCCTGGGGTGCATTTACCCCTCACCCTACTGGGCCAGTCCGCCCCTGCTGGTTGGCATTTGTTTCAGATCTGATAAAGTGGAGATCATGGACAGTATGAAGTGCCTACCACTCCCCCCGTTAACTGAAAAACGAATTGAATTGTTATAAGAATGTGGCTCAGATTTTGTATCAACTGCAATACAGCTAAATGTGCAACAGTAGAAAATGGATGACTGGGACTTTATGCCATTGCCAATGTGTTAAGATACTGCCAAGTGCTGACCCAACAAGCAGGAATAAGAATGAAACATTGATAAAACACCTCAATGAATGTTAGAGAGCGGAAAGATCACTGCATTCCCCAAAGAAGTTGAAACAAGGAGGCAACGCAGGCAGGAAATAGATAATGAGAAGAAAGATGCTTAATGCAAGAAGTTACCAATCTCTGCCAAGATACTATCTAATGATCTGTGCTTCTCTAGAGAAGAGACAAGCAAAAATACACAACAGAAAAAAATCGAGTCAGTCAGAATTTTAGGGATAGACATGGGAGACCCAGCAACATGTTACATAGTAATACATAGTAATTGAGGTTGAATAAAGACATCAAGTCCATCAAATCAAACCTATTCACCCTCTTTTTTTTTTTTTTAACCCTACCTAAGGTCCGTCCATTAAAAAATGGACAGACAGTAAAAACCCCATAGGATTTCATAATATCGTTCACACCTGTTGCGTTAAACCGTTCCGTTCCAGTCCGTTTAAAAAACGCACTGCATGCAGCATTCTGTCCGTTATTTCTAGCATTTTCTATAGAAATCTATGGAATACACATTGGTAAAAAATGGATACAAATGTATGAAAAAAATGGATACAAACTGACAGAAACACACGCTGTGCGTTACTGTCAGTTTCTAGTGTGAACGAGCCCTAACAGTTGATCCAGAGGAAGGAAAAAAAAAAACAGCAAAAAATGGGTGGGGGAAATTTCTATGTGACTCCAAACGGCAATGGAAAGTATGGCTGGATCAACCAGATCTATATGTATTAATACCAATTCTCAATATTTTTTAGTTTTAGAAACTTATCCAGGCCTTTTTTAAAGCTATTTAATGAACTTGCCATACCACATCTGCTGGAAGACAGTTTACAGTTTCACCTTCTCACTGTAGAAAACCTTTCCTAACCTGAAGATAAAACTTATTTTCTTCTAACCTAAAGGATGTCCACGAGTCCTCTTATATGACCTATTAGTGAACAATGCACCAGAGAGATCATTGTATGGCCCATTAATATATTTGTTTAAGGTGATCATATCCACACGCAAACTTCACTTCTCCAATGTAAACAGCCCTAACTATCTTCAACATATTTAAGCCCCTCCATTCCCCTTATTAATTTAGTTGCCCTTCTCTGAACTGCTCCATTTCCAAGATGTCCCTTTTGTATATGGGATTCCAAAATGCACTGCATATTCCAAATGAGACCTAATATCTTTCTCTCTTGAATCTATTCCCCTCTTTATACAAGACAATCAGGGAGATTCAATAAAAGTTCTCGTTTAAAATGGTGCTAATTTTGCCCCAAGGGGTTTATTAAATCCCAAATGCATCACCTTACATTTATCAACATTGAATTATCTGCCATTCAGCTGGCCATTTTGATAATCTATCTAGTTCTGCTTGCAACACTTGCACATCATTTGAAGTTTTCAAAGCTCTGCATAGTTTAGTTTCAACAGCGAGAGATTGCTCTCAATGCCCCTTCTAAGTCATTTATAAACAGATTAAACAGAAGCGGCCCCAGTACAGAAACCTGAGGCACTCCGCTTATAACTTTAGCCCACATAGATGTAGCTCCATTTACCACCACTCTTGTTTGCAATCCAATAACACCCATTCTCTATCCATGCACAAATGTTTTTCTTAAGGCCAACAGTCCCCAGTTATACATTAGTCGCCTATGTGGCACAGTATCAAAAGCTATACCACATCCACTGCTGTGCCTGAATCCAAATTCTTACTCACTTCTTTATAAAAACCAATTAAATTTGTCTGGCATGATCTATTTCTCATAAATCCATGCTGATTACTACTAGTAAGATGAGCTCTGGAGACAAAGTCAAGGATATGATCCGTAACAAAGTTGCCATCACCTTCCCTACCACTGATGGTAGGCTTACAGGTCTATAGTTACCAGGCTGTGAACTAATACCTTTTTTGAATATTGGTATTACATTACTTTTTCCAATCCAGTGGACATCCCCAGACCAAAGTGAATCTGAAAAGATGAGAAACAGTGGTCTAGATAGAAAGACTAAACTCTTTTCAGTGTATTCAATTCCGGTCCTGGGGCTTTATTGATATTAACTTTGTCTAATTGTTCCCCTACCATATCCTACTTCAGCCAATGAATACTCCTCATTTCTCCTGCATATTACCGTATATACTCGAGTATAAACTGACCCGAGTATAAACCGAGGTACCCAGGGCAGTGACGTCAGGCCGGGCGCCAGACACAGAAAGATGTGCGGCTGCCGGAATGCTCAGGTAAGCTACTGACACGAGTATAAACCGAGTCCAAGTTTTCAGGCTGATTTTCAGCCTGAAAAACTCGGTTTATACTCGAGTAATACGGTATTACAATCCTGCTGTAAGGACTAGCAGGGAGATTCAATAAAAGTTGTTCGTTTAAAATGGTGCTAATTTTGCCCCAACCAACAAATCTTATTTTACATTTTAAAGATAACATACGATTGGTTGGGGCAAAATTAGCACCATTTTTTCGATAAGAACTTTTATTGAATAACCCTGTAAGATTCTCAACAGTGAAAACCGATGTAAAAAAACGGTTTAGCATATTAGCCTTTTTGGCATCCTCTACAACCATCTCAGCTCCATTATTTAATGGTCCACAATTCTCAGTCCTCATCTTTTTACCATTATATACTTAAAAAACATTTTGGGGTTGGACTAGCTTTGTCCGGCAATCCGTATTTCATTTTCTATTTTAGCTAATTTAATTGCTTTCTTGCACTCTTTATTACAGCTTTTATACTGTAAGCCTGTTCTGCTCACTCTGATTTCAAAAATTTAAAAGCCTTTTTTTTTTTTCCATTTCCCTTTTTACCTGAGCATTAAGCCATGCAGGAGTGGACCTACTTTTTTTACACTTGTTCCCTAAAGGTACAAAATTGAAATGTAATAGTTTAATATCGCTTTAACCCTTTCAGTGCCAGAAGAATTTCATTTTTTTTGCGTTAAGTGCCAGAAGAATCTTCAGATTTTGCCCTTAATCGCTTTAGACTAATTTTACAGTAGGAAACTTGCAGTAAATCAGGAATATTAACATTGTTTTTCAGCACAGTGTGCACTTTAACATGGTAAACAGAATTTTGTAACTTTTCTGGAAATTTTACTGGAATTATGGGTAAAATATGTAAAAAGAATGAAAAATTTGCAAATTTTCATGGATTTTTCCCATTTTTATTTAAGTTATCTTAAGGTACGCACAAAAATCTTACTGTTTCTAAAAGCTCTGATACTCCCGAGTACAACGATACCAGATATATGTAGGTACCCGACTTTTCCTGTACAGGAGACCCCCCCAAACTAAAACTGCACCTTCAAGAATATTACACCAAATTAAAATGTATAACCACTACTGACAGTTAACATAGAATATCTACCAAATTTACTAAAATATCTCCCACAGTGAGATATTTTAGAAAGTACACACCCACAGGATTTTAGAGTGAGGTAAGTTTCGATCAAAAGCAGATACCCGGGCGCAGCTCTTCGTCCAATTGTAAGTTATTTTCTCACATTTTCCTTTTTTCCCTCAACTGTAAAATTAGAGACAAAATCAAATGCTAATCTCAGCTAAAAACTGTGGAGGAAAGTTCAAACGCATCTCAAATATGAAAGCCTAACCCCTCTGAATAAAACGGTATGCCACATTCATGGGTGTACCCAGAGACATGGCTACCAACTAACCCAGAGCGTGACCAGTGCCAAATAGCAGTAGCAGAAAAAAAAAAATCAGCCAGTTTTGTATTTGAACTGTCTGCAGTTTTCCACAAAACACCCCCCAACTCAGAAATACCCCCCACAAACTATATATTCCTGAACTACAGCTATGTAACGCTGTAGTTCGTTCATGCATACCATCAATGGTGTGGGCGCAGTTCTTCGTAGAAGTTGATTGCACTTTACCAGATTTTCAAAAAAAATGAACATCAAACAACATTCAAAAAGGTAGAAATCATGCCAAAACCCCATGGAATGCCATATGTGTGGTTACACACGCAGACGTGGAAGCGAATAGCCATGAAGTGAGACAATGCACGATGGCTCACAATAAGCTAAAATATTTAGCTTATTGTGAGGATTTTTTTCTAAGTCTTTGCTACTTAGCGAAGACTTAGAAAAAAATGGGGACAGAGATCAAATTGGTGATCACTTCTGATCACCAAATTATTGATCTTTGCCAATGAATGAAAAATCACTTATTGGAAAATGATTTCCGGGAAGTGATTTTTCCGATGGATTTCGAATTGGAAAAAGGGCATTTATGCCTGTATTCCAAGTTCGTTATCATTCCCTAAGATGATTTGATGATCATCTTTGGGAATGATCCAAAAAAAAAAAAGGGGAAATACACACAAAAAAAAAAATCTTAAAGTGATACACACACCTTTTTTTTTTTTTTTTTTACACAAACTATAAATTAGCAAAAAACTTTGTCTTCTCTAAGCTTTCCAATGTCCCCAGTTATATCGGTAAAGTAGACGCAGATACTTATTTGTATGATTTCAAGGGAAACTAAGCCTATTTTATAAGGAAATTTTGCAGAGGTACCAAAAAAAGACCAGACTGAATTTTTAGGATCAGTAAAGTGTGCAGAAAACGTGTGTGACTCTCCGTACTAACTGTTTTCACTAAAATACCACTAAATAGGGGGAGAGTGGGTGTGTGTGGTTGTGGTGTTTTTTAAATTTTTCTTGTAACTGCACTTCTACATGCGTCCCATTTGAGCTAGTTGGTGGCCTCTCTCTATTTGCACCCACGCAAATCGCACACAGTTGATTCAGGAGATGCGGGAGATTGCTATTTAGTGGGTTTTTTGCTTGTCAAGTGGATTGTAGGTAGTATTTCAACTTTGAATCTTATTTTATTTTTCACGAAATCTTCTAAAAGCACGGAGTTCTATGGATGACAGCGTCTGGAATCTTTCATGTATGTATGAAAGCATGGCACCGTAAGTAGCTGAAGGTGCATAAATTCCCAAACTATATAGTTTGTGGGGGGTATTTCCAAGTTTAGGGCTGTTTCCTTTGAAAAAATGTAGGCTGTTCAAAAAACAGAGCACTTTGATTTTTTTCTTGTAATGCATTTGTGCATGCGTCCCATATGAGCTAGTGGTGGCCACGTTTCTGTGTGCATCCACGCATATGGCATACCGTTTGATTCAGCACATGTGGGAGATTGATATTAGTGTGGGGTTTTCATTTGTGGGGGGCATTTCCAAGTTTTGGGGCTGTTTGAAATTACAGAGCACTTTGATTTTTTTCTTGTAATTGCACTTATGCAGCTTCCCATTTGAGTTAGTTGGTGGCCATGTCTCTGTGTGCACCCACAATATAGCATACGTTTGATGCAGGATATGCGGGAGATTGCTATTTAGTGGGGTTTTTTGCTTGTCACAGTGGGTTTAGGTAGGATTTCAACCCTTGAATCTTCTTATTTTATTTTTCACAAAACCACCTAAAACACGGAGTTCTTGGATCACTGGGTCTGGAATTCTCATGTATGTATGAAAGCATGGTACCGTAACGTAGTTGAAGGTGTGTAGATTCCAAAAATATATAGTTTGTTGGGGGAATTTCCAAGTTTCAGGGCTGTTTCCTTAGAAGTAGGGTAGGCTGTAAATACAGAGCACTTTGATTTTTTATTGTAATTGCATTTGTGCTGTGTCCCATTGAGCTAGTTGGTGGCCACGTCTCTGTGTGCATCCACACAATGGCATACCATTGATCAGGACATGTGGGAGATTGATATTTAGTAGGTTTTTTTGCTTGTCAGTGGGTTAGGTAGGATCAACCCTTGAATCATCTTATTTTATTTTTCACAAAACCTCCTAAAACGGAGTTCTTTGGACACTGGTCTGGAATTCTTCATGAATTGTATTTTATAAATTGTCCTGAAAATCTGGTAAAAAAGCGAAATTTTACATGAAACTGCGCCCACACCATTGGTGGTATGCATAAAGAATCACACCATGTGTAGATGAAGGTATGTAGATTCAAGAATATATAGTTTTGATAGTTTTGGGGGGTATTCTATATAGAGGGGTGTTTAGTCTGACAAATTGAAAAGTGCTGTAATTGGACCATTTGTTCATTGGCTCACTTGTGGCTAGTTGATTCCACGTCTGCGTGTGTAACCATACATAGGGCATACCGTTTGATTCAGGACATTTGGGAGATTGATATTTGGTAACTTTTTAACATTACTTGGGATTTTGGCATGATTTCTACCTTGAGGTTTCATTGTTTAGATCTGCTAAACTCACGTCTATGAGATGCACACCTTGATGGTAGAGAAGAACAAACTACAGAATTACGTAGATAAAGGTGTGTGGATTCGAGAAATATATGGTTTGTGGGGAAAAACTGCAGACTGTTCAAATCAGATTTGGCTGAATATTTTACTGTTTCTGAGCATATGTGCATTGTCTCACTTCGTGGCCATTCGCTTCCACGTCCGCGTGTGTAACCATGCATATGGCTATTAGGGAGGAGATTGATATTTAGTAACTTTTTTTTAGATTCCATGAGGTTTTGGCATGATTTCTACCTTTTGAAATTGTTTTTGTTAATTGTTTTTCAGACAAATGCGAACTTCTACGAAGAACCGTGCCCAAACCATTTTATGTCGATGAAATAAAAAAAATAAAGAGTTACTTGCCCAGTCCACAGACTTGTACATATAAGATGCCCCCTTGCCCAGTCCACACAGACTGGTACCTATAAGATGCCCCCTTGCCCAGTCCACAGACTTGTACATATAAGATGCCCCCTTGCCCAGTCCACACAGACTGGTACCTATAAGATGCCCCCTTGCCCAGTCCACACAGACTTGTACATATAAGATGCCTCCTTGCCCAGTCCGCACAGACTGGTACCTATAAGATGCCTCCTTGCCCAGCCACACAAACTGCAGTGCACTCATGCCTAGCCTACACAGACTGATAAATATAAGATATCCTCTTGCCAAGCACATGCAGACTGGTACATATAAGATGCCATCATGCTCAGCCTACACAGACTGGTTCATATAAGCAGTAAACAATAGAAAGCACACTGAATGTTGGAGCGGGAGAAAGGAATATAGCTAAGACACATAAAATATATATACGCCCACCAATTTATTACAATAAATAGAAATATACAACAGAGCTGGCCAACTCAGAAATATCCTAATACAATAACACACAGCAAAAAATCTAAAACCAATATAGATCGTAAGAATAACGTAGTAGCTAAACTGGTACATATAAGATGCCCCCTTGCCCAGTCCACACAGACCGGTACATATAAGATACCCCCTTGCCCAGTCCACATAGATTGGTACATATAAGATGCCCCCTTGCACAGTCCACATAGACTGGTACATATAAAATGCCCCCTTGCCCAGTCCATATAGACTGGAACATATGCGATGCCCGCTTGCCAAGTCCACACAAACTGCAGTGATGTCATGCCACCTGTTGCGCGGCTGCGAGTAGTGTGCTGGCATTATACATGCGATTCGTGTATTTCCACAAAACTGGCGGCCCATATTTTTAGTTGAAGTCTGGCCTGGGGTGCATTTACCCCTCACCCTACTGGGCCAGTCCGCCCCTGCTGGTTGGCATCTTGTTTCAGATCTGATAAAGTGGAGATCATGGACAGTATGAAGTGCCTACCACTCCCCCCGTTAACTGAAAAACGAATTGTGAATTGTTATAAGAATGTGGCTCCAGATTTTGTATCAACTGCAATACAGCTAAATGTGCAACAGTAGAAAATGCATATGACTGTGGACTTTATGCCATTGCCAATGTGTTTAAGATACTGCCAAGTGCTGACCCAACCAGCAGGAATAAGAATGAAACATTGATAAAACACCTCACTGAATGTCTAGAGAGCGGAAAGATCACTGCATTCCCCAAAGAAGTTGAAACAAGGAGGCAACGCAGGCAGGAAATAGATAATGAGAAGAAAGATGCTTAATGCAAGAAGTTACCAATCTCTGCCAAGATACTATCTAATGATCTGTGCTTCTCTAGAGAAGAGACAAGCAAAACTACACAACAGAAAAAAATCGAGTCAGTCAGAATTTTAGGGATAGACATGGGAGACCCAGCAACATGTTACATAGTAATACATAGTAATTGAGGTTGAATAAAGACATCAAGTCCATCAAATCAAACCTATTCACCCTCTTTTTTTTTTTTTTTTTAACCCTACCTAAGGTCCGTCCATTAAAAAATGGACAGACAGTAAAACCCCATAGGATTTCATAATATCGTTCACACCTGTTGCGTTATAATCCGTTCCGTTCCAGTCCGTTTAAAAAACGCACTGCATGCAGCATTTCTGTCCGTTATTTCTAGCATTTTCTATAGAAATCTATGGAATACACATTGGTAAAAAATGGATACAAATGTATGAAAAAAATGGATACAAACTGACAGAAACACACGCTGTGCGTTACTGTCAGTTTCTAGTGTGAACGAGCCCTAACAGTTGATCCAGAGGAAGGAAAAAAAAAACAGCAAAAAATGGGTGGGAAATTTCTATGTGACTCCAAACGGCAATCGGAAAGTATGGCTGGATCAACCAGATCTATATGTATTAATACCAATTCTCAATATTTTTTAGTTTTAGAAACTTATCCAGGCCTTTTTTAAAGCTATTTAATGAACTTGCCATTACCACATCTGCTGGAAGACAGTTTCACAGTTTCACCTTTCTCACTGTAAAGAAACCTTTCCTAACCTGAAGATAAAACTTATTTTCTTCTAACCTTAAAGGATGTCCACGAGTCCTCTTATATGACCTATTAGTGAACAATGCACCAGAGAGTTCATTGTATGGCCCATTAATATATTTGTTTAAGGTGATCATATCCACACGCAAACTTCACTTCTCCAATGTAAACAGCCCTAACTTATCTTCAACATATTTAAGCCCCTCCATTCCCCTTATTAATTTAGTTGCCCTTCTCTGAACTGCTTCCATTTCCAAGATGTCCCTTTTGTATATGGGATTCCAAAACTGCACTGCATATTCCAAATGAGACCTAATATCTTTCTCTCTTGAATCTATTCCCCTCTTTATACAAGACAATCAGGGAGATTCAATAAAAGTTCTCGTTTAAAATGGTGCTAATTTTGCCCCAAGGGGTTTATTAAATCCCAAATGCATCACCTTACATTTATCAACATTGAATCTCATCTGCCATTCAGCTGCCCATTTTGATAATCTATCTAGTTCTGCTTGCAACACTTGCACATCATTTGAAGTTTTCAAAGCTCTGCATAGTTTAGTTTCAACAGCGAGAGATCTTGCTCTCAATGCCCCCTTCTAAGTCATTTATAAACAGATTAAACAGAAGCGGCCCCAGTACAGAAACCTGAGGCACTCCGCTTATAACTTTAGCCCACATAGATGTAGCTCCATTTACCACCACTCTCTGTTTGCAATCCAATAACCCATTCTCTATCCATGCACAAATGTTTTCTTCAAGGCCAACAGTCCCCAGTTTATACATTAGTCGCCTATGTGGCACAGTATCAAAAGCTATACCACATCCACTGCTGTGCCTGAATCCAAATTCTTACTCACTTCTTTATAAAAACCAATTAAATTTGTCTGGCATGATCTATTTCTCATAAATCCATGCTGATTACTACTAGTAAGATGAGCTCTGGAGACAAAGTCAAGGATATGATCCCGTAACAAAGTTGCCATCACCTTCCCTACCACTGATGTTAGGCTTACAGGTCTATAGTTACCAGGCTGTGAACTAATACCTTTTTTGAATATTGGTATTACATTACTTTTTCCAATCCAGTGGCACATCCCCAGACCAAAGTGAATCTGAAAAGATGAGAAACAGTGGTCTAGATAGAACTTGACTAAACTCTTTTTCAGTGTATTCAATTCCGGTCCTGGGGCTTTATTGATATTAACTTTGTCTAATTGTTCCCCTACCATATCCTACTTCAGC
The DNA here is from genome assembly GCA_019447015.1 of Hymenochirus boettgeri. Lineage (NCBI taxonomy): Eukaryota > Metazoa > Chordata > Amphibia > Anura > Pipidae > Hymenochirus > Hymenochirus boettgeri. The sequence goes on from CM033472.1 coordinate 235,861,236, forward strand.
CAATGTGAATACTCCTCATTTCTCCCCTGCATATTACCGTATATACTCGAGTATAAACTGACCCGAGTATAAACCGAGGTACCCAGGGCAGTGACGTCAGGCCGGCGCGCCAGTACACAGAAAGATTGTGCGGCTGCCGGAATGCTCAGGTAAGCTACTGACACGAGTATAAACCGAGTCCAAGTTTTCAGGCTGATTTTTCAGCCTGAAAAACTCGGTTTATACTCGAGTATATACGGTATTACAATCCCTGCTGTAAGGACTAGCAGGGAGATTCAATAAAAGTTATCGTTTAAAATGGTGCTAATTTTGCCCCAACCAATCAAATCTTATTTTACATTTTAAAGATAACATACGATTGGTTGGGGCAAAATTAGCACCATTTTTTACGATAAGAACTTTTATTGAATAACCCTGTAAGATTCTCAACAGTGAAAACCGATGTAAAAAAACGGTTTAGCATATTAGCCTTTTTGGCATCCTCTACAACCATCTCAGCTCCATTATTTAATGGTCCCACATTCTCAGTCCTCATCTTTTTACCATTTATATACTTAAAAAACATTTTGGGGTTGGACTAGCTTTGTCCGGCAATCCGTATTTCATTTTCTATTTTAGCTAATTTAATTGCTTTCTTGCACTCTTTATTACAGCTTTTATACTGTAAGCCTGTTCTGCTCACTCTGATTTCAAAATTTTAAAAGCCTTTTTCTTTTTTTCCATTTCCCTTTTTACCTGAGCATTAAGCCATGCAGGAGTGGACCTACTTTTTTTACACTTGTTCCCTAAAGGTACAAATTTTTGAAATGTAATAGTTTAATATCGCTTTAACCCTTTCAGTGCCAGAAGAATTTCATTTTTTTTTGCGTTAAGTGCCAGAAGAATCTTCAGGATTTTGCCCTTAATCGCTTTAGACTAATTTTACAGTAGGAAACCTTGCAGTAAATCAGGAATATTATACATTGTTTTTTTCAGCACAAACTACTGCGTTACATAGCTGAAGGTGTGTAGATTTCAGGAATATATAGTTTGTGTGGGGTATTTCTAATATATGGCGGTGTTTTGTGGAAAAAACTGCAGACTGTCCAAATTCAGAGTTGGCTAAATATTTTCGCTGTTTCTGAGCGATCGTGCATTGTCTCACTTTGTGGCTTTTAAAATTAGCTTTCCCAAAGTTAAAAGTTTTTGTTAACCCAGTGCACTTTAGTTTTTTGTCATATTAAATGACACTATATCATGGTGTCAGTAGGAACTTCTACCATCTGTGAAAGAAAATGCTCATATAGGAAATGTAAGAACTTTATACCTTTTGAGGTGCTGGCAGTTCCCTTACTCCAATCTACGTCAGGGTAGTTAACATCCCCCATAACCAAAACGTGCCCCATACCAGTAGCCTTCGCCAACTGCATATGGAGATTCACCATGATCATTCAGGTTCAATCCGTCTCTACTAAAGAGCCTGTAGCCAACAGAATAAAGTCAGCCCAGTTCTCTAAAAACCCAAACCCCTCCCTTAGCCACGCATTTATACTCCGTAGCTCCCGTTGCCTCCCTAGTGTAGCACGTGGCTGCGGTAGTATTTCTGAAATCACTACCCTTGAGGTCCTTGCTTTTAACTTGGCCCCTAATTCTCAGAAATCATTTTTAAGGACCTCACCTCCAACTCTAACTTTGTCAATGGCACCAATGTGAACCAAAACCACCGGGTCACTCCCAGCCCCACCCAATAACCTGTCTACACGATCCACCACATGTCGAACCCTAGCACCAGGCAGACAACACACTGTTCGGCATGTAGGGTCTTGGCGACAGATTTCCCTATCTACCCTTCTAATAATGGAGTCCCCTACCACTACCACCTGCCTATCCTTCCTAGCCCCCAGTTCTCCCTCCCTTGTATTGGAGATTGCAGTCCCCTGGGTGCTCAAAGGAACGGGCCGCTCCATACATGCTACTTCTGAACCATCTTCCTCCACATTTTCACCTAACACGGCAAATCTGTTGGGATCGACCAACTGGAAAGAAGCGACTCTACTCTTCTTTTCCCTGGTGACCCTTTACCACCTTATCTGCCCCATTTCCACACCCCAGTTTACTGGCTCCTGCCAGTACCAGTGATTCCCCCAGATTTGTCAAGCACTGCAATGCAGAAAGTTTCCACTCTAGATTCTGGACCTCCGATTCCAAATGGGCAACCCACTCACATCTGACACATAAAATGTGGATATCTGTGTGAATAAACACGAGTTTTTCACAGCACAGTCTGTGCCTTAGTTTGGTTTCTCCATACCCTTTATGTTTGGACTAAACATAAATAGGCCCCTTGGGGCGGCTGCTCCAAGATCCCATACATGCAGCAGGATGCACATTGCATGGCCCCAACAAAACTGTCCATACTAAATAGCAATACACGCAAGAGAAAAGGCAGTCTTGTTTTTAAACCCTTTGTTGTTCTAAGCACTTTTGTTTCTTAACGCACCCCTTAAAAACAGACAAACCCCTTTAAAACAGAAAATCCCTGATCGCTCTGGAGAAATGACTTAAATGAGGTTCAAAACCAAAGTTTCAACAGCCCTTAGCCAATTTAAACCAATTAGCTACACCCTCATCGAATCAGAGAGGTATTATATTATATAATGGTATTATTATGTGTTAGGCTGAGGCCACACTATTGCGTGTCCGACTGCTCCGGAAATGTGCACGCAAGAGTGCACATTCCCAGTGCGCTGGTATGTATTGCCGTGTGCTGCGATTGCATAAAAAAATGCAGATCGCAGCACCCCCCCAGTGTAAATTCCCCTTTTTTTTTTTTTTCTGTAGTGTTAGGGCCCCCAAACGCTATAGTGTGTTTGAGATAAAACGAACCCCAATCATTACTTACATTGCCTGATTCCCCAGACGTCAGACAGCCAGAAGCCAATTCATGATTTGTTCTGCCTCTCGCCAATCACAGGACCGGCTGCAGGTTCGCCCCCTGCTTGCAAGTTTCATGCAAGCAGAGGCCGGGACTGAACGTCGGAGGAATAGGCAAAGTAAGTAATGAAATCGGGGGAGTTTTCCTTGAAAGGGAGGGAGCCCTACACTACGCAAAAAGTTGTAAAAAAGGGGTGGACATGCCTTTAAGTAACCATAGTTATATTCTATATCTAAAGGGGTAAAACATTGAAATTGGCATCAGCAGTATCAGGAGGACAGGATGTAAAACTATCATGTTCTGTGTGACTGTTTGTCTGTCTGTGTGAACTGAGTGGGGTCTATCTGTGTGACTGAGTGTGTCTATCTGTGTGACTGAGTGGCTATCTGTTGTGACTGAATGCATGTCTATCTGTGTTGACTGATTGCGTGTCTATCTGTGTGACTGAGGTGCGTGTCTATCTGTGTGACTGAGTGCGTGTCTATCTGTGACGAGTGCGGTTATCTTGTGACTGAGTGCGTGTCTATCTGTGGTGACTGAGTGCTCGTCTATCTGTCTTGACTGACTGCGTGTCTATCTGTCTGTACTGAGTGCGTGTCTGTGTGACTGAGTGTGTCTGTCTGTGTGACTGAGTGTGTCTGTCTGCGTGACTGAACAACCTAAGAGTGTATGCACACTGAATCATATTAGTCCTGTTGACATGCCTCTATATCTGTAAGAGAGTGGTGTGTTGTGTGGAGAAAGAGTGCGGACGTGCCTGTGTGTCTGAGAGTGTGAGTTTCCTGGTGGGTCTCAGTCTCGTGCAAGTAGTAGGTGAGACACCATAAATGGCAATGTAAGCTATTAAAAAAAGGGGTTTTGGGGGCCCCATCCAAAATTTTGTTATGGGGCCCAGGATTCTAACTACCCCCTGCAAGTAAGTAGAAAACACATGCTAATTTTGTCACAGTAACTCTGTTAATACACCATAATTATATTGTTTTTAAAGTGCAAATAGTCCCCCTTACATGAAATTATTTTTTCTCCATAAGAAATTGCAAACACCAATTTCAATTACCCAGATCCTCTATAACTACATGTCATACTACCTTAGAAACGGACCTTTCTATTGAAAACTAATTTCAACCCTTTATTCCTTAAGGAAACACAAAACATCAGACTTTTAATAAGCAACATAGTAAGTAAAAAAACTTATATAGGTAATGTCAGTAAATAAATCTAATACTATGTTAAAGATTTGTTTAAAAAATCTTAATGGGGTATTACACTGTATAAACAACTTGATGTTAGTTGCTAGCTGCGTCTTTAAATCAACAATATGTGGTCTTTAACATTAAAGGGCAATTCCCACCCCCTACCTATAATCCCCCCCACAACTGGCCCCACTCTGTAGTGTAATAAATCCTTACCTTACATCCCAGCTCCAAATGGTTCTCCTGGATTCCCCCCCAAAGTCTGAAAAACTGACCACCTGGAGGATGCAGGGTCCTATAGGACTCTGCCTCCTGTCTCTTCTCCGGGAGAATTCTGTCCCTGCACACTGCAGGCCTCCCCAGGGCTGCCAGGCACCCGATGTCATAGCCTTAGCGTTGTTTCTGCACTACAACGAATGCCTTTTAAATAGAGGCGTTACCGTCCGCGCTCCTTACCATCAATAATACTGCATTGCCAGAGCATGGAAGGAAGTGGGTATAGTATGGTAAATTATTAATTTTATTGTATTTATAAAATAAGTCTTGTATGGGATCTTGAAAAATGTTTTTATTTTTTTAACCGTGTACTTTTTTGTGACACAAAAATGATCAACCGACTTAAAATATCTATCCTACTTTTTACAATTCCAAATATGCTTTTTAAAGTTGGCTATTTTGCAATGCTGCACCTATATTATATACCTGAAGTGTTATTGGGTTTGCTTTTGACTATGGATGATGTCTGAACAGATTTTGGCCCATCAAGAACTTTGTTTTACTGGCTAATGACCTCTTTATTTTGGTCGCTGCTTTCTGTAGAAATGTAGTAAAGCTTTACACTTGGACATTGTCCTTTCTGACTATGAGCATTCTAGGTAAGGGCAATGTAGACAACTTTTCAAAAGCAAAATTTGGAAATATAACTATTAGGACCCTATGTTCTTTTCTACTTACTTCCTCATGGATGGTGATTTCTGATGTCATTGATTATTTTTATATAAAGAAAGGGTAAACAGGATGAGATTTGAATGGCAGATGAAAACTACCGTAGATATGCTGGGTGCAAATAAAAAAAATTAGTGAGGTAGGAAAACTACATACCTCTTTGCCTCAGGAAATTTTTACATGTAGTGAAATAGCTCTGGTGGATATGCTGGTTGAATGATAATGGCAAGGTCAGCAAAAACTGCACATTAACATTACATGAGGTTAGGTATGGGCAATAAAAGTGCCACTGTCTAAGATGGCACCCCCAAAACACACAACTTGCAGCTACTAAGAAATAGTAATAGAGTAGCTGCCTGACTATCAAGGATATCGATTTCAGAGTCTTCATCTCAGTGCATGTAATAATATAACCTTCATTATTATTCCACCACGGTTCCCCTTTAAAAATCCCCTCAAAATAATGTCTTACAGAGAAAATAACTGTTGAGCTGAGCAGCTTGTCTACAAACACGCCACTATTTAGTAATGAGGTTCAAGAACTATCATTTCCAACAGTAATAATCTAATGTGTGTAGGCACCTTCACGTAGTGAGTAATTGTAATGAAATTGCGCCACCTCTGGTCATTGTGTAGCTTATTTAGTTCTAAAAACTTTAAAAAAATAAACGGTTTATGTGTACAACGAAATAGTTTGACAAACATTTAAAGGGTACACGTATTTCCACTCTTCTACAGTTTTTTTTTGTAGGACACACCCACAAAACATCAGTTGTGTCGTACTTTTTAAATAATGCTTCCAGGCTAAGGAAATTAAACTTATAACTCCACAATCCACCTCCACTGCTCTCTTCTAACTCCTGGTAAGGCCGGCAGTCCAATGACGTCCATGGCTGGACGGCCATTACCGAATGACCCCCACTGCTGCTGCTGGTGAATGGAAAGGGATATACATCAGCACAAGAAGCAGAGAGCAAATGGAGGTGGATCTTGGAGATGTAAGTTTATTTTATTGGCGAATCTCACCAACTGCGAGGGGGGCCAGAAAGGTAAGAGCGCCCAAATACACCTTCGCGATCAGCTGTTTTTTTAAAAGCACGATGGGAGGGCCTCCAATCTCGGGGTTGAGGGTGGCCTACCCCTGCAGTTAGCCCTGGTTTAATTCCTCAGTCCTGGAGCATTTTTGAAAGTTCAACGTAATGGGTTTTGGGGATGTCCATAATCTAATAGCATTTTTTGAAGGGTGTGGACATAACTTTAATTTCATTGTAGTTTGACTATTAAAGGGAATAGTTCACACAGAAAGTGAACTTTACTTTGCTGCACCATGGGAGGTAAAGGACTATGCTTAACCTCCTGTTCTTCAGTTAATCTATTAATTAATTAATGGAACCGGGAAACAAAGGTAGCAGGCAGTTTAGTAGAAATTGCCATGAGCCCTTGGTTATTCACTGAACGCAGTAGACCCGTAGCACTGTTTGCTGTTAAACTATTCTATAAGTTGTTAAATACCCTTAGTGCTGTAAAGAACATTGCCCTTAATGTGGGTGTATTTTTAAAAGTGGGCCTTACCAGGACTTGCGGAGTGTGGCACACCACTTTTTTTTTTTTAATACAACAGTGTCCCCAGGACATTTTTAGATTATTTTATTATATGTATATTCCAAATAGATTTAGTGAGTGGTCTTATACCTTTAACTATAAAGCATATTGATGTAAATTTATATGTGATTATGCATACTAGGGACTACATTTGGGTTTGGTTTAAGTCACTGTGATCTGTAGATAATGTGGAAAGGGTTAAAGGTATATTATAGTATCTGTGTAATGATTGGTCAATTTGAACTATGTCACTTCTTGTTGGTGTATTTAAAAATGTTGGTGTCATTGCATATGTTATACCGTTTTTCTGAGCCTGAAGAAGGGAGCGCAGGCTCCCGGAAGTTGATGGATGTATATTTAATAAAATTATAGCAATGAAATTCTAGTTTTCTGAGTGCTGCCTCTACATTTTATGTGATTCAGGGAACAATACAGCTATATTCCCTTAGGCAAGCACCGGACTATTGGACTGATTGGTGAAATGCTGTGATTATACAAATTGTATATCATATATTATATATATATATATATACAATATTATATTAATATATATATATTTATTAGATTATAGTTTAAACCCACCAAACTGCTGCACTTTTTGCACCGTTCCATTACATTGCACATTGTGTTGTTGGGTGCGAGAAATTGCACTAATATGCAGCATAGTGGGAATGAAGCTTATCGGGCTGATGCAGGAAGAGGTGCTGTGATTATTTTTCAGCAACCAATCAGATATTAGCTTTTGTAACTGGCTACTGCAGTGAAATGGCATCTGATTGGTTGCTGCAGACTAATAGCAAGGGCAATCTTTTGCACTTTTATGCATCAGCCCTGGCATTTTTTTCCTACCGTGGTCCCTAATGAACAACCTGCACGCTCTCTTGCCGTTTAAACACACTACTAGGCTGCACTGAGGTGTTGAGGCATTTCATATTCACTATCACTAGCATTATCTTGTTCATCGTCTGCTCGTTACATTAGAAGTAGCATAGGCAAGATTTAGGTTTCCGTCTCCTGCTCACATGACGCCAGGTTACACCTTTCCAAATTGGAATATTAACTGTGGCTTGGGAGGTTGGTATTTAGTTGCAATGCACTGTTAAATAAGCTGGATCTACTTTAGCACAAGTGGGCAAGGAAAGCAAGTGCACCAGCTTTTTCACACTGTGCCCCCTTATAGATTTTCTATTCCTATTACTATTTTCATTGAGACTTGCCTCCATGTATAGGAGAACTTGATCTCCATAGAGTGAACTAATATTAAGCGGTGAGGTGGAAATTGTCTTGCGCTCCTTAGCCAGGCAATAGCGGATTCCCCCCATACAGGTCGAGCCAGGGTAGGCAACCCCCTAAATGGGGCCAGTGCTCCCACACAGAGTATGTCCTAAGGTCAGGTTCAGAGAGAATTATAAGGGGGATATCGAATAGAGCAGAATCAATCCGGCCCTTTACAATGACAGTAAAAAAAAAAAAAAAAAAGGAAAAGAAGTGATGTTACTTGTAATGGAACATGTGCGCCATCTCCTGGCCAACCATTTAGGCACCAGCAAACAGGTTTCCCATAATAAGAAACATTTTATATGTTACAAAAAAATAGTTTGATGGGAAATATTAGTTTTGCTTCTATGACAGTGCTTGTATATAACTACCCCCTGTAGGATTCATAGGAGGAAACTGTAAGATTATAGCCTTATAATCGTAAAGTCCAGGAGGAGAGGGAAACCAGAAGCCACAAAGGAGTAGGTTATAATAAATAATGCACCGTTGAACTGAAATTAAAGGGATGTAGAAGTCACTTGGAGTTCCGTGCCCTATTAAAAGGTACTCGTACTTTTATATGGTCACGGAACTCCTCTGTGACTTCTAATATGCCTTATAATTACAGTTGGGGGTGCATATCCACTTATAAGTTTTACCAGCACGTGCAGACTGTGGAAAGTGACTTGTTCTGTTGTGGTTACTACCAAAAACCTCATGTGTAATATCAAATGGGAAAGTTCAGTGTTATTTCCGTACATATGTCTGATGCCACGAGCAGGCCTGCCACTAAATGGGCATTTCAGCTATAGTTCGCATGTGTATGCATTCAGTCGAGCAATCGTTTGTTTGATGACCCCTCCTATGGCGGATTGATGAACGCGTACAGATGCATACACACATGCCGTTTGTCATGCACACGCTCGGAGCCGGGCCTGTCTGTGCATCGGACATTGTACAGCCTTTAAGTAAACCCAATATAATCCTGTAACTAAACGAATGGGTATGCAAATCCTTTACTACTATTATAGACAAAGAGTGACATGTTAAGTATGAGTTTTGTGAAATAGAAGCTTGGTATTAATGGAAAGTTGTAATTAGGTTATATGGCAACATGTTAGTAACATGACCGGGTATAATATAAGATAGGTTGGGGGTAGTAGCAATTGTGTTTATTTAAGAGTATATCTCGTGGAAAATGGAATTTCGTTTTCATCTAAAATAAAATGAACCATTCGGCTTTACCTACACTTATATTGATGGAGAGCTGCAGTCACTAATATTGAACTATCACTCAGTGACATCACTGAGTGATCTCAAAGATTCTCGCCACTGCATCTCTCCATTGAAAATACAGAGACTTGTGTATTATATAATATAAAGAACAAGAAAGAGTAAGTATCCCCCAAAGTAGTGCATTCAGTAACAGTGAAAAATTGAGGGTTCGGATATCGGGAAAATTAAAACATAACTTTAATTGATATAACCGTATATACTCGAGTATAAGTCGATCCGATGTATAAGCCGAGGGGTAGAAATGTGACCACTACTGTCTTCTGATTCAGTATTGGTTTTGTGGCTTAAGTTGCCCTTTAAATGGACAACAGAATTCCATACATAATCCCATACAGTAATAGCAAAATCCAGTACCAATTCCTTGGCACTCCAGACATTTGAAACTACAAACTGCCAGCGGCTTTGGTTGCTGGGAGTTGAAGTTTCTAACAGCAATTACACTCCAGCACAAACCGATGTTGGCTGTATGCCAGACAAATAATAGGTGCTATCCCCTAGCCCTCCAACCAGGGCCAAACAGTTCTCTAGCACAAGAAAAATGATGGGGAGCACACTATCGGTGAATCCAAATGTGTTTATTGAAACAACATACACAACGTTTCGGGACGCACTGTCCCTTCCTCAGTACCTAAGGAAGGGACAGTGCATCCCGAAACGTTGTGTATGTTGTTTCATTAACACATTGGATTCACCTGACTAGTGTGCTCCCCCATCATTTTTCTTGTGCTAGAGTTGTAGTTTCTAGACATGTGAGTGGCAGGTTCAATAAACTTTTAATTAAGCTTACCATCATTTACATGATGACCCCCTTATAAGGGCCAACCCCATATAGTAAAGGGCACCTCTGACCCCCATATGTAAGGGCACCCTGACCCCATAAAAAGGCATCTGACCCCCATTGTAAAGGGGCACACTGACCCCCATATGAGTAAGGGCAACTCTGACTCCCATATAGTAAAGGGCACTCTGACTCCCATATAGTAAAGGGCACTTGACTCCCATATAGTAAAGGGGCACTCTGACTCCCATATAGTAAAGGGCACTCGACCCCATATAGAAGAAGACTCTCTGACCCCAATAGTTTAAAATGTCACCTGAGATTGTAGTTTCAAGCTGTCCTTGCATTGGACTAGACCATTTTTGCCCCAAACTGAGGAGACCCATCAGATTTACAGCATCAGTGAGGCAGTGCCAGTGCCGAGTGAGTCCAGTAGCCAGACTACAGGAGCAGAAGGAGTGTAAAGGCAGATCAGTTCCTGTAACTTTTTATGCAGGTGAAGGATTTGTTTTAAACACAGCACCACTACTGGTTTTCAGGTCTATTTTAAAGCATGAAAATCTCAGCTTATACTTGATTATATACGTACGTTAAAAATATCTCACAAAGTTAAACTAGCAAAACCATATGCTGCCACTGCAAAAGAGATGAAAAGGACGAAAGGAAAGGATCTAAATATCCCTCAATTTAAGTAAAGCACAATCAGTGCTAGAAAGGCTAACCCTAATATTGTTAGAAAGCCCTAGGCACTCTGTGCCCTCGCGATCACAAGAGAGAGAGTCCCTAATTTAGGTCTCTATTATAAGTTGGCAGCACGGATGCATCTAAAATCACAACACGGTGATAAATCTCCAGTATTACATATGTATAAGAACTCAGTCTCATGTATACAGATTGGTCACTCTGTGCATCATGTGGCCTCAATTTTACACTGTTACTGAATGACAATTTGGGGGGACTTAACTTCTTCTTTCTTACAGCAATACCTGATACAATAGGACAACTCATAGTCTAGAGGAAATGGGGTAAGACATAAGGTGACGGGAATCGTAGGCTGTAAATAGATTGGCAGTGGAGTGTGGAGAGGCGGTTACTCAGACAGTTTATCGTTAGTGTGTGTATCGGCTTTCCTGAGCGAACGCGCACCGGAGAACGTTCCTGTTGGTTTAACGGTGTGGTCGGGAAAAATTAAAATTTCCCTCGGCCGTGTAGTCTCCCCTATAGGGGAGCAGCTGCAACTGACGGAACACATAGTCCCGAGCATTCTCTCTATGCTGTTATATGCGGTGCATAGGGAGACCATAGGGAGGACCTGTCTGCATTTTTCAAATATCTGTACGTGTGTACACAGCTTTTTTATTACCTCCAAAGTGAGAAATCCATTGCCTTCTAAGTTCATAGTGAGTCATACAGATCTCCTACATTCTGTTCTTTATTGCTCAGCTAGCTTCATCTGACATGGTTTGAGGGAAAACGTGGGGAAAATGCAAGTCCGAGACTTCAATGGTCAACCCTCTAGTTCTCATCCCCCAAGAATAAGTATGTGTATTAAATCTAACATTCCTCCGCTCAACCACAAATCCCTTTATAGTTCTGTTGCAAATATGAACATAGTTGTATTTTAGCTATGAGCAAGATATGAGCAATAGATTGTGTAATTTGTTTAAGTTTCAATTCAGAAAAAAAAATCACTCTAAGAAACAACAACAAATCCCATTAGGTTATACATAGATTGAAGCTTTAAAGAGGAAGTTCATTGCAAATACATAAGAGCAGTATAAATTTTCCATCCTAATGACCTTAACCTGCCCATTCAGCATTTTGTCTGTGTATAATAAATCTTTAATCTTGCCCTTGACCCAGAGCTGGGTTGATTCAGTCGTCAGTAGAGATCTGAGCATGTTTGACCCATCCAACAGCCAATCAGTAGAAATTATGTTGGAACATTCCAAAGTCGTGTGCATTCTGGAAAAAGAAAACTGTTACAGAACCTGAAATGGCAGCTCCTAATGTCACAGCAGGGAATAGCAAGGGGTATAAATTCAACAATTTTTCAAAATGGAAGAGAATATGTAGAATAACTAGGTATGCATAATCTAAACTAAGAATTTGAAATTTCCCTTTAACTATTGTTAAGGGCATTGGGGTTAACTGTGTGTAGCTGGGTAACCTTTATTCTGTTTGATCATAGACACTGCCATGCAAATCTTATGCCATGATCATGATCTGCAATGAAAGTTACCATCTGGCTTGTGCAGATAGGTGCCCATACACAGGAGGACGATGCCTCAGATTCCTACTCCTGATAAGAAATTTGACTATGAAGTAACCTTGGAAATGCCCACCTTGCTCTGTCATTCAAATTTTAATTTAACCATACATGTCGAGACAACATTGAATGTAATAGAATGCCAGGCACTATATCAGCAATGAGCACAATCTAGTAAAGTTACTAGCAAACACACACGATCCATGTAACATGTCCCATCAAATGAATATTTACCCTTCTTTGATACTGTGAAAAGAGGAAAGGCAAATTGACGAAATAGTTAAAACACATTCATTCATTAGGCAACTCAGAGTGTGTACATTTTAATACCTGCATCCCCTTTGTTGATTTATATATCGCAGGGCTAGGCATATTTATTACCAGTTTACGATTTACTGAGTCAGTAAAAGCATTAGAACATTCCGTGAGCATGACTGGTGTCTTTCTAGATAACCTTTGGTTAAAAAAAAAACCTTGATGGTACAAGCTGATGCAATAATAACTGCAAAAGTTTGCACCTGCTTTTATTTCAGTAACCAACCAGATGTTATTCAACTATAGTTGATTCAAGTAAAAAAGCAAAATTTTGGTTGGTTGCTGCAAATTAATTTTCACAAGCAAAAGTTTGACCTTTTTTCTCTGTACCTTTTCTCTGAAGTTATAGAAACATAAGGTGAGAGAAAAAGGGTGTCCGCAGTACTGTACCGACAAACTTCTGCATGTCACCACAGCACCTGTAAGCAGTGTCACATGTTCTCTGAACAAGGATTAAGTCCCTGCCATGGCACCCCCATGAAGTGCACCTACATACCAGAGATAAATCGCAGTCCCATAAGAGTTATCCTACTGTATTAAAATATCAACCATGACATGAAAACTTAACTGTAGAGTACCCATTGGAGACTGTTTTGAAGATTTTGACCCCACAGTGCCCCTTCAAGAATGTAAATGCATGGTAGGACTGTTAAAGTGGTTAAAGCAATTGTTTTAAAACCTGTTCTATTGCAGTGAAGAGATAATTGGCCTGTGTATAAGCTATCTATTATAGTGTCTGTTTGTCAAAGGGAAAACATTTTTTAAACTGACTCCTATGCCCAAAACTTTTTGCCTCCTCCTACCTCCCTGGTGGTTGCTAACAGCTTCACCGTTTGTGTGTTTTTGTCAGAGCAGCCCAACCCTGCATCTCTGCTCATTTTACACCCATCATACTGCAACCAAAGATTGGGGAAGCCAGGGAATGCTGGAAGTTAGTTATAGCGCTCTTTGAATATCAAGAGGCCTGCAGATTAGACATTCCAGAATGACACAGAACACCCAGAGAGGCAGGATTAGACGTTCCTAACTCCCTGAGAAAGGGACTTTCTGATTTTAAGTTTTTAAGGTAATTTTTACATGTTGATCATCATTGGGTATTTATATTGGCACAAATCCATTTCAGGTAATAGAATGTATTAGTTATGGTGTTAGTTAAAGGTTCTATACATTATTAGCTATTGCCCAACATTCCCATGACTTCCCAAGTATTGACTTTTAGGTTATGGCTACATTTTACTTATTTTAGCTAGTATGTGATACTTTTGTATAGATTATGTGAGTGGGGAAATATTTATAGATGTGTGTTTTGTAATATATTAAATTACCATTTTGCATCAACACAGGATCGAGTGTATTTACTGGTGTGTACAAGTGTATGAGTGCTATAGGTGGGGTACTATAGCGGAGGGGGTCTATCCCATCGCTATATATTTATTTTGTTGAAGCTAAACCTTTTTTCTTCAAGTCTTAAGGGATGGAGATGTCTATGTGTCCTCTGACATGATCTATTGGTGAACAATGCCCCAGATAGTTTAATGTATGTCCCGTTAATGTATTTATACACGTAATCATATCCCCACGCAAGCGCCTTTTCTCCAGTGTACATAATTGGTAACTTTTTCCAGTCTCTCTTCATATTCAAGCTCCCCAATCCCTTTATTAATTTAGTTGCCCTTTCTCTGAACCCTTTCCATTTCAAAGATGTCCTTTTTGAACAGGATTCCAAAATTGCACTGCAATATTCCAATGAGGCTTACCAATGCTTTGTAAAGAGGGAGAATAACATTTTCCTCCCTTGATCCATACCTCAATTTATACAACAATACAATGCTGGCTCTGGCTGTTGCTGTCCTGGCACTGCTTGCTACCTTTAAGTTATTAATCCACCAAAACTCCAAGATCCCTTTCCAACAGGGATTCACTTAACACAGGCCACTTTATAGTATAAGCAGCACAAGGGATTTTAAGTCCAAAATCATCACCTTACCTTTATCAACATTGAATCTCATCTGCCACTTAGCAGCCCAATGGTGACAATCTACCAGATCCCCCTGCCCGATTGCACATCCTCTGAAGTTTTTATGGTCGACAAAAGTTTTGTATCGTCAGCAAACACAGAAACCTTGCTGTATCAAAAGCCTTTGCAAAATCCATTAAACTACATCTACTGCTATGCAGGCTCTAAATTTCTACTCACTTCCTCATAAAATCCAAGCAAGTTAGTTTGACAAGATCTATTCCTTCTAATCCATGCTGGTTACTACTTATAATGTCAGTCCTTGAAACATCTCTAGAACATGTTCCCTTATTAAACTTTCCAGGATCTTCCCCACCACTGAAGTTAAACTTCAGGCCTGAAATTACCCCGTCTGTAAACGACTACCCTTTTGAATATTGGAATAACATCAGCCTTTTTCCAATCAGAGGACACCACCGGGACATGAGGGAATCTGCAAAAATAAGACACAATGGCTAGATATAAAACTTAGTACCCGATGTATTTTATCCGGTCTAGGAGATTTATTATATTAACCTTATTTAGTTCTTTCTGTCCATTCCTCGGTTAACAAAGTGCACTTAAATTTTTTATACCATTATTGCTACTATACTCTATGATATCTGTCTTGGAACTTCTATAGTGTATACAGAGGGAAATAAAGTATTTACCGTATATACTCGAGTATAAACCGAGTTTTTCAGGCTGTAAAACAGCCTGAAAACTTGGACTCGTTTATACTCGAGTCACTACTTACCTTAGCACTCCGCACCGCATGATCATTCCCTGTACTGGTGTGCCGGCCGACGTCACTGCCGGCGCCAATTAGTGACGTCCGCCGGCGCGCCAGTACAGGAATGAGCGCGCAGATGCCGGAATGGAGAGGATGCTTACCTTCAATGCTGGCACACAGTCCCACCAGGAAGCCCTTGGATGGAGGAGAGCCCACAGTTCCTGATGGAGAGAGCCACAGGTACAACTGAACTGGGGGAAGGGTGAGGGTGGCATTCAAGATGTTTTGAAACTACACTCCCAGCATGCTTTTATTAGCTGGGTATTGTTGTAGTTTCCAAACATCTTGAATGCCAAGTGTAGGGTGGCATTCAGATGTTGTTGGAAACTACAACTCCCAGCTAATAAAGCATGCTGGGAGTTGTGTTTCAAACATCTTGAATGCCAAGTGAGGGGGCATTCAAAATGTTTGGAACTACAACTCCCAGCTGCTTTATTAGCTGGGAGTTGTAGTTTCCACACTCTTGAATGCCAAGTTTCTACACCTCGTGTTTATACTTGAGTCAACAACTTTTATTAGATTTTTTAGGTGAAATGTGGTTCCTCGGTTTATTCTCGGGTCGGTTTATACTCGAGTAAGGTAAGACATTGCTTTATCACCATCCTCCGTAACTAAATTATCCCCATTAATTAATGGGCCACATTCTCGCTCATCTCTTACTATTAATATACTTAAAAAATTTTTAGGCTTAGTGATGCTTTGTTCAGCTATCCTAACTTCATTATTAATTTAGCTAGTTTGATTGCTTTCTTACTCTCTGTTACAGTTTTTATAATCCCTAAAGGCCCTTTCCATTCCCTCTGTCTTAAAGGTTTTAAATGCCTTTTCTTCCTTTCCATTTGCCTCTCTACATCAGAATTCAGCCACATGGGCGCGGAATTTATTTTTTTTACATTTATTTCCCAAGAGTGTAAATTTGATGTGAACTGGCTTAAAATCCCCTTGAACACAGTCCACTTCTGTTCAGTACCTTACTGAATACATATCCCAGTTGACATTCTGAACAGCTGCTTTTAACCTGGGAAAATTTGCCTTCCTGAAATTAAAAGTCTTTGTTAACCCAGCGCACTTTTCCTTTCGATAACAAAGTCCACACGCCACTGTTTCATGGTCACTATTCCTAAGCCTCCAGTTACCTTTATACTTATAATGCACTCCACGATGTTAGATATTACCAGATCCAACAGATCTCCTTTTCTAGTAGGAACCCTCAACCACCTGTGAAAGAAGATGATCCTGCAGCAAATTCAGGAACTCATCACCTTTTTCTGTGATGGCAATTCCACTACACCAATCAATGTCAGGGTAATTGAAGTCCCCCATAATGAACACACTCCCCAAACTTGCAGCAGCCTTGCCAACTGCATATGAAGTTGACTCACCTCCTCTCTGCTAGCATTTGGCTGCTTATAGCAGAAACCAACAATGACATTACCCCTCCCTGTTGCCTAATTCCACCCATATTGCCTCCACTTTAACATCTATATCGCCATTTATCTCTTCTTAAATTGGCCTATCTATACACCCTGGCTTTCCTCCTGGGCTATCTATCCCAGTGAGACTGCTACATATCCCCCCCACCCTAGTTTTAAAATCTCCAAACCTCTAGCCATCTTCTTCCCCTAAAAATTTGCAACCGCCATCAGTGAGGTGCAACCCTCCCTACTAAAGACCTGTAGCAGACAGTAAAGTCTGCCCAGTTCTCAATAAAACCCAAACCCTTCCTCCTTACACCACCCCTTAGCCACGCATTAATGCTCCTAAGCTCCGCTGTCTCCCGGCTTAGCACGTGGCTGCGGTAGTATTTCTAAAACACTACCCTGGGGGGCCTTGCATTTAACTGGCCCCTAGCTCTCGGAAATCATGTTTAAGGACCCACCTTCTCTCTAACTTGGCACCAATGTGAACAAGACCGCTGGTCCACACCCAATAATCTGTCTACACGATCCACCACATGCCGAACCCTAGCACCAGGCAGGCACACACAGTTCAGCTGTAGGTCTTGGCGGCAGATTACCCTATCTAACCTTCCTTATACATTATCACAAGCATTATACCATCTAGGATAGGTAGAAACTGCACCTGGCCTGATGTTTCTATCAATTCAATGCAAAGCATTTTCTGTCCGTCCGGGACATTAGTATTTATTCAATATTTGGGTCAGATAAACATCATATTTGATTTAACGTCAGTAAAGAGTATGGCCGTATAACACAGAATTTCCTAACTGGCCTGTTTGGCTGTGGGTGATGTGCCCATAATAATAGACTCTGTCTTGTCACAATATAACTGTAACAGTCTCTGTTTGGCACATAATAACTACCCTTAATAGTCACACTTGTAGATACTACTACAATCCATAAATATTACAGTGCACACTGTTTACAGTCTCTGTTTGGCACATATATAACAAGTCTCTGTGGAGACATATATAACAGATCTCTGCGTGACACATATATAGTGGTCTCTGGGTGAGACCCATATATAACAGTCTCTGTTTGGCACTTAATAACATAATAGATACTACATCCTTCCAATAATTATTACAGTCTCTGAATGCCACATATATTTAACAGTCTCTGTCTGGTCACATTATAACAGTCTGTCTGTACACATAATATACAAGTCTCTGTTTGGCACATATATAACAGTCCTGGCACATATAATACATATACAGAGTATAAACTGACCCGAATATAAACCGAGACACCTACTTTTACCTTTAAAAGGAGTAAAAGTGATTGACTCGTAGTATAAACTGAGGGTAGAAAATAGCACCACAACTGCCTTGGAGGCTTAGTTGCCCTTTAAATGGACAGCAGAATTCCCATACAGTAGTCCCATACAGTAATAAGCCAAATCCGTATGGGACTGCTGTATGGAAATTCTGCTGTCCATTTAAAGGGAACCTAAAGCCTCAAAACAAACTGAATCAGAAGGCGACGTAGATACCATCTCCTTCTTATTCTGTAGTTTTTAGGCTTTAGTTGCCTTTAATGAGAGCAGAAGTACCCTACAGTAATAGCCAACTGGATTTGGCTATTACTGTATGGGAATTGTTTTGTCCATTTAAAAGGCAACGAAGCCTCATTCCTGGCCATGCCAGATGTTTGAAAACTACAACTCCCAGCATGCTTTGGTTTCGGGATTTCCAAAACATCTGCAATGGCAAGGAATTGCCACTGCAGCAACTGTACTTCCCCCCCCCCCTCTGAGAGTCTGCTGCGGTTCCCCTGCAGGCTGCTTTGGATCTCTTCTCTGCTCTAGCGCCCGCATGCTTCACATTCCTCTGCTCTGCTGGCTGGCTTCACTACTCTGAGCCGGCCTTACTTCCCGGCGCCGAGTAGTGACGTCAGCCAGCAGAGGATGCGGAGCGTGCGGCCGCCGAACAGGTAATGTTTGACCCAGTATACATTACAAATTCTACAAATACCTCCCATCCGGCTATTGAATCCAGACCACAAACAAACAGTTCAGGTAAGGTAACCAATATACCAAGGTAAGTGAATAAAAAATGTTCAATTAATTAAATATATTTAAAAACCTTTCGGAACAACCAAACCATCCACCAAACAAGATGGAGACCAAGCTCCATTCTATGTGTTTTGTGGCTTAAGTGCCACTTCCTCAGGGGCTCGAAGGTGTTGGAATTTCCTTAAAAACTCATACCCTAAATAACCCCTTAAATAGTGGGTGATAATACACCTAATAAAAAAAACACTATCTTTCCTGCTTAGTAGTAACAAAACTCCCCAAAACATGGCATCCACCAACCTAACGTGTATTCAACATTTGAGACATAGCTACTACATTGGGTCAAAAGCCTACATAACAGTAGCAATTAGTGCAGAAATGAGAGAGAGTATAAAAACACATACTTAAATTATTATATACCGTATATACTCGAGTATAAAACCGCCTGAGTATAAACCGAGTAACCAATTCAGCAAAAATCCTATAAAAGTTATTGACCCGAGTATAAAACCGAGGGTAGCAAAACTTGGCATTCAGATGTTTGGAAACTACAACTCCAGCTAATAAAGCATGCTGGGAGTTTTAGTTTCCAAACATCTTGAATGCCCCCCTCCCCCTCAGTTCAGTTTGTACCTGTGGACTCTTCTCCCTGTGGACGACTCTTCTCCCTGTGGACGACTCTTCTCCCTGTGTGGCTCTCCTCTTGTGGGCTCTTCCTCCATCCAAGGGCTTCGGCAGGCACGGTATCGCATTCGGCAGCCGCGCAGCCATTCCTGTACCGCGCGCCGGCTGACGTCAACTGCCCGGCGCCCGGCATGACGTCAGGCCGCGCGCCAGTGCAGAAAAAGATCGCGCAGCGTGCCGGATGCCCAGGTAAGCCATTGACTCGAGTTATAAACCGAGTGCCGAGTTTTGCGGCTATTTTCAGCCTAAAACATCGGTTTATACTCGATACTAACGTGTAAGGTTAGCGGTTAGGCCACGCAGTGAATTTAAACACACAGACTGATTGTAGTTAAAAGTGCACACTACAAGTTGGGGTTTGACCAACGTACTGCCATCTAGTATATATGTGTGGCATTCAGAGACTGTAATATTTATTGGAAGGTATGTAGTATCTATTATGTTATTAAGTGCCAAACAGAGACTGTTATATATGTGTCTCACCCAGAGACCACTATATATGTGTCACGCAGAGACTGTTATATATGTCTCACACAGAGACTTGTTATATATGTGCCAAACAGAGACTGTAATACATGTGTGGCACTGTAATATTTATTGGATTGTATGTAGTATCTACAAGTGTGACTATTAAAGGGGTATGTTATTATGTGCCAAACAGAGACTGTTACAGTATATATGTGACAAGACAGAGTCTATTATATATGAGCACGTCACCCACAGCAAACAGGCCAGTTAGGAAATTCTGTGTTATACTGGCCATACTCTTTACTGACGTTACATCAATATGATGTTTCATCTGACCCAAATATTGAATAAATACTAATGTCCCGGACGGACAGAAAATGCTTTGCATTGAATTGATAGAAACATCAGGCCAGGTGCAGTTTCTTACCTATCCTAGATGGATAATGCTTTGTGATCAATGTATAAGGAAGGTAGATAGGGTAATCTGCCGCCAAGACCCTACATGCGTATAAGGAAGGTAGATAGGGTAATCTGCCGCCAAGACCCTACATGCTGAACTGTGTGTTGCCTGCCTGGTTCTAGGGTTCGGCATGTGGTGGATCGTGTAGACATCCAAGGGCTTCCTGTTGGGACTGTGTGCCAGCATTGAAGGTAAGCATCCTCTCCATTCCGGCATCTGCGCGCTCATTCCTGTACTGGCGCGCCGGCTGACGTCACTAATTGGCGCCGGGCAGTGACGTCGGCCGGCACACCAGTACAGGGAATGATCATGCGGCTGCCGGAGTGCTAAGGTAAGTAGTGACTCGAGTATAAACCGAGTCCAAGTTTTCAGGCTGATTTTACAGCCTGAAAAACTCGGTTTATACTCGAGTATATACGGTAAATACTTTATTTCCCTCTGTATACACTATAGAAGTTCCAAGTACAGATATCATAGAGTATAGTAGCAATAATGGTATAAAAAATTTAAGTGCACTTTGTTTAACCGAGGATATGGTACAGAAAGAACTAAATAAGGTTAATATTAATAAATCTCCTAGACCGGATAAAATACATCCTTGGGTACTAAGTTTTATCTAGGCCATTGTTTCTTATTTTTGCAGATTCCCTCATGTCCGGTGGTGTGCCTCTGGATTGGAAAAAGGCTGATGTTATTCCAATATTCAAAAAGGGTAGTCGTTTACAGACGGGTAATTTCAGGCCTGTAAGTTTAACTTCAGTGGTGGGGAAGATCCTGGAAAGTTTAATAAGGGAACATGTTCTAGAGTATGTTTCAAGGACTGACATTATAAGTAGTAACCAGCATGGATTTAGAAGGAATAGATCTTGTCAAACTAACTTGCTTGGATTTTATGAGGAAGTGAGTAGAAATTTAGAGCCTGGCATAGCAGTAGATGTAGTTTACTTGGATTTTGCAAAGGCTTTTGATACAGCAAGGTTTCTGTGTTTGCTGACGATACAAAACTTTGTCGACCATTAAAAACTTCAGAGGATGTGCAATCGTTGCAGGGGGATCTGGATAGATTGTCACATTGGGCTGCTAAGTGGCAGATGAGATTCAATGTTGATAAAGGTAAGGTGATGCATTTTGGACTTAAAAATCCTTGTGCTGCTTATACTATAAATGGCTCTGTGTTAAGTGAATCCCTGTTGGAAAGGGATCTTGGAGTTTTGGTGGATAATAAACTTAAAGGTAGCAAGCAGTGCCAGACAGCAACAGCCAGAGCCAGCATTGTATTGTCTTGTATAAATTGAGGTATGGATTCAAGGGAGGAAAATGTTATTCTCCCTCTTTACAAAGCATTGGTAAGGCCTCATTTGGAATATGCAGTGCAATTTTGGAATCCTGTGTACAAAAAGGACATCTTTGAAATGGAAAGGGTTCAGAGAAGGGCAACTAAATTAATAAGGGGATTGGGGGAGCTTGAATATGAAGAGAGACTGGAAAAGTTACAATTATGTACACTGGAGAAAAGGCGCTTGCGTGGGGATATGATTACTGTGTATAAATACATTAACGGGACATACATTAAACTATCTGGGGCATTGTTCACCAATAGATCATGTCAGAGGACACATAGACATCCCCATCCCTTAAGACTTGAAGAAAAAAGGTTTAGCTTCAACAAAATAAATATATTAGCGATGGGGATAGACCCCCTCCGCTATAGTACCCCACTATAGCACTCATACACTTGTACCACCAGTAAATACACTCGATCCTGTGTTGATGCAAAATGGTAATTTAATATATTACAAAACACACATCTATAAATATTTCCCCACTCCACATAATCTTATACAAAAAGTATCACATACTAGCTAAAATAAGTAAAATGTAGCCATAACCTAAAAAGTCAATTACTTGGGAAGTCATGGGAATGTTGGGCAATAGCCTAATAATGTATAGAAACCTTATATCTGTTGTATTCAATTAGATCAACTGGACTTGAATTAGTTCTTGAAGACGTTCGCTAGTTCATCCGACTGGCTTTCTCAATTCAGAATGACTTGTACAAATCTGTGGCAATTATGTACCTGGAAAATCCCAATTAGCATATCACAGCCAGTGTTAAGATGTGATTTATGTGCTAAGAGGTGTTATAGGAACGCCCAGAGTAGGTGTTAAAACAGCATTGTACATGGCAGACAGTTGGTGTCGAACCCCCCCACTCTATTTAGGCTTGGTTTCTTTTTTCACAAAGGCCCCTTACACTCTCTTGAACCAGTCATGTACAATGCTGTTTTAACACCTTACTCTGGGCTTCCTATAACACCTCTTAGCCACTATCTAATCACACCCTTAACCCTGGCTGTGATATGCTAATTGGGATTTTCCAGGGTACATAATTGCCCCAGATTCTTGTACAAGTCATTCTGAATTGAGAAAGCTCGGCGGATGACTAGCGAACGTCTTCAAGAACTACATTTCAAGTCCAGTTGATCTAATTGAATACAACAGATATACCATGACCTGGATGAATGAGAACCTTCACAAGCATATAGAAACCTTAACTAACACCATAACTAATACATTCTATTACCTGAAAATGGATTTTGTGCCAATATAAATACCCAAATGATGATCAACTATGCTAAAAAATTACCTTTAAAAACTTAAAATCAGAAAGTCCCTTTCTCAGGGAGTTAGGAACGTCTAATCCTGCCTCTCTGGGTTGTTCTGTGGTCATTCTGGAATGTCTAATCTGCAGGCCTCTTGATATTCAAAGAGCGCTTAAACTAACTTCCAGCATTCCCTGGCTTCCCCACTTTGGTTGCAGTATGATGGGTGTAAAATGAGCAGAGATGCAGGTTGGGCTGCTCTGGACACAAAACCACAAACGGTGAAGCTGTTAGCAACCACCCAGGGAGGTAGGAGTAGGCAAAAAGTTTTTTTGGGCATAGGAGTCAGTTTAAAAAATGTTTCCCTTTGACAACAGACACTATAATAGATAGCTTATACACAGGCCAATTATCTCTTCACTTCAATAGAAACAGGTTTTAAAACAATTGCTTTAACCACTTTAACAGTCTACCATTGCATTTTACATTCTTGAAGGGGCACTGTGGGGTCAAAATCTTCAAAACAGTCTCCAAGGGTACTCTTACAGCTTAAGTTTTCATGTCATGTTGATATTTTAATACAGTAGGATAACTCTTATGGGACTGCGATTTATTCTCTGGTATGTAGGTGCACTTCATGGGGGTGCCATGGCAGGGACTTAATCCTTGTTCAGAGAACATGTGTACACTGCTTACAGGTGCGTGGTGACATGCAGAAGTTTGTGTCGGTACAGTACTGCGGACACCCTTTTTTCTCTCACCTTATGTCTTTCTACTAACTTCAGAGAAAAGGTACAGAGAAAAAAGGTGCAAACTTTTGCTTGTGAAATTAATTTGCAGCAACCAACCAAATATTTGCTTTTTTACTTGAATCACTATAGTTGAATAACATCTGGTTGGTTACTGAAGATTAAAAGCAGGTGCAAACTTTTGCAGTTATTATTGCATCAGCTGTACCCATCAAGGTTTTTTTTTTTAACCAAAGTTATCTAGAAAGACACCAGTCATGCTCACGGAATGTTCTAATGCTTTCTACTGACTCAGTAAATCGTAACTGGTAAGTAAATATGCCTAGCCCTGCTGATATATAAATCAACAAAGGGGATGCAGGTATTAAAATGTACACACTCTGAGTTGCCTAATGAATGCAATGTGGTTTTAACTCATTTCGTGTCAATTTGCCTTTCCTCTTTTCACAGTATCAAACAGAAGGGTAGAATATTCCATTTGATGGGACATGTTACTACTGGATCGTAGTGTGTTTGCTAGAACTTGTTACTAGATTGTGCTCATTGCTGACTCATAGTGCCTGGCATTCTCATTACATTCAATGTTCGTCTCGACATGTATGTTAAATTAAAATTTGAATGACAGAGCAAGGTGGTGCATTTCCAAGGTTACTTCATAGTCAAATTTCTATCAGGAAGTAGGAATCTGGGGCATCCGTCCTCCTGTGTATGGGCACCTATCTGCACAAGCCAGATGGTAACTTTCATTGCAGATCATGATCATGGCATAAGATTTGCATGGCAGTTGTCTATGATCAAACAGAAATAAGGTTACCCAGCTACACACAGTTAACCCAATGCCCTTTAACAATAGTTAAAGGGAAATTTCAAATTCTTAGTTTAGATTATGCATACCTAGTTATTCTACATATTCTCTTCCATTTTGAAAAAATTGTTGAATTTATACCCCTTGCTATTCCCTGCTGTTGACATTAGTGAGCTGCCATTTCAGGTTCTGTAACAGTTTTTCTTTTTCCCAGAATGCACACTACTTTGGAATGTTCCTAACAGTAATTTCTACTGATTGGCTGTTGGATGGGTCAAACATGCTCAGATCTCTACTGAGCGACTGAATCAACCCAGGCTCTGGGTCAAGGGCAAGATTTATTTATACACAGACAAAATGCTGAATGGGCAGGTTAAGGTCATTAGGATGGAAAATTTATACTGCTCTTTATGTATTTGCAATGAACTTCCTCTTTAAGCTTCAAATCTAGTATAACCTAATGGGATTTGTTGTTGTTTCTTAGAGTGATTTTTTTTTTCTGAATTGAAACTTAAACAAATTACACAATCTATTGCTCATATCTTGCTCATAGCTAAAATACAACTATGTTCCATATTTGCAACAGAACTAATAAGGGATTTGTGGTTGAGCCGGAGGAATGTATATTTAATTACTACATCTTATTCTTGGGGGATGAGAACTAGAGGGTTGACCATTGAAGTCTCGGACTTGCATTTTCCCACGTTTTTCCCTCAAACCATGTCAGGAAGCTACTGAGCAATAAAGAACAGAATGTAGGAGATCTGTATGACTCACTATGAACCTTAGAAGTGCAATGGATTTCTCACTTTGGAGGTAATAAATAAAGCTGTGTACACACAGTACAGATATTTGAAAAATGACAGACAGGTCCTCCCTATGTTCTCCCTATGCACAGCATATAGACAGCATAGAGAGAATGCTCGGGACTATGTGTTTCCGTCAGTTGCAGCTGACTCCCCTATAGGGAGACTACCACGGCCGAGGGAAATTTTAATTTTTCCCGACCAACCGTTAAACCAACAGGAACGTTCTCCGGCTGCGCGTTCGCTCAGGAAAGCCGATACACACACTAACGATAAACTGTCTGAGTAACCGCCTCTCACACTCCACTGCCAATCTATTTACAGCCTATCGATTCCCGTCACCTTATGTCTTACCCCATTTCCTCTAGACTATGAGTTGGTCCTATTGTATCAAGGTATTGCTGTAAGAAAGAAGAGAAGTTAAGTATCCCCCCAAATTAGTGCATTCAGTAACAGTGTAAAATTGAGGCCACATGATGCACAGATGACCAATCTGTATACATGAGACTGAGTTCTTATCCACATATGTAATACTGGAGATTTATCACCGTTGTGATTTTTAGATGCATCCTGTGCTGCCACTTATAATAGAGACCTAAATTAGGGACTCTCTCTCTTGTGATCCAGGAGGGCACCGAGTGCCTAGGGCTTTCTAACAGTATTAGGGTTAGCCTTTCTTAGCACTGATTGTGCTTTACTTAAATTGAGGGATATTTAGATCCTTTCCTTTCGTCCTTTTCATCTCTTTTGCAGTGGCAGCATATGGTTTTGCTAGTTTTAACTTTTGTGAGATATTTTTAACGTACCGTATATACTCAAGTATAAGCTGAGATTTTCATGCTTTAAAATTAGCCTGAAAACCAGTAGGTGGTGCTGTGTTAAAACAAAATCCTTCACCTGCATAAAAAGTTACAGGAACTGATCTGCCTTTACACTCCTTCCTGCTTCCTGTAGTCTGGCTACTGGACTCACTCGGCACTGTCACTGCTCATCTGGATGCTGTAAATCTGATGGGTCTCCTCAGTTTGGGGCAAAAAATGGCTGCTAGTCCAATGCAAGTGACAGCTTGAAACTACAACTCTCAGGTGACATTTTAAACTATTGGGGTCAGAGAGTCCTTCTTCTATATGGGGGTCAGAGTGCCCTTTACTATATGGGAGTCAGAGTGCCCTTTACTATATGGGAGTCAGAGTGCCCTTTACTATATGGGAGTCAGAGTGCCCTTTACTATATGGGGGTCAGAGTGCCCTTTACTATATGGGGGTCAGAGTGCCCTTTACTATATGGGGGTCAGGGTGCCCTTTACTATATGGGGGTCAGAGTGCCCTTTACTATATGGGGTCAGTGTGCCCTTTACTATAAGGGGGTCATCATTGTAAATGATGGTAAGCTTAATTAAAAGTTTATTGAACCTTGCCACTCCACATGTCTAGAAACTACAACTCTAGCACAAGAAAAATGATGGGGGAGCACACTAGTCAGGTGAATCCAAATGTGTTAATTGAAACAACATACACAACGTTTCGGGATGCACTGTCCCTTCCTTAGGTACCTGAGGAAGGGACAGTGCGTCCCGAAACGTTGTGTATGTTGTTTCAATAAACACATTTGGATTCCACCTGACTAGTGTGCTCCCCCATCATTTTCTTGTGCTAGAGTAGAGAACTGTTTGCCCTTGGATTGGAGGGCTAGGGGGATAGCACCTATTTATTTGTCTGGCATACAGCCAACATCGGTGTGCTGGAGTG